>VXAA01000243.1:5492643-5733834 GCA_013399115.1 Anseranas semipalmata
TTTTTTTTTTTTTTTTTTTTTGACTATTTTCTCTGCAATAGAACTTCTGAAAATAAGTACTTGGAACACAGTATCATCTTATTTACTCATGCTTACCAGCTACGCTCCTGCAATAACATATTGACTATCATTCTCACCCTATGACAGATTCAAACCTAGGTCTCCTGGAGTGAAAGATTAGGAATTTAATCCATTTTGAAGCCTTGCTGCAAGATATTAATGCTTTAAAAAAAACAAAAGAGATTGATGAATATTATTCAGGTCAAAAAAGATCAGAGTGCTAAGAAGAGCTAGTCAGTTTTTGGTTCCAACCAACAGCGTTGGAAAAAACCATCAAATTTGAATCACAATGTGAATTTAAACACTCATATTATTACTAGTTGGTGTCCAGTTTAAGATATTACAGTATTAAAGCAGTTATAGTAGATAAAGAATCAACTTAAACCGTTATAACTTTGAAACACGTTTCTGGGGGACACTGCACTGATATCAGCAGTGTTTTCAGTATCTTGCCATCATATCATTTCCAGTAACTTGCAGCCTCTTCTGCATGTTTATGCGCTTCTATATATAGTTTGTACCAAAAAACACATGTACACATACATTTTCATACACAAAAAAAGGCATTTCCACCATTAAATCCAGCTTTCATATATATGAAAATACAGCCTTCTGAAAACCTGCAAGTGCCATATACAAAATCTGAACATCGTATTTCAGGCTCTTTGGATTTATGCATTTTTATTGATGTCATCTATGCAATACTGTTCAAGCAGTTCTAATTATATACTTGTATTTATGCCATAATTTAGTGTGCACCTAAGAACTGTAATTCAGATTTACCTGGATTTAGTTGCCCAGCTGAAGGGAATGAGACTAACTGATACATGAAGAAGGTGATACTTTGACCAGGTAAGATGAGAGCTCCTGAAACAAATATACTCAGAAAACATCTCTAAAGAACATCAGGAAAGGGCGACTATTTCAGGCTCAATACACGGAAACTGTCCAGGTAATATAAAACAGGGCAGCATGCCTTAACTGGGGCAGATTACCCAGTTGCTCCCTAAAATGCAGATAACAGACAAAAGAAATCTAGGACAAAGGTTTTTCTTACACTAGGCTGCAAATAATGCTGCACTGAGACAACGTATTTTGACAGAATTTCACTAAAAATAAATAAATTCAACAACCAAAAAACCCAACTCAAAGTAACTCCTAGAATAGATATCTCTCTAAGAAGTGAGCTTTGGGAATGAAGAAGGGATGATGGGACTCAGACTCTTGCTGTAAGCCAAGTCCTCAATGGCCTTGGGCACCCAGTTACTTCAAAGGCTATTCAGACTGTTGCAAATAGTGACCAGCACCATTAATTCTACCTATTAGCTCACAACAAAGCATGCACCAACAGCCTGTTAATGCATACCAGCTGTGACACATCAACAAGTATGAATGGCACTCTCTAATACTTAGAGCTAATCTCCCTATACTGCATATTTACTTAAGAGTCGTCATTATTGTACAAACACTAAAGATAAGCTCCAGGGATGATACAATTTTTCATAATGAAATCTGAATCTTTGCCATAAAAAGTAAGGCATTGCTTTGTAGCCTGACCCAAGTACTGTAATGCTATAGAACCAATGCACATTCCACTTGCAGCATCAGTCAGGAACTTACAAATCTGTGCTTTCCAACTGCATGTTTAATACAAACAGAGAATGTTTTTACAAAGCAAATCAACCAAGCAGGCCCCTTTTCCTCTCGTTTGCAAATGTTACTACAGTCTCTGTACTGTAGAATGTTTAGGGTTGCAAAAAGATGTGAAACCATGACCTATAATTTTAGACAACTCTCCTCNCCCCCCCATCCATTCCATCCAATATTTTCAGAACCTAAAAACAACAAAAACCCACATCACTATACACTACACCCCATGGAAGAATAAAATAACATTAACAAAGCAGACATCCATTTCATCTGAAGAACACACATTTTTCCTTGCAGTTAGTTTATAGATAAAACAGCATAACTGCAGGAGAAATATAGAGGCACCTCTTCAAAAAGCTTTCTTAATTTTACTCATTGTCCTATCGTACATACAAGACTAGAAACTGCAAGCCACTTCCTCAGTTTGAGTAAATCCATATAGCTCTAATGATTTTCAAATCACCAGCCAAAAATTACTTTTAGTCAGAAGTTGACAGACAAGTCTACCCTCATGGACGCATCTTTATTTTACTGTCACCGAAAGAAGTAGGAACATAAGCAGTAGTAACTGTTTAAACACAGCCCATAAACAACTTCCCTGGCATCAAGATAAGCAAAACCAACCCAAGTTGCTGAACTTCCAGTGTAGCCATGACTTGCATAAGTCCACAGGTAATAGCATCATCCTATGAGGAATTACTAACAGCATAGTGATTTTTAACTAGGAATGCATCTGAGTTATCTCCAGCTCCCAGCAAAGCTTGTTAGCTCAGCCATTGTGGCAGTATAACAAAGAATCCAACCTGAGACACAAAAATTCAGAATATTCCCAGACCTTCTTGTTTTGCAGCCGCTCCAGAAGCGAGCCCGGGTGTGCTCACTGTTACCAAACGTGTTCCTGTCACTCTGGAGGTGTAACAGGGAAATGGTTTGAATTCTGTAAATAGCACAAAGTTTCAAAGTATTAGAGCTCTCTGATCCTAGATGCTGTCAAAACACATAATGAAAAGGCAGGGATGAGCAGATCCGCTGAAACATGCTTAGAGACACATGTATTTGCCAGTGCAAAGATCAGATATCTCACGCGAGACAGCATTAGCTACAAGCCAGCTCTGTAGCTTGCACAAGCTCCCGCACAAGCACGCAGGCAGTTCAGGCAGAGCAGGCATTAGCTCCGGCCGCAGCTCCCAGCACGACAGGGACACGCACACGGTGCTCAGCTGCCTCTGCCCACCTGGCAGCAGCTGGGAGGGAAACAGAGAGCTCCCCAGAGCACCAGCACCACAGCCTGATGCTGTGACACAGCCCTGTCCCGACTGGCCACCTCCCCCTGCTGCCACCCACCTCTCCCAGGGGCACTTCAAGGTCCCATCGCTGACACTGTTTCACAAAACACCACACAAACACCACCACCAGACCCCAGACAAAATATCAGGAGTTAAGGTTAAATTTCAATGGGGCGTTAACACCCAATTTCTTTCCAGTAATGTTATTTCAAGGAAAATAAAAAGTATTGCAGCAGAGAGCATCACATGCATACCACATTCTCCATTACTTACTGAGCTTTGATTTTGTTGAAAGAAAATAAAAAACACCAAACAAACATGAACTTCAAAGCCAATGGCCAAAACTTTAGGCATACTTAGAAAAGGAAGAAATCCCCAGAATAAGGTGTCTCCAGCCAACTGACAATGCATCATTTCAGAAAAAAATAGTTTTAAACTGTCAGTGATCTACTTATTATATGCTTGACTAATTCCTTGAACAGTGGAAAGCCATGCCTGACTACATAACATATAAAAAGCAGATGATATACAGACTTCCTTTTGATGGAATCCGATTGCTGGTTTCTATAAATATGAATATATTTATGATAAAAGCAAAGGCAAAACACGACAGCCTCCTAGCCTATTTGAAAATGCAAAGTTTTTTTTTTATTTTTTTATTTTTTACAGTGAGAAGAGTCTGGTCTGTGCTTCGGATGGAAGGATGAACTAATGCCTCAATTCCCTGTAGTTCAACTCTGGTTATATATTTCTGCCTTCTAACTCCCACTCAGGGTTTTAATATGGCAAAGATTCACTGGGAATACATGGACAGAGATTGATTTTCATTTTCCTACTGGGAAATGTTTACAAAAAGGTAAGCTTCTCTGCAGTATTGTACGTTGACATTTTCCCTAATTATTTCTGATTCCCCTTGCCCTCATCAAGTCCCTGTGATCTTCATCTAGGGACCACATCTAAAACCTTCATCTTCTTAATCTTTTAGATCAAAGAGCGGGCTGAATAGACTCAAAGTCAAATTATGGGATAAACTATTTTCAAAGCTAAAATCATAAATAATAGGCAGGAAGTGTATAGGAGGGTGAGGTTACACAGCACCTTTCACCTGAAGAACGTAAGACTTCCTCTATGTATATTACTCCTTGTTAACAGAGCTGTCGCTGAAGTGACAAGACCACCTGAATTAGCCTGTATGTAGCAAGCCAGCTCCAGAAGGTGCAGTGGAGATACCTGGAGATGGCAGGAGGGTAGCTGCACATTATCAACTTTGCCAACTCAGAAAAAAAAAAATCATATCAATTCCTTTAAAGACTCACCACTTTGGCTTAGAAATTGGATGCACTTCTGTTTAGACTGACAGCCTATCCATCCATTTTCCAAAGAAAAATACAGACAAATCTATTTTAGGGCTTATGAAGCCCTTCCCACGGCTTCCACGCCCAGCAGTAGCTACAAAAGCCCAGGTTGCTGCAGTGCCATAACCACAACACGTCCCCTGTGGCAATCACACACAATGCCCCAAAGCAGCAGTGGGACCTAACACATTCGCACTAAGAGCACAGACACTTTCCACTCAAGCTGCTTTAGTGGCTTTGTCTCCAGCACGCTCCACTGGATAACACAGGTGTGCCAAGAATAACTCGGGTTCAGCTCATCCGAGGCCACTAAACCCACGGTGGCTCATCACCCCAAATACCTATCATCCAAGCTGAACAGTAAGGTGTTGCCACACCAAATCTGCTCCCAGTCAAGTGCAAACTAGTTCTCCGCTACCTGTAGAAGGGCTACACTATTTCTGCCAAACACAGGTTTCATGCTGCTGCTGTAGTTAGTAGAAATTCTTTGTATGCTTCCCAATTCACTCTCAACCTAACCCTATTTCAGAAGTCAATCATCATAACCTAACCCTAAATTCCTAATTACTTAAGATGGGGAATTTGTTATACTCCACCTACAGCTCCTGACAACAGTACCACACCACTTAATTTCAGCTACCCACATTTCCCTGGTATATTGAAAAGAATTCACACACAAGAAATTCTGTGCCTATTCAGTGCCTAGCTGCATATGTCAAATTATCAACTGCCAATTCATACTGGTTGAATCCCTTTCATCAATGATAATGAATCACTCCTGTTGGCATATGGTTACACACCATGTGTCTGACTATACTTTTGCCCTCTGAAAAATTATCTGAAGAGCTATTTACTGAAATTTTAGATATGGAAAATTCAACATTAAAAATTATTGATGCCCACCGTTGTCTGTTTGCATACACAGTCTGCAGGCTGGGCAGGGAATGTTCACATAGCTGCAGTGGATTAGTATTTTTTAAACTATTTCTATTATTGATTTAACCACTTGAAGCTGCTGGAAGCAGAGTTCCTGTCACAGCTGTTAATGCAGAAGGCATTAAGGAAAATCCCTACTGTGAAGGTGTGCAAAAATGTTCACACATAAAATGGTGAGATTTCACTCTTCATCAGCATCATGTACAACTGAAAATCCCCATTTTTATTCAGCTCAGCTAGATAAGAAACATGAAAGGGGAAAAGCTACTATTTTCTTTTTCTCATTTACTCTAGTCCTGTCTAAAGACCAGATCCTGCAATCTACCCAAACTGAGCAAGATTTTTTTCCTCAAGTTGTTCCATTAATGCTAACACAGCCACTTGCAGAGCAGGGCTATTCAAAGAGAGGAAGGGTATCAGAGTAGCTCTGCGTGATCACAAATCCATTAACAAGATCCTTAAAAATGAGGAAAGTAGCTTTGCCAGAAGTTGGAAAGGACCAAACAAAGGCCCTGCAAAACTGTTACTGCAACTGGTGGCTAATGCAGAGGGCAAATCGGTTTCTAAATCAAGTTAAATTAAAAATTAGTATGTAACTGACTCAAATCAACAATATGCATCAAGAAAAAAAATCCATTTAGTTTTAATTTTTGTCTTCTCAGCAACTTAAAATTCATTCTGATTGAGGCTGGATGTGGAATCAGTCTACAAGCTACTCTAGAATAGTGCCATGCTTATTCTATCTTACTTTGAAGAATCCCTCTCTTGATTAGCTATTCTAAAGTAACTCCTGTGTAGACAAGCTCTTACAAGGTTCATGAAGGAAACACTTCAGATAATATAATGATTTTCAAATTCACTGATGGCCATTACACCCTTCACTTACTTTTCACATTAGCACATCTCTATTCCAAGTGATTATTTCATTGATGCAAACAAAAATTAACATATTACTGCCATGAATCTACTTCATTCATTGCCTTGACAACGCTACACTTCAATCCTGTAAGCAGTTGAAAACTAAGAAGTACAAAAATTTGGAATTTGGGGAAAAAGTTCCAAAGCACAAGCAAGAAGCCTAAGCGTCAAAAAAGCCAAACGCACACCGTTCACCACAAAAATGCAGGCATACTTCATTTATGCAAACTCAGAACAAGGAAATTCTCATATGCAAGTACAAAAATCTGCCCTATAACTACTTCAAAATCTCTCTGCCCACTGAATACTTGTGTGTGCACGTGCACTCTTACTAGCCCTGGATTACGTGCTTAACTGTTTCAACTAGTTCACTAACATCCAAGCATTTGTAGCTCTGTTGACTTTAAATGACATTCAAAACATCAGGAGTCACACTGAAATGAGGGATATTTTATTACCTCCAGATTTTAACTATAATATTGGGAAAAGCATGGGGGAAACACTGGACCAATCTGCCTTATTAAACATTACCATTCTATTCTGGTCACATGGACAACAATTCCTATGACAAACAATGGTTCGCTGCTAAGCTGCCAGCATGACTTTTAAAAACCCACTTGGCCTGTGGGGCCAGCTGACATGTCCATGGCTGCTTTTAAATACATATCTGGCAGAACAGCGAGTCAGAGTAGAACGGTTTCCTCTTTGAATTGAAAACAGAGAAATGGCAAGAAAAAAAAATGAAATCAGCTAGAGTATGAGATACTTGCAAAAGTTTGGCTACTAATTAGGGAATTTATTATACAGAACTTTGGTATCTAGAGATCCAAAATCTAAGGATACAGCACCAGTTAAACTCAAAACTGTTTGCATGCAATATTTCAATAGCGCTAATCAGAAAATACTGCTTCTGAAAAGCCGTATGCCTTAGATTTATAGTGCAGGAGAGAGATAACATACCCGCTGAACCCATGGCTCTACGGGTATGCTACTGTTTGACAGTCCTATTGTTGATTATACTCATTTTCTACTTCAGCAAGCAGCAAAATTTTATGAGATCCACCCCCATGGATGTTTGTTCCCTGACACAATCTGGTCTACAGTTACAAAAGTTGCTAAATATGATTATTGCCTGAGAAGCAAGGAGAAAACAAATATAACAACCAAACGTGCTAATCCTAGTGATTCTTTTTTTTTTTTTAACCCCTCAAGAATAATGCCAATATGGGGCACTATCATTTGGATCCCACAAACTCCATACAAATAGAAAAAGAAACCAGTAAAGTAATTTAATGAGTAGAAAGCCTATCTATTCACTTATACTTGAAGCCAGCACCTTGAAGATACTGCTTTTTATCCTTCTCAAACAGTAGTGGGCTTCTTGTTTTAAGTAAAAATGTTTGTAATTACATAGCTGTCAAACAGTTGCACAGGTGTAAACAGGGACAAAACTACTCATTCCTGTTGGGACTCAAAGCTTAGAACCTGCAATAACAAATATCTGTCAATGTACAAAATACAAAATTTTTAGTGCGATTCCTTCATTCACTATTTCTGTGTATAATGTTTCTGAACAGTCTGGTCTCATCCTGTAAACAAAATTATTCTCTTCCTTTGCTGCTTTGTCCCTCAGCGTAATTGAACTGGAAGCACAGCACCATCCCCTCCGCCAGCCGCCAAACCCCGTCCCCAGTTACTTTTGATAAATTTGAGGCATTTAATGCCCTGCGTACAGCAGGTGTATCTGTCAGTGATCATTCTCCCTGCTGCATTAAATGGCATCCTTTCATTAGCAAATGTTGCCAAACATAGCAGCACTCTGACAACTTCTCATTTCCAAGCATATTAAAGGGTTACATCTTAGACCAATTTTACTGTTACAGATTTAGATTGAATCTGCCTCAATAGCGTTGTCCCATTCTGGGCTGATGACGAAACCTGAGCTATCCATATGCTTAATTGTGCTCATAAATGAAGCTCTTAACAGTTTGTGGTAGCAATGGTGTTACAGTTGCTGTTTATGGAATTGTTCCCTAATTCCCTGTTTTGTAAACGGAAATATTTTTTCCTAGGACTCTCACACTGTCTGATAGAGAATGGTATTTTTCATGAAATGTACTTGGCCTGCAAACAGCAGCAGAAGGGAAAAGGAAGGCAAATGAGAAATAAGAGAATGAGACAAAGAAAAGGTAACTGTATACCCGGTCTGAGAAGAAGTCATCTTAAATGTCATCTCGGACACAACCAAGCTCCACGTAAGGGGCAGCAAGTTATCAAGCAACCATGGAAGCATCTTGGGCACATGCATCTTTCCATAACCTCTTTCAGTAACCAGACGAGCATCACCTGCCTAGAGCCCTGCTAGGGCACAGCACCACTGCCCAGCCTGGGCAGCACCCACGAGGTTGTAGGAGACACCAGCACAAGGCACAGAGGAAATCCACACCACACATGGCTCTCAAAATCAGGCCAGCAAGGCAAGGATTCATTTTTGTGATTTCGATGAAGCAACATGACATGGCAGATGCCATGATCTTTGTTCACAAACTGATTCCCTTTAAGGTTAATTACCCACATCTGAGATGATTCCATGGGGAAATACATAAATCCATATAAGTACCAAAACTTTCAGAACATATATATATTTATTTATTTATTTAAGTGTTCAGTGTAATGAAAATCATGAAAATCTCCGTTGACTTGTTACTTGCTTTTTTTCCCCTCATCTCTTCCCCGGCATACACACAACCTGTAATATCACTTATGAAATGTTTTAAATCAGCTTTCTGACTAGTGCTTTGAAATTACGTTCCTATTTCAAATAGAACTCAAATCATTTTGAAATGGTAACAAAGGTTCGTCAAATAACAAAAATCAATGATTCACTTAAGCTAAACCAAGATGCCTCAGGTCGACAGAAAACAATCACTAACTAGAAAAAGTCATGTTTTGTTTTAGGAAGACATGCTAGGAAGATATTTCTAACCAACCAAAAATGAGCATGACTGGGTGGCATAAAACACTGAATATTATTTGTATACACTTGTGTCTGGATGCAGAATTTAAGACTTGAAAAGCTATCTAAAATCATATCTTAACTCAATCATTTCACCTCCAATGATAATGCTGCTTGTGAAACTAGCAGAAATTAAAAGTTGGAAAAGCACAAAACAAGTCTTCCTTCTTCTCAGCTGTATGTACTAGCCCACTACTCCTCCCACTACATTAATAAAGATTTTTTTTTTTTTATCAATTTGGATGTAAATACATTCCCTTCAGGTGATTTCTGTTGTTTATTTTTTTAAGCATTAATGATTTTGGAAGCAAGATCGCTGTAACTATGACCCGTGACATACCTGATTCAGTCCCATATCTCAGTACCACTTACCAAGAGCTGGTTAGCCATACTTTGCACGTATAAAGACTAACATTAGCAAAATTCTATTCTCTGCTATATTGCAGCACAGCTGACAGGAAGGTTATCTGATATTTGCAAACTGGTTAAAGCCCCTCATCCTGTCACTGCAACTGTGAACTGTCAAAAGGATATAATGATAAATAGACCTTCCATATGCCACAGGGAAAGTATTTTAATCATTTATAAGCTGGTCAATGGGGTTTAAAAGCACTCAGACATGCATTAAAATGTGTCTGAGACTGGAGTTTGGAGTCAATTTTCAATTGATTTTGTCTAGCAAACGCTGCTTAAGTAAGAACCTCAGAGTTCCCTTTCCCCCACCCCCTTCCTTCTCCAGAAGGCAAAAGCTTAATTAGGAGAATATCATTCTGGTTTACATCCCTCCAGGTAATTACAACATTTCAATAATCATTTTTACATTTTTACCATACTTGAAATAACTTAAAGAATTTAATTCTATGAAGAGCTAAGAATTATGTAATACAGTACACAATCTAGATCATAAAACACAAAATACCGTCAATTCACTTAAGTCTATTTTACCTTGCAAATTTAGCTCTCCTACTGAAACAGCACAAGTTAGGGAGAATCAATTTCACAACTTTTATATTTATAACAGGAAAAAAAAAATGAGCATAGCCTGAAAGGTTGCAGTCTCATTGATTTTGCTGTTTTTCACAGGAGTGTAATATCAACTCTGCTTACAATTATTTTGCATTACTAATCAGCTCATTACAAGCCAGGAAGACACTGTTAGCTTATGGTACAATACAGTTGTGGTTCATTTGCCAATACCAATAACATTTCACAATGTATCAGGTAAATTATTTTTGCTCATTTAGGATAGCTACAGAAGCTTATCTGCATATCTGCTTTATTGATAATGATATTGCTACCAGGGATAGTAAAACCATGTAGCACATGAGGAAATATAACATTTACAAAAAAGTGTAAACTAAGCATCTGTAAGGCAACTAGGATTATCCAGGTAAAGGTGCTTAAACTGAATAGGTTTTCAAGTAGTAGCCTGGTTTTAGTAGTAATACTATACGACTTAATACCAGGTCCATACTCTGCAAAATTCAGGCACTGCCACTGCAGTTATCTTTAATAGGAATACCAAGATTGTTAGCAGTAAAAATACGGCCTAGGACTCCACAAGAGCCACATGATATAAGAGCCTACAAGATCCACGAAACTTTCAGAGCATTAAGTGACAAGAGTAGTGTCTTAAGAAGGCTGGACAAATTTAAATTTTCTTTGTAAATTCATAATCCATACTGTGCAGTTGGGTTTTAGAGCTTCATACATACTTCAAATGCACTGACGGTTTTTATTTTGTTGTCTTGAGGTACTGTTTTCTCCCCAGTGAAGTATGCTATTGTTTGGAGTACAAATAAGGAAAAAATGGTACATTGGATTCCTGTTTATTTCTATATATCATAAAACAAGTTATTGAACAAAACACTTTTCAAGAATGTCTGGAATATCTTAAAACTACTCATCCTCAAAAAACGCCTCTTGAAATTTCTTTCAAGTATTAGCACAGAGTATGAAACGTACTAATGACAAATAATCCACTGCACACACCTTACTAAAAATAAAGCATATTTTTTTAGTGTACTCTCCCCAGTATATCAGTTATGAGTGCAGGCTTTTTTGGAAGGGGTTTGCATTTAGAATTTTCAAAAGTGAATTATACTGAGGTATTAAGGTTGACAATAAAACTTGATCTCAGTTCTCTTCCATGTATGTTCTTAAATACCTGCTTTTTTCTATCAATATAGACAGATAGTTTGTTTTCCTTCAGCATTTCTCATTTTGCTCACAGTATGGCTAATTACCTTTTGACAAACAATTATTCTATGACATTTCTCCTTATTGTCTACTCAGGTTTTATTTATTCCACTATACTCAGATTTGCTTTGTAAACGCAAAGTCCTCATCACTAACACTTAGCAGTTTTCCAAATAATTTAGATTCTTAACAACATTGAGTCAGGAAGCTAGTAATACAGTTAATAAACATATGAAAATATACAGAGATTAAAATAAATATGCACCAAGCTATCCCATCTGAAACATTTCAGGTAGGACTGCTACGTGCACCCATACATACACCAAGCTCAGTTACAGTAAAGAACGTCCAGAAATATTGTTAACAGTACCCGAAATGTCTCAAACTGGATATGACCCAAAGAAAACCCCAAACACACACAGATCAGAAGAGCCCATGCTCCAGCAGTCAAGTTCCACTTCTTTTCCCACAGCCTGCCTACCCAGCCATTTTACAATGCCTATTTTTCACATGCAAAGTTTTTTCTGTGTTCCAAAATGAACCAAATTTAAGTAGATAGAAGTTGCAGAAAGATAGACCCTGGCAAGTTTCAAATCTCTACTCCAAAGAATAGGGACTTGAACAGCTTTCAAGAGAAGACCAACAGCACCTATGTAAAAAAAAAAAAAAAAAAAAAACCACACCACAACACTTTCTCAGTTTTGTCCTAAAAATGTCTGTAGTCATTCAGCTGAAGTTTTTCAGAATAGTTCGATCTTTCAATCTAGAGCCTACTCCCAAGCAGATGACGACATATTTATCATAGGAATTACATACAGCCCCAATAAGGGACGTATTGATACACTCCTCCTCCCCGCCATATAGGCTATGTATAAGGCTTGTTTGAGCAAGATTAGATGAATGTCAATAGTTTTCAGCATTTACATTTAAAAAATAGGTTGGGGGGTGGGGGTTGTTTTACTAAACAGACATTACTGTTTTCTTTCCTTCTTCCAGCTCTTATTTTTATTTTATTATTTTTATTAACAATTACTTTATTTTAGCATCCTGCTTGAATGAAATGTGTAGTGAGGTCCATCTTTAATTTTCCATCAGCATGTAATTAGGATGCCAAAACCATTTACCCAAGTTCAAAGAAGCACTCCAACTCTTAAAATAAGATATAGACCAAACCTCTTCAATCTAGCACATTACTACCATGGTCTTCAGACAAAACTAAATACAAAAGCTAAAGAATGTTTATCACCAGACATTTCTTAGGAATTTCTGATCATGTACCTGCCATTATGAAGACATACTATTATTGTGCTATGTAAGACTAACTTCATATTTTACAATATTGGTATATTTTAATATTGTGAGATTATCTGCTAGATATCTTCCTTATTGGGTATTAGGCAGTGTATTTATCATACTTAAATGCTTCACAGTTACCAACCCTGAGTGTATTTTTATCAATATATAGAAGTGATAAGAAATACAGACTACAGCAGAAATTCAATTGAGAACCAACATTACCATCCATTTCAGAGTTTCTAATATTTTTATCCGTTGTGAAAGGTGATTTGCCCTGAAATGAAATGTTTATCTTGGATAGTCTACCTCACAGCAGTAGCCCTTCTAAACACTCCTTGAAAATACTTTCAGATATTATCTTGCTCTCATTCCTCCTCCTTCCTTCCCCTGTTAGATTCTAGGCAGCAATATTTGTTCTTCCTTTTCTGTGCTCGGTATGGATAGACTGCTGATGTGAAGACTTCGGTTCTGTATATTATACCATGCAAGAGGCACCCTGATGTTTTCTAACACTGAACTCCATTCAGCACAGCAGTACCCAATAGACTAGCTAAAATACCACTGCTTAACCAAGAAAGGAAAGCAGGACTACAGTAATAGTTATATTTAAACTTGCTTATGCTCAATATGCAGAGATAGAGGTATTCAACAAACAATCTAAGGATGCCTCGTATAATATTATCTCATTAGCTTCCTTTTAAGCAATAGACAGCACTTTCATCTTTGCACAGAACTTAAACATTAAAAAAGCTGCTGCATAAAAAAATATCTTTCAGAGACTATTTGCATTGTTGTGAGGGATTGAAACATTACGTTTGCAGTGTAAATAGATCTATTCACTAGACACATAGCTAGAAACACCCACACTTAACTATGCCAAAAAAGATTTTTTTTTCCAGACAGATTTTCATAATAAGTGATTTCTAGTTTCTACATTTTACCATCTCAGACTTGCCTTCTCCCACTGCCTCCTTTACATTGTAAATCTTGAGGTACACCTCTATCATTTTAAAAGGCACAGGGCACACAAGCAATCCAGGAGAGAATAATCCTCGTTCATCTTGCCACTTAACCTAAATACACCAAGATCCTACTTGTATTATCTCTGGGTTATCTACCTTAGGTCTTCATACAGCACCATGACAATAAAATAGTAAAAAGACACAAGACAAACCAAATTCACTGCACACCTGTGCAAAAGCTCATTTTAACTTGACCATAGTTAAGTCAAGTTAAAATGTTAAGTCAACTTTTGGAATAAAGTCACAGGTCTTCCGCAATGCTCACCAGGCTGCTCTCACAGCAACCACAGAAATCGGTACTCTTTAGACTGATCTACAACCACATTACATGGTCAGAAATAATGTTTTTCCATAATCAAAATAAAGACTAAAGTCTAAATGCAACAGGCAAGCTCCCTGTTCAGTGGCATTTACCTTTGTTGTGCAAGCACACAGTAGCCTGTCATAATGAAAAGGAAAAAAAAATAATTTTCTGCTGAAAGGTTTCTACATGCCTATTCAATTTCAAATAAACTGCAACATCACTGCATCCATACCAATCTGGTTCACCGGTGTGGCCAGCACAGCCTGGGAGAAATGAGCAGGCCCTGCCTACTATTGCACAGCAAATTAATATCAACGAACACTCCCTTTTGCAAGAGTGAAATATGGACAAGGACAATCGAGCTGACGCTCCCCAGAACATTCAGCCAGTCCATCCCTAAGGTCTCTTAAAAGAAACCAAGCTGTCGTGGGACAAAGGAGTCCTCACAGAGCAGGAATAAAGTGATCCGTTTTCACAGCGGAAGGAAGAGCGCTGCAGCAGTCTGGGCTGGTCAGCAGAAAGAAGGGCCGGCTAGCTAGCAGAGCTCACGAGAAGCTGATAAGTTACTAAGGGTGGCACACACACAGAAACCACAGAAAGCCCTTCCAATACCTAGCCATTGTGTGATCAAGTGTCACACAAAGTGTGAGGTGGAAAAAAATTACAGGTAAAATGTGAGTTAACTATAAATATTAAGAAATAAGTACCTGGTGTTAAAATAGAACCATTCCTTGTTCCGCATCAGTGACAAGTCAAAACCTTAGAAATTATAACAAAAAAAGTACTAAATATCCACATACACTCATACCCTAAATAATGTTTACAGTTTTGCTCCCTCATCTCTAGAATCTAAACCATAGACTTAACATACACACAAGAAGGTACAGGGAAAGGCAGGAAAACTATGCAACTGTTTCAGTGAGGAACAGCTATATGTATGTGTACATACGTATGCATGTGCACACATGTGCATATACACGCATATTAAAAAGACTCTCCTAACTGTAATACAGGTAACTGAAGAAGGATGTGACAAAGATGTGCTTCTTCAGATGAGGTACAGTTTTACAACTATCAACATACCCATCCCTGCAAACAAAAACGAGTGGCAACACAAGAAAGTTCGGTACAGTCACCGTTAACAACATTTGATTTCTTTACACAGCATACAGTGACATTCTGCCACTGGATTCCAATAATGCTCAAAATGCATGCTAAACTTTCTGCACTGGAATGTGTGTGTTCAACAGCCTTTGACAGATTTTTCTATATTTAATGGATTTTATTTATTTATTTTTAAAGTCACAGCACAGGTGTCCGGGAGGACATTCTGGGGAATTATCACCACATCCCTGCCTTACTCCTACTCCTCCACAAGCACCAGTTGCCAGAGAGCACCAGAGCCTTTGGTATAAAACAGTTTCCTGAGTTTAAATCCAGACTGCCATTATCGTTTCTCCTTGGAGCATTGTGATAATTCAAGAAAACCACTTCATATGATTAAACATGGTTTCACATCCCATATTCTGTTTTTATTTACATTTTATATATTCATATATCTGTGCGGGTAGGGCTGCCCACTTCTTACCCGAATAAAGCAGCAAAATGGAAGGTCTAAAGCAATTAGTCAAGCTACACTGCCAGTACTTAAATGAACCATCTGTTCAAAGGTATACAAGACCAGAGTGTTTTTGAGACATAAAAGGCAGCTCTCTCATTTCTGCAATATCTACCCTTGGTTTGGAAAGGTGACATATGCTGCTGTTTTGAAATTAAATGTAAAAAGGGCACTAATGTCACCACATTATGTCACACAAAGACGTAATTCTGTCATAGGTTTCCTTTGGTGTGTGTGGGGGGCATATATTGTTTTTCACAGAGTTAAGAACATACATGAACACTTAAAAACAATGTGGGAAAATCCCCTCAAAGAAGTTTCCTGAATACATTGTGTAAATTACCATGTAAACGTGCAAGACAATGGACTTACCAGTATTTCACCATGGAACAATAAAATTCGTCTTGAAGAAATTGGACCCTTTCTTACTGGTTCAAGTCTACCTTTTATTTTGGATAGAAAGGGAAAGCAAGGGGCAGGAAATTGCTTTTTTGTCTCCTCAAAATCAGACCTAAAACATGACTACATCCAGCATCCAATTCTAGAATTATTTTCATAGTACAT
This sequence comes from Anseranas semipalmata, assembly GCA_013399115.1. NCBI lineage: Eukaryota > Metazoa > Chordata > Aves > Anseriformes > Anseranatidae > Anseranas > Anseranas semipalmata. Next base: position 5,508,868 of record VXAA01000243.1, read on the forward strand.
CACTGACATTTATATACGCCAAGACTGAACAGGCTCATTATGACTGTTTATTAGACAAAAGGCTACTAGTAGAATGATAATTAATCTGTTGGCATTGATTGAAATTCTTGATGAAATGAAGCATGAGCTGTTGAAAAATAATTGAATGTAATCAAAATCCATGAATCACCCATAGAAAGCACTTTTATTAAACCAGAATTCATAACTAAGATATTTTGTCTACTTTTTTTCTTCCTCTTTGGATTCTCTGCTGTTGAATATAAAAGCCAGATGTTCCTACAACGAACCTGAAAAGAACAGACATCAATTAAATATCCCATACAATAGTAGAATATGAGTTTTGATGTGCAACTTATTAACAAACAGAAATATTATAAAGCACAAAACAAAAGATATCTGGCATGATAGTTTAGGAAAAGCAAGAGAGAAAAATAGTAGTAAAACTATAGTGGCCTTCAAAAGAACTGACCAAAGTAAGTTTTCATTCTACTGTAACAGAAAAATTTCAAGTTAGTTTAGGATATATCTAGTTATCCCTTCTCAGTACTATTTTTTGTGATGGAAGAAATGCATAATGTAATGTCACAATTTCAAAGCACTGACAGAACAATCTCTTTGTACACAGAAATGAAGGAAGCTTTATTTTATTTTAAATCTATCATTGACTAAACAGTGAGTGATACAGCCAAGATGAGTAATGTTCCTAATATTAAAATATTTCATAAAATGGTCTGCAATTGTATTTAAAACTGGGATTCAATTCAATGGCAATCTTCTGAAGATTACAATTAAGTAATTTTATATATCCTGCTTTTAGAAGTCATGACTAATAATTAGTGCAACCACTATATGAATAGAATTGTTAATTTCCCCCTCACACTGATTGATATTCAAGTAAACAACTTTGTCCTGACAGAAGCTAAAATATTTTTTATTACAGGAAAAATTGTGACCAGTTAGTCCTAAATGTTAGATTAAACAAGAATTGATCTTTAATCACATAACTTCATATTAAACTAAAAAGCTGTGTTTTAAAAAAAAGTCAATAACAATTTTATTTTCTGTTCACTATCTAAAATTAAAATCTTTACAAAAACCAAATACCCAGTATAAATGTGTGATTAATACTATGAAGATGTGAAAAAAACATGTAAGGTACTGATTTATCTGTTAATCCCAGAACCATGCATCAGGGTATTTGAAATACACAAGTATTTCCATTTCAGTGGATCATATCAGAAAGTCTTACTTATAGCCTTCTTCTCACATCCACAGAGAGCAGACAGTAGTTTAGCAAGTCATAAGAACAATTTTTTCTTCAAACAGCATGTAGTTGCAACATAAAATTGCAGATTGGACTATCAGGTAAGCAATGACTAAAAATACCTTTCTACTTCTGCACGTCCTGTCTTCTGGATGAAGAAATATCTTCTTCATGCAATACTAGCACCCAAGTTCACTATGGCTAGCGCTGTCAATTCTTTAATTGATCTCCCTTATTCATGACTAGCCAGAACAGCAAGGCTAAATTTTGCTGCACAACCTCTGAACTCTACAAGCATTATATTAGCATCCAGCGCAACTGGCAATGCAAAGTACTGGCCCAGTTCTGCTGGAAAACAAAACCTTTGCAAACATCCCTATGAAATGAATATCGTTATTGTAAATGCTAGTTGGGTGAGACATGGGGAGGGGGGTACCATTGTACAAAAGCTTCTGCAGCAGATTATTCCTTTTTCCAATAGGATGTCAGCATTGCTCTAAAGGAGATTCATCAAGGATGTGTTAACACCACCTTTTTTTTTTTTTAACATTACTTTTATGTTGCTCAGCTGCATACTCTCTTGTGCACCCTCTATTCCAACACAGCTATAAAGCTTTAAATAGACAATAAATATTACCATCATGACATCATTTTAACAGGGAACTCTAAAATATCTAAATACCTAAATGCTACACCCATAGATCATAACCAAGTTAATTTTTGTTGACAGGGATTTTCAGTACCTGCAACTTCCAGAGAAAGACTGATTAAACCACATTTTTAAGACTCACATAAGGGAGATTTGAGGAGAAACTCCTGCCTTTGTGCCATTACCAAAAAAGCCACAATGGCAGCAGAACCTCTGTAGCAGTTGCTGAAATTTTGCTCTCATTAGGTTAATTAGAAATTTCTCAGAACAGAATGATATGACACATTGACAGGGCATCTCCAGTAAGAAGATATTATGAGATGAGCATAGGCACTGAGCCTGCACACGACAGATAAAGACAATACTAATGCAAGCAATAATAATAATTTCTTATAGAATTTTATCAATTAGACTTTGTTTCTATGCATTATTTATCCACATCTACATTTCAGCAAAACCAGCCTCAATCTAATTGAAAGTTTCCTATGGTATATTTGTTAGAGACCATATACACACATCCTGTTTTACATTATGTTCCAGCTTTGTGTCATCATAGGCATCCAATAATTATCAGTTGAGTTAAATAAATAGCAAATAAAGGCTTCGTTTACTTGTTTAAATCAACAAATAAATTTTTTTCTTTTGCAGAAGTCTGAGTAATATACAGCCTTTTTTGGTTCTTTCCCTGCTATTATTTCTGAACCAGTGCACTTAAGATTGAGTGTTCTACAATGTTAAAAAAAACACGAGATAGTTCAGAAATTAAAAATTTAACTTTTTGAAAAGGCAGCTCTAACTAGAAGTCATGCGGATTTAATGAAAACCCCCATTAAGTTCTTTTAATATGACAAAAGCAATTATTCCTTTTCTTCCTCATCAGTGATATTCCCTTTACTTCCACACACTGCATAAAAAAAAAAAAAACTTACAGGCAACCTCACAGCAGCCCTAATGGTCCCTGTCAAACTGCATTGCTCAGCCCCTCTCACATTCTCTTCCTGCCCCACCCCAGGTAAAAGTCTAACCTCCAGGAGGACCTTCAGTCATTTGGGCACAACAGAAATGCCTGACCTCTGCTTGATTCAGAAAATTTCTTCATGGCTGGCTGCATAGCAGGGAAAGGAGGCAACACTGACTGAGCTTAAGGAACAGTTCTTGTATAATTAGAACTAAAAATCACATCAAGTACAGACAAAAATCCATGTTTATAGGTTTTGAAGAACCCATACTAAACAAAATTATTAAATCACATATGCATTACGTTCATAACTACATTCTGACTTCATATATTACCACTGGGCACTACCCTAGATCCTGCAGTTGTTTTATGCTTTGCTGCAAAGAGCGAGGAAATCTGGGGCTATTGCTGCTTAGCTTACAGTGTAAGGTAGATGAGCACAGGAGGAAAACAGGGAGCAAGTATTCCTGCAGGTATGGCACAGACAGAGCACAGATGATTATCAGAAGGCAAAAGCTGGAATAGGAGAAAGAGAGGAGCTGTGCTGTGTGCTAGGCAGAGCAAGGAGACGAAACCTGGTAAAAAAAAACAGGAACTTTATTTGCTGCAGGTTATGTTAGAAGCATGTATGTAAGCTTTAACTGCAAGCCACAGAAGTTCCATTTGTGTGCATGTAGTTTCTCAATAGAATCATAGGTGGGTTAGTTTTAGGAAAACAGATTGTGGAGTTTTAAAGATTTAAATACCTGATGGTATAAGATGACTACCATACACTGATTCTCCATAATGCCTGCGTGCATGGAATTATTCTGCATTTACTCCAAGTGTTCCCCTCCCCGCAGACATGCTGCCTTTACTTGATCTTGCTGTTTTTCCCCTCCCTTTCTGCTCAACTCTTCTATACCCTCCACAACTGGCCTCCCAATATACAGCCTCTTTTTTCCCCCTCGTGTTTCCTCAGGCTGCTCTAAAATGGCGCAGCATGCACAGCACAGGAAGAAGGGCTGTTCTCATTACATTTGTTCCAGCCTGACGACAGTGGTGCAGAACTGAACGGGTCTGCTGTAACATCACATGAAGCCTTCTGGCCCCAGTACCAGAAAGGTACTGTATTATGGGTTTCTCTCCAAGTAGAAGACAAACGCTTATGGTGTGGTTCCAACTCACCAAGGCCAGCAGTCCCATCCAGCTCCCTGTGCCTTCACATAGTCTTATTGCAACACTGCATCTCCCATACAGAGCAACTGTGACCCAACTGCAGTTTCAATTTACATACTTCCAAAAGGAGTAAATGCCAAATACTACATATATCTCACCATCAACAGTGGCAGAGATGAGCTGTGCTACTTGTGTTTCAGACTTATCTACAAAAACAGGAGATCAAACACTAGGAAAGGATGTTTTTTCTGGGCTGGTTTGGGGACCAAAGCAGCACATAACATTGTTCAACTGCAGAAATATCATCCTGTTGTTTCTGGAGTGCATGCTACTCAGAAACATCTTAGCTGCCCACAGGATGCTATGCCCACATGGGCTTCTGCCACTGATGGTTATGAACATATCCTCAGTAAGTTTTGCCTACTCTTCCCGTAGATTCGCTGCACAAGCACCCAAGGGCATGAGAGAAGCCCTGACACCACGCTCAGAGCAGTTCCGAAAGCTGCTGCCACCTGGATTAGGGTAGGCCCTGGAGCTGAAGGGGAAGAAGCCTGCCTCAAACCTGCACAGAGGTGCTGAGGAGAAGGAGCCCTCGCTGCTGCCAAAGACATTAGGTTATCTGCCTTCTGCTTAGCTCTAGTGAGGATTTAGTACTGTCACTACAGGTTTCTTACGTGCTGGAAAAGAAGATTGTTTCACAGAGCCAATTATGATCATATTAAAAAAAGGAGGGGGGAAGAACACAAAAAAAGCAGCCCCTGCCTTCAGCAGTTTGGTGCATAATGAAAAATACTATTATTGTCAGGTCAAAAGATGGTATGATGCTAACCTCGGTGATATCAATGAGGCTCTGTCATCTTTATCTGAAATGGCCAGAAATGGAAAATAGTTTTCTTACAGCCAATGAACTCCAAATCAAAAAAACAAAAATCACATGCTCAATACTAATGATTCAGCTATGCATTTGTCTCAAGTGTAGAATTTATTCCTGACAATGGCAAATCAGTGGAAGTTAAAGACCTAATTTTGAACTTACTCCCTTTACAAATACATTGTAATGCAACTTTCACGTTTTCTAGTGGTAGCAGTCCTGCTCCCAGCAAAGCAATGGAAGCTGCAGTATTAAGCTTGCTGCTAGCTCATCAATTTTCACGTCAGTCTCATTGGCAAGTGGCCCAGTCACAGAAGAGATGCTATTGTAATTAATACATCTATACCCAAAACAATATTGACTATTTAATTATTAAATACTTCTAACTAGATATTTTCAACTAGTTGGCCTGACAGAGCTGAAAGACCTCTTCTGTGCACAGGCTTGCTCACTCTCAAATAACTTCAGTTTGAGCATTTTAAGCTGGCTGTATCCTTAAAAACAAATTTAGAGTTCTTTTGCCAATAAGAAGCACTGAACTTGTTACCAGGCAATGAAAAAGTTGAAGTCCTGGATCTAGTTCCCAGTTTCAGTCTTATTTCTCTCACATTGCATTTTTCACTCACCAGTTAAGTGAAGGAAACAATATCGAGAGTATTCATGAATGTTTGAAAAACCATTTCTGGTCTTAAAAATAGATACATGTTTTTGCCTGACAACCCTGTGTTTTGCTGATAGCAGGAGAAAAGAGAATGAAAAGCAGAAGTAAGCTATTAATAGTTGTAAGATTCGCTTTTTGTCCCTGCCAGGTAATTTTCAATCTGGGATCCAGGCATGGAATCAGCATGGAATGGGAAATTTTTAAACATCCAAAAAATTCCTTAGACCTCCTTATCTCCTGCTACCTGTCTAGCAGCCAGAGGGTCCTTCTCCCACCTCTGACAGAAGTACAAGGCCACTCAGTACAGAACCCCTTGCTATATGGAATGGGATATGCAGTCAGGGACTAAAAGCAATCCCCTGGAACAATTTAGCTCTGCTGGCAAAAACTCAAGCTAGAATGCCCATGTAGTATCCAGTCTTATTTCTTCAGTGTGTTCAAGCATCAAATTAGTTCAACCTGTGCAGACAGTGATCACCTGTGACAGTAAAACCAGCAAACAGGTTCAGCAATGAAGTTGTTCTGCTGCAAATAATTCAACCAAGTGGCTGCTACTTTACAAGGAAGTATGTCATTTCAGCAAAGTGTACTATTACCATGGGGTCTCACTTGTTCTAATATTAATCTAGAAGAGACTCAGCATTTCAGTTTTCCTTGGATTGAGAAATGCCAGACACCACCTCAGCTTCCAAACCCTTCTGGGTGGTTTTTCAGCAACAGCTAACCAATGTCTGAAGATTACAGCATTTTAACAATCCTTACCCAGCTCTGTTGCAGTGACAGCCAGACTATGAAATAAAAGCTTTAGATAGTCTTATTGGCACATACATTATACCCATTACATTTGCAAAGACTTCAACTTATCTAAAACTGTCAACCTCTGCTTTTTGAGTCATTGTGTATTCTGCTGTGCACGACTCTACGCAGTTAGGCTGTGTCAGACGTGCAACATCAATTCTAAATAAACAGGAGGTCACAAAGCTCACATTCTCAAAGCTATTATAGAAATTGCAGGCTTCATCCAATCTCAAATCCCAGTGCTCACTTAAAAGCTCTAACCATATAATTAAATGTAGGTCAGCTTAAAAGTGGACAATTCTTTTCAAGCTTTATACTACACTCTTCAGTAAAGTCTTCAGCAATTCTGTTCTTTTATCTTGGAGGACTGACAGATCATTGTCAAGGCCAGGGTCTTCCTGGTGGAAAGTTTTAACACAGAAAAAGGTACAACGGTGTAGGAGGAGGTACTTAAAGGAATAAATCTCTAGCCTGCTTTCTTCAAAGCCAGAATTCTTCCCTTGTCTAAGACATACTGAGGACAATTGTAACCCAGGGTAACTCTGCTGTCGACTAATGGCCTTACACCAATGAATATTTTGACCCAAACTGCCTGAGACATGCCTGGAAAAATAACCTTCTATTTTCCTCATGGTCCTGCCACATGGAGGGAGATCTTTCTTGTCACTCCCTGTAGCTCTCACGTCTTAAGTCTTGTCTAGAAATTCTCCCCTGGCTTTCCTCACCCTTACTACCCATTTTTCATAAGAGCAGGCCAGATTAGATTGTCCTTTGCTCCAATGGATTTTATTCAGATATATACTACTATAAGTGTTAGAAAAACCTGGCCTTGGTTTCTGGAGCCCTGCTATCACTCCTTTTCTAATCAGAAAAGAGAGACTATGATAATAAATCAATGGCGTGACTTGGCACAGGTATGCCTAGACAGGTTTTCCACTTTACTGCTTATTTTTAAAGGTAACAGAAAAATGTACTCAAATTATTTTTCTTTAAAAGAACACCACCAACAAAAAAAACTCTTCACAGGAGATGAAGGGGTATTGGAGAGTGGGAAAGGAAAGGAGAATAACAAAGCCCTCATATAAACATAGAAGAAGCTTGCTCATGAAAGGAAATATTGTCACATAGCTTTACAAAGCATAAAACAGCTTGTTTTCAACTTAGGCTATATTCTCAGATCTATTTTAATCTCAGTGGAATTGGGCTCACTGAGGCTTTTGTTCACTTAACACAACTATCTATTCTATAGAATACAGTATTTGTTTGCTATACTTCTACATATGAATTTAAGCAGGCTTAATATTGTTAGTCATAGTATTCTTTAAATTGTTTCCATACGAAAAGAATATACTCAAATTCCCTTTCACAGCCACCTATACTTTCTCTTATTTTTCAAAGAAATAAGCCATGTGTTCTTAGTGTTAAGTACTCACAGATACTTGTTATCAATCTATTCTAGGAGACATCCAAGCATTTTAATCTTTTGTTGTGAAATCAGTTCATAGTTTAATTACTGAAGATTAAAAGACTGCCTAATCTACCTGTAATGTTTTTTTTTCCAGTCAGTACAAACCAGTGATACACTGTACCATTGAAGAAGAGAATCCAAATAAAGGCAATACTAAGAAACATACCAACCAAGACAACCAAAACATTTAAAAGGACCACTAGAAACCTCATACTTTGACAACATACTTCAGATGTTTTATCACATGCATCTTGTGCCCAGTTTGGCATGCAGCTAATTAACATGTCAAGGGGAAAAACAACACCAAAACTACCAAGGCCCTTTGTACTAAGGATTTTTCATTTCCACAAGGAATTCCTGAGCAATGCCATTATTCAAGATATTTAAAGCCAACAGATAATTTAAGATAAGTGAGCTCTAACCAAGGAAAGATTCTGGGTTTAAGCGTTTCTTTCTCACACTCCTTTTGCTCCCCTTAGATATGCTTTTGCAGAACATAGCTCTCCTTTCCCAAAACTAGTAATACTGAAGTAAAATTTTCTGCTTTAGATCTAGTGTTATTAGAATGATTAATCTACAACTTCTCTATTACTTTAACAGATTCTAAACTATATTTTCCACGTATATTGGCATGATGCAAATCCGACTGTCACTAGGATGATTTAATACAGATTCAGACAGACCAGCTTAATTTGCAGATTCTTGATGCAAACATCTCTTATGCGTGTGAATACATAAGTTTTTTTTTTAAAGTTGTTTTCCACATTCCTGTTCAGAACTTCCCAGAAAGACACGTATACAAGCATCATATATATCTCATTTTCACCATAGCATGACAATCTGGATCAATCCATACACAGATCTGTGTGCACAGCAGGTGCTCCTTTCTACAGTATTCCTGGGTACCAGGGTGCTACCACCAGGCAAATACAGACACTCAAAATCCTGGATCAGAGTACATGACTGTTAGTAGTAGTAGTAGTATAAACACATAGGTGCCAAAAGCAAGTATGAAATCTCAGTAAGAAAGGTGAAAATTTTATCCTTCCACTATGGCAAGTTTCAACAACTTCTATTTTTGAAGTTGATCCCACCCCTCTCCCCAAATCCTCATTTCTCATATGAATATCAAAATACAATGTGGAGCTTTCAGTCATTACGAATTTTAGGTACAGCAAGATTTACTGTGCAACCTGCACCATGATGAGTAGGATACCTGATGTGACATGTCGTGCCTTTGGTCTGTCTGCTACGAAGCTGACACATTTGATACAGGTCTTCAGCAATGCCTTCTGCTGGCCCCAATTGAAAAAAGATCAGTTGCTGGCTCTTCACAAGAGTTAAAACCCTTTACCTCACTTGCCCAGCATACTGAAGACACAGCTAGCGTTCTACCCGTTTTCCACATCATCCCTTTCCATCCCTCCTTTCCTCAGACATATGGAATTGAAAGACTTAAACTCTCATTTATATCTATGTTGATTCCCAGCCGGAGAGAAGCTGCTTTCTTCTCCTTAGACATCTAGACTTGCATGTGATTCAAGTCAATCCTGCCCTGGCCTTTTTGAGAATAGTGCATAAATATTAACATGAAAGACATCTTACACCAAGCTCCAATTCTCCTGCTTGAATAGACCCCCACCATATTAATAAATGAGAACAGGTCTGCCAAAATGGCGCTGGAATGGCAATTCAGTCATTCCAGAGCGAAACAATTATTCATACTATTACACAACAGATACTTAAATAGTCAGAGCAATATAGGTCAAAAGTACTAACTCTAAACCAATGCATTCTATTTACTCCCCATCACAAATTATTAATACGTATATTCATAGAACATTATCTATACACTTCAGTAAGCATACCTGTGTACAACACATCCTTAATAAAGCTCAGTCCTCTTTTAATAAAGCAGTGAAACAGGTTAAAGCCACCACCCATTTCTTCCAAGTTATTACTGCCACTGGAAACATAAATGATGAAAAACTTCCCCTGTGCTGTTTGTAAATACTGAACTTGAATTTCAAAGTTAGGCACTAATCCATGGAAACAAATCAACGCGGAACAAAAATACTTGTGACCTAACCAAACATCATGCACGTAGTATATGTCTACTCAACTGATGTAACATGATTCACAGACTTACACGAAAAATGTCTCATACGATGAATATGGGTAACAATTTAAAATATTTGTAGTATTACTACTTAGACTTTCAATTCTACACTTAAACAGACGTAGGTACTGTGGAAAAGCTCTGAACACTGGGTGTTTGTGAATTTAAGTTAGCTGAAAGCTGGGTCACTAGCAAGCCAGAGCTAATGGTGGATATTCATCTTACTTCTGAGCCCCAGAGCTTTAATAACAGGGGGATGTATATTATCAAAAATTGCTAATTTGGGATTTTTTCTTGTTCCTTCCCTATCCTTCATCAAATATCTTTGGATAAAGACATATCCTTTATGTCAGAATTTAAAATCTGTTTCAACACAGAGCTGAATTTATAACAAGTGCAGTTAAATTAAAGACTTAGATTTTAAAAACAGAAGGGAAAACCTCAACACTCAGTAGTGCAATTTACATCTCTTTTGAGTGCATCTGCCCCCCTTCCTCCTAAAAAAAAAAAAAGAGGGAACAATCTACTACATTCTTTCATACTTTTTCTATTTACAGAATAATGTTTGTCTTTTTAGACTCATCCCTTTGGCATTCTCCTTGGGACACATTACATCCTGACAAGAAGATAGAAAGCTCATTAGTAAAGTATTCTGATTTGCAGGAAGAAAGAGCCACATGCTTAGAAACACAAACCTGAGTTACCTCTCTGTAATCTAGCAGCTAAATAAGCTTAAAGGAAATCTCTGAACCAGAGTAACAATGGTAAATTAAAGTTAGAAAATGCATTTAGTAACTTTTTTTTCCCTCCCAGAACTTATATTCTCTTCAAAGACACAACAGTTTTTTTTATTTAAACTATTAAAATCTCGCATATGACAACTCTTTTCTCAAGTCTGGTCCTCATGATCAGATACAGTTACGTCTTCCTCAGCCTCCTGCTATTACTTTCCACCTTAGAATCTTAGAACTACTGGGAACTTGCTAGTATTAGAAAACTGGTTTAGCATTAAGGCTTCACAGTGGAAAAATAAATTATGATTAGGTAAACAAACAAATCAAGCTTTGCTCTGGCATTAACTACTGTGTCTGCCAACCAATTCGCAATCAATTTTTAAGTAGTCTCAGTGGGCCTTTTGCAGGGCACTACCATTTTTTTTTAATGTACACACCATGTAGGCTGTATGCCTGAGCCTGCTAGCCAGTGCTTGCTTCTCTTTCAAGAAGCTCAATTTTTTACTGCTAACAGATATTTGAAAGTGAATTATGAGTACATTCCCAGAACCCACACCATATCCACATCAAGGTGGCATCAAAGCTAGCAACAAACCAAGACAGAGATGGCTGTAGGTTCTCCTAGCAGAAGGTGATATGCAATCCCTCCACATAGATTCAGTTTCATTGGGACGTGAGGTGCATTAAAGATGTCCAGTTCAATCTAGAATCCACTAAAAAATAAGGAATACTGATGGTGTACAAAATGAGTGGTTTATACCATATATATATACACACACACCTATACACACATACTACAAATACAATAATGTGGGCAGCACCCATTATACTTCTATATACTCTCTCATGTTAAAAGCTTGAGATTGGTTCAAAGGGGAGACATTTTATCGTAAAATAAAATAGTCCCATCTTCTATATATTTGATGAGCCTCAATTTCTTTAGGGTAATTGAACACTATCAGCAGGGCAGGGCAATGATAACTTAGGGCAGATACAGAAAGTGGGAAGCCTGTAACAGAAGGGGAAACTGCCACTCTTGGAAGCCTCCCAGGAAAGTAAAAAACTACAGAAATTCAGCAGACCAAAACCCCAGAAGAAAGGAGCCATTCTGAAAGGCACAAGGAGTGGGAAGATGATTTACTTATAGGCCTGATTTTAATCTATTGCAATAATCTCTGAAAACTTTCTGTGGTCTATATCAATTTCTCTTACTTAGAACCTGAGCCATTTCAGTAGTTTTTGTTTACTTACATCATGGAAAAAAGAAATCTACAATTCTACCTTAAAGTCCTGGTAAATTTGGGGTTCAATCATTAAAAAGAACTTAATTTATTCCTAGGTGTTTTTTATTATTATTATTTAATAAATACCAAGCTAAAATGAGCACAGGATACATGTAAGAAAAGAGTTCAACAAGATGTACTTCATATTCAATTCGGCGGGACTCCATTGATCATTAACAATAATGACCATTAACAGGAGCCCAAGTTAATTTTTCAGTCCAGCAAAGGCAGGTACTCATGCCATTGCAGAGCAGAGTACAGAACTCTAGCTACAAATTCTGTCTTACAGTGTTTGAAGGAGGAGGAAAAGAAAAATACCTCATCTCCAACTGGGAGGAATTTCCATTTTTATTAAAAAGATTCACCAAACAGTCTGTTACAAGTATTAATAAGCCACAGGATGGCCAGTAATAAGTTCACAGTTATAAGCACAGAATGAAGGAAAAAAAAATTTTAAAATAACCAGCAGTATATAAACAAAGTCATCAGGAATATAATGATTTTTTTTCCAAATTATATTTTTTTTAAAAAAAGAAACGGAAGACTCCATATTGTTATTGAAAACCTCAGTATTATGGAGGTTTCTGCTTAAATGATGTCTGGGACACAACTACGGATGCCACCCATTGAGAATTTTAAAAAAGCCCAAATGTTTCTGCATAACTTAACATTATTTCAGATGTATACCACTATGGCCTCACTGAACTCTATTTTGTATTTATGAAATGTCAGTCAGTCCTACCTATCAAAAACCTTAACAGGTTCTGCTATCCATTGGACCCTTATCACCACAAAACACAAGTTTAATATAAAGGATCAAATTAGAAAATTAATACTTCTGATTATTATTGCACACTCCAATCATTCACCTTTGACACTAAGCAACAACCTGACATTACCTAGGACACTGACAGACTAAAGAAAACTAACACTATTTTAATTCTGATTTTAATTGAATATCCAGGATAAGAGAAACACTAAAAATAGAATAACCTGCAGTATTCAGCATTAAGTACCAAGTTTGTCACTTTGTATGACTTATTCTTGTTTCCAGGTGACCAACACAACTGACATTTTCCCATTTCTATAACGTGAAGTCTAACTCTTAAAATAACTTATGAAATACAATACTCAACATTTTCAACAGCTAAGTTATCGGTATAAAGGGAAAGTAATGTCTGTGTCACTGATAGCATTGTATGCCACACAAAGGCAAGGCATCTAATGTTCTTGCTTTTTCTGTCCATTTGATAAGTTAAAATTGTAGCCACTGGTCAGACTTCCGTAAGTATTTATCACATCACCATCAACTGGCTCAAGTATGGGAACAAGTTTTAGAAATTTAAATACTACAAATCTGTCTCCAGTGGGGTCCACTCTGATGTCTTCTGGTGCTGGATGGTGCAGCTCTGTTTTTACTCATGCCACATTCCTCCCACACAAACCCTATTCTTCACTAACATATCACCAGGTAAGCCAAAAGCCCATTTTCACCTCCAGAATCTGGACTTTAGCAACCAGTCCCAAAAGCAGAGACCATACAAACAGCCTTCCTACCATGAGTGGTTTGCTCCTTGAGCTCCTGATGTCAGTAATTTGTTCAACTCGAATCTTCTGGTTCATACTTCAGCTACTCAGGTGAACACACAGAGATATGGCACATTAAATACACAAGACTGAATGACATCACCCTTTTTCTTTTTTCATACCATAGTAAGAAAGGTTCTTTTGGAAACCGATAAACATCTTCACCTACTTTTCCCTAGGAAAAAAGCAGGAGCACCATCTGTGCTGTAGGTTGTTTTCCTATACCTCATCAGCCAGCTGTAAGTAGTTTATGGTTCATTTTCCCTCAGTTTACCTTATCTCAAACAACCTGAAGCAAGCATCCTGCTGGAGGAGAATGCAGATGGCCAGGACAATAGGAGGAAAAAAAAGAAAAAATTCAATATTATTTTTCATTTCCTTCTAAAGAATTCTCATTTGACCTTCATGCAGAGGGAAAAAGCTTGTTGAGGGTGACAGTAGCAAAGCTTTTCACAACATCTAGCAGCTTATCCTGCAAGTCAGCAATGAGTCTGAAGACTTTGAAAATTTGGTCTCTCTTGTACACAAACAGGATCTGGTCCTAAGCAGGGCTGAGTACACTCAACTCCTGGAGACTTCAAATTACAAGTGAGAACAGTTATTCCCCTCCCTTCTAAATATAGTGTTTAAGGTTTTTTTTTTCCTTGCTAATCCATTCCCATACAAATTCTACTCTTTTCTACAGTACTATTTGTCATTCGATACCAAATAAGCTTTCTAAACATCAGATAACAGATGTTAGAAGCAGTTGCTCCTAGATCCGTATCAAAACTTTGCAAAGGGTACAGGTGGTGGCAGGGGGACTATTCAGAATATTAGTTTAGTTATGCTTACAAGACTCATTCTGGATTTTTTTTTTTTTGTCAACAGAACTGAAGATGTTGCAGGTTCCAAGAACACCATGATTATGATTTTATTCAAGGCAAGAAGATGGAACTGTTCTTCACATTTGGAAGCATCAAAGTATTTAGTCACGTAAAGCAAGTTAACTTCATTTTCAGAGAGTAACTGCTGGACGTTCACAATACTTTTTATTTGAATCTGTGTTGCAATTCCCAGCAACCTTATGATGCATCCATGAAGTCATTCATTATAAAGATAGGTCAATCACATCACAACAATGAAGTTGCAAAGAAATGGCACAATTTCACTACTGCATATGAGAATATACAACAGTGGAATATGCATGCTTAGCTCAAGTCCCCTGCATGGCCACTAAACCTATTCCATGTCCAGCTCACCGACTATCTCCTGCTCTCCACTTTACATATCTCCCCAATTTCCTGCAAAATTTATTTGGGCTTTTTCTGTTCTGAGAAACATCCTCCTCCCCCTCCTAATTTTTACTCATCTAGTACAGGCACACACAGCATACAAAACCTTTCAAAGAACTGGCAGATTTCACACCATGCTGCTTTTTCTTCTGGGTTCTACGATTGATAGTGACTGGGGCATACAAGGGTGTATTTAAACTTATGTTACTATTCCTCTACAATTCACTTGGCAGAAGGATTGGGAAAGCATTTAGAAACTAAAAACCCTAATAATAGTCTCTTCCTTTGAGTCTACAATCACCTGCGAAAGTCCTCCACCTTTACTCCTCCCTGCACATCTCGAAATGGGCCATCTGTTTCAGAGAAGAAAAATATGTAAAGGAAGGAAGTCTCATGCAGCGTAATGTGACAATTCCTTTTTCTCCTCACTCCCCTTCCACCAACTGATTGTAGCTGGGTGGGTGTCTTAAAGCTGCAAATATATCAGGAAAAATAATTAGCTAGTGCTGTTCACACATGTTGAGTACAACTACTTTCACATCAAAGTTTTATTTCTGTCTAACAAAAGAAGTCAAAAACATCTCCAGCAAAAGCATCTTCTCCGAGTCTGCCTCTGAATACCTGAATGCTGCATTATAAAATCTTTATTGCATGGTGATCTTAGTGACACCAGCAACTAATTGCCACTGAGATGAAAGAATATAATGTGACACTTCATTTCAGCATACCGAAAAATGCATTTTAGGAAGAATGGTAGGAAAAGGTGCACCTTGAAACATCATGCTAGAAATTAAGTACTCTTATCCTGGCAGCGTTGGGTAAACAACAATGAAAGCTGAATTTCAGCATAACTTAAAAGGAAAGTCAAAATTTATTACAAAGTAATTATTATTACTAAATTAAATAAATATAAAAGGTATTATGTCTGTTTCAAAGGTCCAGGTGTTCTGTAATATTTCTCTGCCAAAGTCAAACTACTGACATTTTATTAGCTGGTGACCTAACACAGCTTTAGTACCTGTAGTGGATTGAAAAAGATTTTTGTAGTATACAAAATGGCCAGCCCGGGCTGATGTGCAGACTCCAGACACGTTCACATCAACAGAGCAGGCCTTTGTCTGAGGCATGTTTTTATTACTTAAGCTGTTAGAATTTATGAACACATAGTAAATCCTCACTAAGCAAAAATAAAGGACTTCTGCATTTGGAAAGAGGTCTTCCCCAAGTTCTCCAGCTTTTATGCTATGGGTTCCTTCTACTGCATGGCTGTATTTTATTTTTCAGTTTATCAAACTTTTGCTCTTCTGTATACAGTACGTATAATTTCACAACATACATGTGGGTTATGAATTCTTTCATAAGGACTTTCCACAGAATCAGGACCCTCTACAAGAGGCACAGGAATGCATATCTACTCTGGTCTACTGCATCCAGTCTAGCCAGGATGAGGTTTTATGGCTTTATAATGGCCTTAAAATGAAAGAAGGTGACAAAGGGCCGATGAAAGCCAAACAAGATAATCTTTTCTTTTCAGGAATTCCAAAAAAAGAAAAAAAGCCTCCGAAAAAGATGGGAAGACACTAAATTTCATAGTAGGTTTACCATGAAAGCCAGCTTAGCAAACAGAATAAAGACATTGGAAACAAAAACCTCCCATCCCGTAGTAAAAAAGCTGCCTGTCCCTACTCAGGTTATGTACCAGTACCACTTCTAACGCTGAATGGCAAAGCAGTAGAAATCAAACGCACATTAACACAGAAGCCTAGCCTGCTGGAAGTGCTAGAGAAGGCAGTATTGTGGCAGGCAGGATGAATGCAGCTCCCCTCCAATGCGTGCAGTAACACAGCCTTTTAAAGTCACTAGAGAAGTAAAAAACAAGCAAAGCCTTGAAGAGCCAGCATTGCTGCTGAGCCCCAAAAGCTCAAGAAAGCTTCTGTGGCCCAGCAGCTGTGGAGGCCGTTTGTCTGAAACAAGTCTCAGGGGAGTGCATCTAATTTAAGTCCGTGAAGTTAACACCATTAGAAGATACATTTCCTTGATGATTAAAAATTAAGTACACAAGTATTTCAAAGCTTTTGAAATAACTTAGAACTAATGAAGGACTAATTGCTTCGCTACATGTCTTCATATAATGATGTACAAAAACATTGTGTCAACTGTCTTATGTCAACTTTTGCATCACTTAATTACATGTTTGCCAGTCATCCATACTCACAATTAAAACATGAGAATATTTTCATGATTAGTTTTCTGTTTTAGAGGAAGAGACAAATGAAGGAAGTGTGAAAGCTCAGTTGACTTTTTTTTCATTATTAAAGCTGACACAATAATTACAGCCATGTTAGGAATTAGTTCCATGGCTAGTTGGCTAATGGTAGTTACATTGCTGAGGTTCAATTCGCCAGTACAAAACTCTTGTTTTCAGCAAATATAAGTCCACTAATTACGATTAGCTTTCATATTTTGAACTATCATGAGCAACATCTAATCATTCATTAGAATAATAAATACTGAAACTTCTTACAAAAAGTCTATAAATGAAACGTATTCACTACCCTTGTTTTCATGGAAATAAATACAGGACTGAAGGTACCTTAATTTTAATTGCTTTTTTTTTTAAAAAAAACATTCTTTACTTATGTGGAAAAAAGTCTGCACGTAGCAAACATGAAGTCTGTATGTAGCAACTACACAAATTTGAGACATTATTAGTGAACAAATCCCATGTAAATAGTTGTACTGAAGTGAGTTTCTTACACAAATATTTAACATAGCTTTAAAACAGTTTTTGGCAAAACAGACACCACCACCACCACAACAGCCCTAACCCAGAAGCTCCCCAGATACAAGCGAGCAGCTACAAGAAAAGACTAGGGTATTAGAACTAGCATTGCTGCTCTCTTGCTCCAAACTAAAACCACACAGATGTTTCAGCCAAGCTATGAAATCAAATTGAGCCAACACCAAACTGATACTGGAGAGACTGAGAACACCAGGAGCTGTTTCGGAGATAGTGAAGGGGTAGTGCAGGACAGTACCTGAGGCTTTGAGGTGTTCCCTCCCAGCCTTCCACAGACTGCAAGCCTTGCAGAAATGCAACAGAACAAACCCCACTAGTTCATGTTCTGTAGATATCTATGGTTCCAATTTTTCTCCAAAATATCTTATTCTAAAATTTTTGTTCACTTCTGCAAGGAGACAGTGAGGAACAAAACTGAAGTCAGTTAACCAAACTCAAGCCACCCAAAATTAGCATGAAAACTCCAGGCAGTGAAAGAGGCCTGGGCATGTGCAAGTCCTATGGTTTAACCTTGAGAGGCATGCACGGTACCCCAAAGCAAACAGTAGAGATTCTCAAAAGGTTAGAAGTTGTAAGAAATCCCAGAATTTTGAGAAACTTTTCATTATCACCCGAGATAACAGTACTAATTGGATCTACCTATTCCTTAGGCTGCTGAGGGTTGCTTTTAGAACAGATTACCTGGGGAGTACTACAGGTAGCCACATTGCTGGCACAGCCCAGGCAAACACTAACAACTGAGCCTCCCCTGCACCAAAACAAAATTAAAAACAAAACAAAAAACACACCAGCAATAGTTAGCAAGCTCTCTAAAGCGCAGCTGATTGCAGCAATGCACGGAGGAAGGGTGCGGGTTTGAGATGAATGGAAACAAGGATCTTGGGTATCAAAAAAATACCTGATATCATCACTTCTATATATTTTAAACAAAACCATGGATTTTTATTTCCAGTTCTCCAAAAGAGAGCATTGAAGTTTAACCAAAAGCATGATTCCACACAGCAAATGCATTCAATGATAAAGCCAATTCAGGAGGACTTTGAATGTCTAACATGACTATTCTTGCCTTTGCTATATTGAAATATGACTTCCACACCTCTCAAAGTTCAGTTTTTATATGTCTGAATTAGATCTATGAAGTTACCTAACAAAAACAACACAAAAATATCCCCACATGGCACCACCTGAAAGCTGCAAACAAGAGAGAAAGGACTCAAACCATGAGTCCTGCCAGGCACCACGACCCTGAAGCCCCCGGCATCTCCCTACAGGCAGGATTTACAGGGAAAAACAAGTCTGGCTCCTGGTCCCACACACTGCTGCAAGCAGAAGGACCACAGCACAAGCCCGAGCCTGTGCTAAGCCACAGCCCTACCCTCCTCTCCAGGAGCGTGCAGCCACACACTGGGCATCGGTCACGTCAGCCACAGGTGAGGACTCCTTCACCCTGTGCCACTCAACACGCATCGCGCTGGAGTTATACCTACCACTCGTGGTATGCAGCAGCAGGTCAGTCGAGCACAGCTCTACTTCCAGAGAGACAGATCTAAATCAAACGCTTTTTCTAACAGCCTTGAATGCATCCTAACCTTCTGGGGGTTAAGATGAGTGCACCAGTACCTCACTTGAAGGAGTCACAGGGGCACCTCATTTCAAAATGACTCCTTGCATCTTCAGAGCTTTTACAGATCACTTGTCAAACTTCTTGAGAGCTGATCCTTTTCACCTGCCATTTAATTCCCCTGAATGAACTTGAAATATGATGGACATGAAAAGGAATAAGTTACACAACGCACAATTGCCAAAAGGGACACGCACTCACAGAACCCTGCTGCGTACGTGCTTCTCTTGCACATCTGATCTTGAATCAGGGCAGCCCGCCCCAGATGGGACATGCTCAACGGGGACAGCCCACCCTGCTCTGTGACGCCTTGCTCCGCAGGTACCAGAATGCACCGACATGACCTTCCACGGGAAAGGAGCACTTCTTCCAAGCCTCCAGGAGAGACACTGCTTTCTGTGATAGGGACTTCAGCCTCTTAACTAGATCAGACAGCAGAGAACTCTCCATACATCCGTACATGTTTCCAACCATGTCTAACCCATAAGGCAATAAGCTTTAGCAAGCAGCTACCCCTTAGCACCCATTCCCCAAATCGCAAACACACTTGATGTCAGAACTGCATATGGAAGAGGACTAGGACAGTGAGGGACAGCCAAACACAACCGAGCTCCGCTGCCTGCTGACAGCGAACGCTCCCCGCTACTGATGCCCCGAGAGCTGTGCCACGGGTGCGAGAAGCACGGCAAGCAGCACAGGGAGCTCCGGCACAGCAATCTGTCTTCACTCGCAAAGTGAGGAGATGGTGACTTCAACTCCCCTGCAAAGTGACACGCTGCGCTGCTAGCGGGATACGGACATTTCAGTCTAATGGCATTTGTCTTTCTGGATTGTAATCAGTAGCTGCTGTCACTAACAAATAAATAGCTACACTGCTCAAATTCAACTAGTATCCAGAGCCCCACATTAAATACCAATAATGTTTATAAATTAATTTCAGCAAATTACATTTTCTTCAGAGCTGTTAGAAAGCTTCAGACCTACAAAACATATACAAAGTGATGTATCGTTAATTTCAGTATGACAAAGCTTCAAGAATCATTGCAGTATTTCCATACTGTTTATGGCCAGAAATAGCTAACCTGCTCCTATTTTGACCGATCCTTACATAAAAAATAAAGCTATTTCCAACAGTCAAGGTAATTTTCAACTGATGAAGACCACATCTGCCGTTTTACTCCACATGGACAAAAAGGTCTTGATGCACACCGCTATTTCCTCAGCCTTCCCAAAAGCCCTCTAGCCACCTTAAAGCAGATAAGCAGTCCCACTGATTTCAGAAGATTATTAAACTTATGCATAACTGTTGGCATGTTTAAGTGCTGAGACTATGGACTCTTCTGAAATATAATGAACTTAAAATGATAACTACCACCATGAGAAAAAGGGGAAGTAGCAAGATCATTTCAAAATGAGGAGAAAAGTTTTGACAGTTTTAATAGTTTCAATACAAAAACAGTGAGATCAACTTTTTTTTTTGAAAAAATGATTTTATATTATGTTACACCCAACTCCAACTTATTTATGCTAACATTTGAAAAAGTTTCCCAGTTTATTAGCATAGAGCAAAAAGTAGAAAAGAGAACCTCTGTAGGTGTAAGTAGCAACTGAGATTCACATAGACAGAAAAATCAGTTTAAAGAAAGATGTTTAAAAGATCTTGTTCCACATTTTAACTTATTACCATTTTATATCAGAAAGCAATTTATTAACATTTGCACATAAACTTGTGGGAGTTAGTTTTGTTGGACTGTAAGACTTAACCTACATTCAGATCATTCTTTAAGATATGATGTTATTCCCCTACCTGAAGTGTACAAGCTGCTCAGCAGGTGTTTTCTGATGATGCTGAATTTGGAACTCAAGAAGGCTGAGCTTCGCCTGGTGAGGTGAAAATCCCTGGCATGGGTGGCTGAAAACTATGCATGCATCCCACATCAACTTCAGACACTTCCATTCCTCAGTCAGCTCTTGGTGGTCAATGCCGAATTTTTATGTCAAAGTTTTTGAAGTCAGAAAAATAATTAGAAAAGCTGTTTTCAGTCCTCCTCTCCTTTCTCCATGTATTGAATAAGCTTCCCTGAAAAAAAGGATTTAAAATATATATATATACACACACACACACTTAGAAGGTTTGAACACTAAATTTTGCCTCTGTGTAGAGCTACAAACTATTCATTTTACCTTAAAAATATGATGCATATTCACTGTGAACGTGCAGTATATAAATCACTCAAATACACTGTTACTTTGCAACTTTGAAATGAAGTCATTTAAATGGCTTTTAGAAAAGTATACTGTTTCTGTAGGTATGTTCTCAAATGAAATGCTCTTTTAAAATTGACATAATAAAATACTACTTCCAAGTTAAGGAGCAGAAGTGATTTTCTCTTCTGTTTTGCTTGCATCTTCCTTCTCACAATTGATTATTAGCTGCCCCGGCCAGGAGCAGCCCAAATCCACCCATCCCGTGCCCCAGCAGGACACCACAGGCCAGGCACACACCATGGACCCTCTGGAGAATTCATACTTCCTACAGCCAGCAGGGCAGCATATTGGGGCAGCTCAGTTCTTTCAGAAGTAAATTTAGAAAAATCATTTCAAGTACAATCTGACAGCTGCAGAAAACCACTTCTGGAAAACAGAGAACCGTAGTTTAGATGTCTAAGAGAGAGAGCAGCCGGTCCGGCCCTGCCTGCAATTTGTACTTGTCACAAAGCTGGGGCCAAGGGGTGGACACAGTCAACTCCCTGAGGGAACACAAGCACTGCCCTCCTTTTGGTTTTGCTGCTGAGAATAAGACAATCTAGAACTGAATTTCAGATAAGACACTAGTGACAGTTCTCTACTGAAAGGAAGCATGTAAATATCAAAGCCAGAGTGCTGAAGATGACTCAATCTTTACAAGAAAATTGAGAAAAGGCACTCTTTTGCTCTCATTTATAATACTGTAGGGATGTTGATGTTTATGCCATTAAGAGGAAAAATCAAATCTAAGAAATTTAAACAACAACAAACAAGAAAAATCTCGTTGCTACCATTAGCTTAGGTCAGTGGCAGATACAATGGAAGCACCATGCTTTATGTTACTCAAGATGACTGACAGCATTTTAAGCTCCACATCATCTAATTCTGCTCAGAGCTTAGGCTACATGTCAGAATTTGAATGGTTTCCAGTAGCTTGTGATGCCAGTAAGCCCACAGCTGCTGCTTATGTGAAAGTGAAACTAGGACTAGAATTAAAAGAAAATCATTCACTGCATAGCCTGTGCAGTAAACCATGATAAATTGACATACAGTATTTCTACTAGCAAAGCTTTCTTGTACTGGATTGACTACTACTATTCAGTAAGTTTAATTTTACCACTATACATAGGAAGGAACACACAAGCATACCGAGATCTAATAAATTGAGCAGCAAACATTCCCAAAATAATGCAGTTCACCAAAGATGTAGATGTTGGGAAAAGGAGAAGATGAAATCAAGTCAAATAAATATAAAGAAGATAAAAGCTTCTTTATTTTATCTTCTTTGAAGAAAATAAAATAAAAATAAGGAAGATAAAGTCAGTCAAATAAAGTCATGCATAAGATTAATCAGATGAGTTGTGAGGAAATAGATCTGTAAGATAGGTCATTCACCTACGCTGCTTAGAAATTGTAATAGCCAACGTGAGATGTCCCAACTTTTTTTTTGTAAAAAGTCCTTTCAAGTAAACAACACTAAGCAGGCAATATAATTTCACAAATATTTTCTTTTGAGAAGTTTCAAAAAAGTTTGTTTTCAAAGACCTGTTTACTGTTAAAGTATAATTTGATGACAAAAAAAAGGTCAATATACAAAATTAACAATCCACTTTTTTCCCCCTATTGTGATTAGGTACTACACATATACCCCATCTCAAAGTGTGATGATGAACTCCCTCCACCCCCCCCCAAAAGAAGAAACCCCCCGAAAAAACGGATGTGCAATTTTTTTCTGCATTCATTTATATACCTGATTGTATCCACTGTCACTTCCCACCCCCCAATGAACCTCTGCTCCCTGATGTTTGGGATTACAATCTACAAGTAAAAGTACTCACTGTGTTGAGGGATGTAGTGTCAAAAAGTTGCAAGCATTAAATGATTTTTTTGTTTCCTGCTATCAAACCCAAAAGCTCATCACTAAATATATCAGTTCCATTTTATCAATACAAACCTGTTATACCACTGTCTGCAGAGAAGTTACAGGCCAAATCCTCATCCTACTGAATTCATTAAGGGTTTGAGGTTGATTGCAGCAGAAACAAAAGGTCATAACCTCCTTGCTCTAGTTTCAGTAATACTCTTTGTATATACATGAGCAAGATTTAGCCTACATTCAAAATTGCCACACACCCCAGTGCACCAATGTTGAATCAAATCTTCACGTGTATAAATACCTGAAGGGAGGGTACCAAGAGGATGGGGCCGGACTCTTTCCAGTGGTGCCCAGCGACAGGACAAGAGGCAATGGGCACAAACTGAAGCACAGGAAGTTCCAGCTGAATATGAGGGGGCACTTCTTTACTGTGAGGGTGACAGAGCACTGGAACAGGTTGCCCAGAGAGGCTGTGGAGTCTCCTTCTCTGGAGAGATTCAAAATCTGCCTGGATGCCATCCTGCGCAACGTGCTCTAGGTGACGCTGCTTGGCAGGGAAGTTGGACTAGATAATCTCCAGAGATCCCTTCCAACCTCAACCATTCTGCAATTTTTCAGGCAAACGGAGTATTACACACATTACCAAATATAGGTTCTTTTTGAATTGACCCCAGGAAATAAGATGTGTAATCTTTATGGACATGACACATCCATTGTATTTTTTTGTAAGAACATTGTTGTCTATTCTTTTTGATATCTGCTAACAGCCATCCAGATCAAAAACAACTGGATTTTTAGCTGGCCTAATTTGAGTTACTATTTTGAGCATGAACAATAGGATGCATGTAAAATGTATGCCTGCAATTCTGCTTACCAGTTACTATTACCACTTATAAATCAACAGGCTTCTAATTTTGTCCTTTATTTCTGCAAACAATTGAGGTATGGGGCTTCTGATTTATGTATTGTCTTCATGTTTTCTCAAGATGATGCTACACTTGCACAGGGAGCAGAGCTTAAATCAACTACTAACACAAGTCAAAAAGAACAAGGCTACTGTTGTACCATAATTTTAAGAGATACATGGCCCTGCTGTTAACCAAATCAGAATGCACCCTCATCTGTGTGCCCACTCTGGTGTTCTGGCACTGTCTTCAACAGAAAATTAACCCCAAGAACAATACCTAACTGTTTCTTATTCCAACAATTACGCTTCATCCTTCCACTTAATAAATAACAACCTTTAGAAAACTTTAGTAGTAAATTAAAAGTAAAATTAACACAATCTTAAGGGACATTTCTTCATATACATTTAAGTTTACTGCAAGACCAAGTACGGACAGCCCTAGGTGGACAGTCCTAGTTTATTTGGCTAACAAATCATCCTTTCAACAGGGAGGCACATTTGCTTCAGGCAGAGCCACGATTAACAAAGAAAATAATGTACACAAGGAAGCAAATAAAGGCTACAAGGGCAACCTAAGTTTTTTCCACTCTAACGTTTAACTTTAAAAAAGTCTGTAAGCTTGGCAAAGCAGTTTTTTGACCTTGATATTAAAAGATTTTTCCTAATATGTATTTAGAGTTTGCAAAATACTTACAATGAAGCTACCTTCTACAACACTGATGAAAGACAACTCTCTACATTACTTGTATGCTACTGTATTCTGCAGACGAATGCTGGGAGAAGTGAGCAGACCGCATAGCTCCAAGCATCAGCTTCATTTTCAGGTGAGTGCTCCAGAGCAAAACACCCCAAAGAAGCTGGAACATACCACGCTGACATTGGCACACATTGATCCAGTGCACGGGTCCAGAGACCTGCGACAGGAAAAGCAGACTGCCAACCTAGCCACTGCCACTGAGAGGGCAGACTGCTAATTGCTGAAGTCTTGTTTCCAGAGCTTCTTAAAAAGATTTGAAACCCTCTTCAACAACTGAAAAGGAGATACGCGGAGCCTGGCAAGAGACAACAACAACAAGGACAATCTGTGATTCCCGTTCTGTGAGCTCGTGTAGGGACATACGGTTACACAGGGAGCTTCTTTACTCCTCCAAATTCCCTTTCGCAGATGACAGTTTGGGGAACGGCAAGGGAGCTGCTACTCGCACTCGTGCACAGATGGATGGGAAAAGGACACAGCCGACATCCCATACAGCAAGCTGAACGAGGAGTTAAGCACAGCCAAGTAGAGGGTTTATGGTGTTTACTCCCTCCCGGTAAGGGAAAATAGCTGAATTTTAATCCTTAGGCTGAAAATAGCCTGAGTGTAATTGAACATTCAATGGCAGCACCACCAAATAGCTGCCAGGCCTCAGCCTCTCCTCAGCCACACACCACACTTCCCTTGCTGCGCCACGCAGAGACAGGGGCAGGTAAACGATTCGGCAGGAAACAACTCCAGGACTTACATCAGGATTTACTTCTCCAACCAGGCTTCAAGCTGTGGCCCTGCTTGCTTCTGAGCCAGAACATTATGCTTCTTGACCAGCCTACCAGACACAGACAAAACAGCTAAGGCATGAGGAGACAGGCCTACACCAGCCCGCCCTGAGCAGCACAGCTTGTTGGCAGGTGCAGCAGCGCCTCAGCCATTCCGGTAACGAGGACAGGAGACTACTCCTCAAGCAGGGCTCATTTAACGGACTGTACAGGACTATTTCACAACAGACAAGAATAAAACAGGAAGATAAAACTATAGCCTTGATATCAAGGGGTACACATGCTGATGAACACCAATAAAGCATAGCTACTCTCTAGTCACTTCCTACACTCTAAGCTCAGCTGTTGCTTTCCAGGTGTTTTTCATAAAGTCCTGGTAATCCTGTATAGAACTATGAACAGTATTTCAACAATATTTCTTGAAGAATGCATCTCTGGTTTTTGCTTTTTTGTTTTTTTTCCCCTTATTATGACCCTGGTCCAAATTCCTGGATTAAAGTTGGCTTTCACAGGTGCTTTTAGACTTCACACAGTTATATTCAAGCCAAAGCACCCCACAACAGTCAGAAACCAAACACCTTGAAGAACAGCTCTCAGTTTAGGTGATCTTTCCATCTACTTAGCATCAAAAGAGTTGTTCACTTTTTTGTGTAAAATGCTATATGATGACATACATTTATCAATTGCATAAATCACGCAGTACAGTTTAAGAATTGTAATATGACCATCTTACAGATGTGAAGATTAAACCAGTTTCTTAATTCACCTCTTCAACAGTTTCTGTAATTTTTGAAGGTACCTTCTGTTTTGGCAGCTCTGTTCTTGATTTGGCATTCTGCCTGCCAGCCATATGCAGATTGGTCTAGTATTACAACACTGGTATTTGCACTAGTGCAAGCAAATAACAAAATAGGACCAAGCAGCTGCTTTTGCTTTCGTTCCTATGCAAATGAAAGCTAAGAGCTCAGCCACATTAGGCTTCTTGTTCCATCACAGAACCCTGTCAGTCTTTTCAAGGTAAACCTGCCTTCAGCTGGCACAAGTCCCAGTGTCTTATTGTGGCTTTATGGGGCTTTTCACTGCTACAGCTGTCAAATTAGTGACAGTTCAGTATGGCTTGTTGATGTGTGCACTCAAAAAAAAAAAGTACAAGCAAGGCTGAGACCATCTGATCTCATTTTTACTTCTTATACTGCTCTGAACTGTCATACTAGATGTGCTTCTTTCTAACACTTCAGGGTAGTGAGAACTCCACAGTGGGTCTAAAAGGTTCAAGATAAGTTCATTAAGCCAATTTGTTAATCATCTCCATGAATTGTGCTCCCATTTCTTATGAGACTTTGTGTAATAGATTTTATAAAACCTTAATGAAAATCTAATTAGAGCCAAAGGTCTTTGAAAGATTTCTCCCCCCACCCCCCTCCTTTTTTTCCTTTAAATTAAGAAGTGATAGGAAGGGAAACAAAAAGCNCGCTAGAGAAAGTAACAAAGAACCTTTAGAATAAACTACAAATTGTCATCATTTTTTCATACGTATGTGCATCCCCAGCAGACAACATGATAAAACTCTTGATCTATACACTGATATTCTACCGCATGACCTGCTGTAATGGAAAATACTAGGACAGTCGAGCATCAGAACTGCACAGCTGTTCTTTAAGGAGGCTAGTCTGTCACACCTGTATGTCTTGAACCACATGGTTCAGTGCATCTTTCTTTGACCATTTCAGTCTTTCCCAGATCTTCATAATTATATATATATTTTGGAGTTAAAGACGACAGTACCAACTGAGTTAAACTGTCTATAGCCTTTGAAAAATTTGGGTTTAATTAATTTTGGGATCCTGAATACATACATATTTGATGCTTTTCAGTTGCTTCAGAAATAGAAGTAAAACAGTGAAAGCTCAATGGATAAATAAAAATGTTACTATTCAGAGACTCATTTCACAGATGCTACTACATAGTTCTTGCTGTTACCGGCCCCAACAGCTGGTAGGACAGCTGAGGATCAGTCCAGTTTCAAAGTCATCTCAGTCATTCACCCTTCTCTCCAGCTGTAAGTTCTGCACCTAGATTTAGGGGAGATACGTAAACATGCATACTGTGGCTCCCAAAGACTCACTGACTTGGGATACACATCACCTAAGCAATTAGATTGTTTTTAGGGAGGTAATAAAACACTGGTCAGGATCTATGAGCCTATAAAGCCCAAAGAGAGCATTTCCATACAGAAGGTACTCTTCCACATCCCCCCCGCACCCCCAGTTATTCCACTAGCAACCTACTTACATGTGTGATTAGCCTTATTGGAAAGGGACAAAGCTGCTGATAAAAATTGTACCTACAGGTCATCTAAACATCTGTATAGGAATTAAACAATTTTACTTCTTGAAGATACAGATGCCCCAAAGTATTTTGCAATGGATCTAAATATGTGCCCAAAACATTATTCACCAATGCATATATGTATGCTATGAAACGTGATTACTTCAAATATTTATAGGCTTCATGTAAATATGGTGAAGAAAAGGGGTTCTATATATCATTTTACACAAAACTAGAATCGTGGAATCATATAGCATATCCTGAGTTGGAAGGGACCCCCAAGGATCATTGAGTCCAACTCCTTGCTCTTACAAAGGATTACACCTAAAAATTAAACCATGAAGAACCATGAAGGAATCCTTTCAATTCTCATCTCTCTAGTGCCTTTGTTCGTGAAAATACAAAGACGAGCCTTTAAGAACACAGAATTTATTTTTTCTTCAATCTAGGAATACATCTGTGTGATACAGGGATTTTGTTTTATTTTGAAGCCGCCGCCCCCCCCATCTCTGAAAAAAAGCTAGCTTTTTCAGCAAGTTTTAATGATGAAGAAAATAAGTCTGGCTACTTAGCAGACTCTTCAAAATATCTGGATTTGTATTTAAAGTACAAATATACTAATCTTATTATCGTAAGTATGAGGAAATAGAGGAAATGGAGAACTGCAAGCCATTACACCTCACCTAAACAGTATGCAAGATGTCAAAGACATTAAGGGACTAAAATAATTAAATCAATTTGTACTATGATTCAATAGAAACAAATGACAAATAGCTTCAGCTGAGAAGAACAAACAAACATACCAACAGGGAACCAAATCCTGAGGTCTTTGTTCTGTCTTAATCTGGCAACTCCCACCGAGATCAACTGACTTTGCTTGAGGATGCGACAAGTTTAAATTGAACAAGGCCGCTAGGATTTTCCCCATGAATAGACTCTGCACAGGAGCATCGGAGAGACGGAGCTGTATGTCATACTGGATAACACACTGAATACAAGTTAACAATAAAACACTGTCACAAAAAGTGAATGCTATTTAGGTCACAGCACTAAGTACGTAAAATAAGCATGATTACCCAGTCCCATTAGATCTCAGAGTGTGTGTGTTTTGGAGCAGCTCGCTTAGGAGATGGACAGATCAGAGGGAGTTCAGGGAAAAGCATCTAAGATAAAAGATTCAGAAAATAAAAACTGTACTCTGAGAAAACACCACATTAAAAAAAGCTTTAGAAAGACAGTAAATGGAAAAAGTAAGCAAGTCACTGCAACGACATTGTCAAGGTTCAACTAGGTAAAATTATTTCCTAAGCAATTCTAGCATTACAAAGTCACTGCCATGCAGCAAAAATACATAGTACTGATAGCATTAATCCACTACCCAAACTTCTGGAGTTCAGTGGCAAACTTGTAAATTAAGACTATCACTCAGATTTAATCTCCTCCATCCTACCCAACCAGCCTATAATACAGATCGAGTAATGCAACATTTTTCTAGAAATAATGCTCCAGAGTCCCACAGGTAGTAGAGCCTACAAGCTTCACTTCACCTTCTGCCACACTACCCAGTTTTTGTATTTTTTTGTTTGTTTTTTTTTTTTAAGACTTATAAAACCTCAGACATTTAAAACCTCCTTTGAGCATGTTTATGAAAACCCAGCATGAACAGACCTATTACAGTAGAATAGTGAGTGCTGGAAAAAGAGCCTTATATTTACGCTTAGTTTCAGTCTGTTTAGCTCATCAAAAAGGAGCAACTTGGTGTGCTTCAGCATCCTCACCATGCAGCGCAGTGCTGTGCCATTAACCCCGTCCAGCTCCAGCTCACCTACCTCCAGGAACTGCACAGCCATGCCAGCACAGTGCTGCATCTGAGCTGATTAAACACAGAAGAGGAGGAGGGAGGGACAAAAAACAGACTAATTAGATCAGGAGGAACATTCCTCTGACATGTCAATACTGTTTTCTGGACTTTCACTAATCTCTCTGCTGGGAGATGCGCTGCACAGCAAAGCAGTAGAGAAGTTTCTTTCCCAGGAATAAAATGATGGGCAGTAAGAAAGCTTTCTATTGAGGTGAAAAGAACCAAACAGGATACTAAATCCAAACAAAAGAAAATCAAACTTAATTAAGACATAGATTTTAAAGAACAAGGGCAAGCAACTATTCAAGCTACCAGGAAAAATGATCGGAAGACTTCAAGATGCATTGTTTTCAGGTAGAGATGCAAACTCAGACAAATATCCAGCTGGGCTCAACAGAGCAATGACTTCTGTACTAAGTCATATAAGAGGTCATAATAGATCTTCCACACCCTTCTGGCCTTAGTACTTACTAACCTAAATTAAAAGCGCATTTGATGCTGTACTGCAGCTCTGGAAAATATATGATCTTTGTTACGTTGACTGCAATCACGGGTAAAGTGACATACTGCTTTTTAAGTGCCCTTTCAACTGAACACAGGAATACAACTTTGTGTGGGAGGAAAATTGAGAACACTGCAATATGCATGATAGGAATAAACAGCAGCTGTCTACACATACACAGAAGCCCTTCACCAAATTACAGCACAGGATATCAGGCTGCCCCCTTGCCTTGCTGTAATTTGCTTTCTGCGCATGGTAGCATGAAATGATGTACTGGGGGACGCAAAGTTGGCAGTGCACAAGAAAAACACTTATTTCCTAGGTGTGGATGAAAAACTTTATTATTTATACAGAAGTGATGACACAGAAGGCATTGTGATAATAAAAGACTATTTGGGGATACGTGCAACCCAAACAAAACTGCACTATGACCACACATTACATCCTCTTCTACTTTACTGGATGTAGAGTGGCTGAAGTTCATTACACCTTCTCTTAGCATTTCAGAAAGTATTCTCTGTTTATTTGTGCGGACTCCTATTGGCACCCCCAGCGGGACTTCAGTTTGCCATGCTAAATTGGTCTGCCTGTCAGGTAGCTTTTCAGTCACCAAGCCATGGAAGCAAAAGGCAGAGCACCTACACAAAAAACTTCCTGCCTTCTGCTTAGGTTAAACCAGGGCTGCCGCAGGAACACAGACGCCTAAAGCCTGTGCCCTCACTTTACTACATAAGATAAGGAAATGCAATTCTTCCCAGTTCTTGACTTGTTTCAAGCAGATGGTTGTGCTATGAAAAGAGCAGAACAAACGGTTTTGTTTTAGTAAGTAGTGTTTCTTTAACCCACATTCATAAGCACAAAAGTCAGGAAAGAGCATTTAGCACTCCCAAAGGCTGGATTGCTTCTCCCATACTAATCATTCATGTTATTCCTCATTTCTATTTCTGGGTTCCATATTTAGAAGAAATATACTGTTATTCTGTTTTGTCTTCTGGAGTAGTTTTGGGAAAATGTCCAAGTGTTTTGTGGCAATATCTTGTATCCACAAAGGTACAATTCAGAGTATTTGCATCGTGATTTGTACCTACAGTGTGACAGGCATAAAAATACATAGCTTATGTTCCCGAGTGATTGAATGACAGAAGTTGTCCAAGTTTTAAACTGGAAAACAATACTCATTAAAAGAAAATCCACACGAAAAAAATCTGCTTGATCCTGTTTACACAGCATGCAAGATCAGGACTAATGCAGTTTTAATATTAAATCTGATCTAGGCCTGCTAACTGATCAGTCCTACAGTACCTATGTTCTGGGAAACTATTGGTACTCAATGTCAGTAAAAACTTTTTACCAAGAAACAGGTGTTGCTTTCCATAGGGATGCAAATTAGCAATTTTATAGTTCCTTCAACATTTCAAGTGCAAAAACAAAGGTTGAATCCAAGGAGACATCTATATCATTATTTTTACCACCAAATTTAAACATTCCTATTATCAATACACACCTTTCCTACAAGAAACAGAAGTATAACTGCTATCCAGTCCTCTGACATATCTTGCAAGACCAACCACACATCTCAGTTAGACTACGGTACATACTGGATATGATATATATATATATATATATATATATATATATATATATTAAACACAGTCAGTTTAGCAGAAAGTGGAATCAGAAGTTGCACTTCTCCCTAAGCAAACTGCCTCATGGTAAGAAATGTAAGCTTTAGTATTAAACCTGTCAAAATATAAAGGTAATTCAGTTCTCTCAAGCAGAAACTATTTGATTTAGGAATATAAACACAGAATTAAGTGTATGATCTTAGGTACAGACAGACTTCTGAAATCTGTATTTTTACCCTGGCTGTCTCCAGCCCAAACAGCATACAAGATTCCAGCTGGCACAACTAGGTTGCACCAGCACCACCACAGAGGACTCAACGAACAGTCCGTGTAACATTTCATCAAGACATTGGCTTTGAAGTTGGACACACAAACTTCCCTGCTCATTGCCTGCTGTACATCATGACTGTTGCATGTAAAAAACAAAGAAGTCTGTTTCTGACAATACTATTTCTATATCACTTTTGATCTATGGCCCGTTAAAGTTTCAAAAGAATTACTTCCCTTACAGCTAATCCTGTAGGGCATCCTCTAACAGCTGGCATTCCTGGGTTTGTTAAAAAGTTTATAAAGCAAAAATCAATACTAAAATGGAATTTTAAAAGTTAAGGGAAGGGATTTTGCCTTTGATCTTAAAATGATCACCTCTTAAAGAAAAATGTGGTTAGTTCCTATTTTTTGCATTTATGTCAAACACTAAAATAAGGCCTAGAATGTATATCCAGGCTTTTCTAAAGATCCAGATATGCACCTTAGATTTGTGCTCTCCTTTGCCAGCAGCATACATTTTTATTTTAATAAATACCTCATCTATGCGCATTCACATGCATTCCTGTATCATGGATAGTTTTCCCTGTTTTGATTATGTATGTTTAGGTTTCTGCAAATTGCCGAATAACACACAGGGCCTACACAAACAGATCCAAATACAGGTGAAAACTGAAATCTCAGTTGAAGTGTAGGGAAGAAGTTTGGTTACATTTTCTCCAAAAATAAAAAAATAATTCTCAATTTTATTTTTAGATCCTATATCTACTTATGCAACAGTTTCACTATGACTTTAGTAATTCAGGAATAGAAAGGCAAAGGGCCAGCTAATCAACATTTCTGCTGTTTGCAACATTGTGCAATATTACTTCTGGGAATAGTTATCAGTTGCTACTTTAAGTTATTTTAAAGGATACCCGCTGGCACAATATCTGTCCATTACATACACAAGATATTTTAAGTAACATCATGAATATTGCAATAGTTTTTCTTCATATATTTCAGAAGTTTCCCGAAAAGTTCTCTTGATGAGTTTCATATACTTTCTAGTATACCTTGTAAATCTTAAGTACACCTTTAGAAAAACCTTATAAATAACCCCACTTTTCAAAGAAAAGAAACAAAAACACTGATTAAAAACATGCATCTTTACAGGAACTCTGAATTGCTTGTTGTACCACAGGGAACATAATCTCCACGGATCAGATTGGATGCTACAACAGTTTGACATGAGCATCTAAAACTTGATGTGTCAAACTGGGAATTCATTTAAGAACAGGGGGAAACACAAAAGCAGGTAAGCCAGTAGAAAAATGCATAGCACAGGCTAAGCAAAACAGTGTAATGCTGTTTGCGATGTTATCAATATTGTGTTAAGTAGATGTATTAAAGCCCTGCAAAGGGAGAAAAGCAGAAAGCTACGTGGACAACAATGGTAAAAGACAGCTAGATTTAGGCATGTAATTGGTGCCATTTTTTAAGTCCTAATTTTTAAATTGCATTGAACTACAGTCTTACAGATACAGCTCTCGCACATGATGGCTGCTCTGTAACCACTCAGAAGGTGAGTAACCCTTACACACAAAAAAATCAATAAGATCCAGGAGTTCACAACATTATTACATTTTCAATTTCTGTCATAGTGAGAGTATGTGATCCCATGCCCTTTAGATTTTAAAAAGCCATTACATTAAGTCAGAGCCCAAAGAAAGCCTATTTAATATAAGCAAAGTGTTTTAACACAACTTTGAACAAAGGCAAGAATGTCTTGCAATGTGTTGTTTTCAGCTGTTTAACATGTCACTCAACTCTGAGGATGAATGCAAGACTTACATGAGGATAACACGACAAGTGTAGCGATGTCCGAGCAAGTACTTAGGCCTCGGTACTAAATTGAAGCCAGGCAGGAACAGGGAATGAGAACAGCTTTAACTGTAAAATCCTTTGGAAAGATACAAACCAATTCCAAAAGTCATGAAGACAATTAGCAAGTTTATATGCAAAATCTGCATACAATGCTCAGAAAACAGAGATTATCATCAAGTCTTTCAGCTTTTTAAACAGTACCGTGCGAGTCCCAGGCATCAACGCTCAAGTTCTTGACATGTCTTGGAAATAAGCGCCCAACTTCCAGGAGAGAAGAGTCCTCCAGTTTGCTCTCCCCAGTTCAGCTTTGACAGTAAATTCCTGCAAAAAGTTCTTCAGGCATTTCCCTTGTCTATTTCAGACAGAGAACCTTATCATCATAGGACTACGCATGCAGAAATTGCGGGATGTCTTAATTTACAGGGATTAAAATAACTACACAGCACTCATGAAAACATGAACCTCTATTTATTATCTCCGCAGTAAAAAAAGTTTAAAAATCATGTTTCTTGCAGAATCTAGTGAAACATGCAGACAGCTAGCCATTTTAGTGTACACCTACCCTTATTAATCATTGAAACTACCTATGTATAATTAATTTCTCTTATTTGAAGCCTAGGATTTACTAAATGGAGACTGGAGAGGAGGAGAAGTGGAAAAGCCTTACACATTACCTTCAGACTGTTTTCAGCTCTCATCTCGCTTCCAATGGCTGTGTTTTAATATGCCCTCTCCTGGCATAGGAGGATATGCAATAGTTACATACACAAGCAGGTCTTCCACCTGATATCTTTCCTGCTCTTCACAGGATATGAAGGCCTGAAATAGCTGCCAGAAAGCAAGAAGTTACACCTAGCTTGATTTGGAAGAACCACAAGAAAAGGGAGTTGAGAATTTTTGACTGAAAGCCAAATCTGAAATCTGCACCAGACTTCAGGATTACTGAGACAACTATTTATTTGGAAATAACATCAAATTTTAGATTACCAACATTATTAAATTGAATAGACAATGCATGGTTTCTTGTGTCTCAAAATTTTATCTCGTGCTGAAAAACAGTTGTTCGAGTACTTCCATATTTTGTCTGTGCTACATTTTCTATACATTCAACTACAGTTTCTTCAAAAAAAAATTTAAGCCCCAGACCCTCTAAATGTCTCTTGCTAGTTTTCCATTTTGCTGCAAAGTCAGTCCAAAAGCACTGTCACCTCTCTGGTTAGCAGCAGTATCAGTGAGTAAGACCGAGCTCTTGGTGGTATTCATTCTGTTACTTGACAGGTTTAGCTAATTTTGCTGCATTAAGATCCTGTTATCTGCATAACAAGATTAGGACCTCATTTTATCTAATTTATCATTTATTTCTTAATCTTCAGGCCAGCTGTTGCAGTTTCATAGCAGATAATTCATTGTTCTCTTTGTGTTGTCTAACAAATCAGCTTTGGACACCATTCAACCATTGCAGCAAAGACTGCTCAAGCTTTAACAGAGTCAGATCTGTTGCACCAATAGAGAATAACCAGATAAAAGGGAGAAACCTGCCTAATGTCTCTGTGCCACTTTGATCCAGCTAGAGGATGGACGACATGCATCTCTGCAGACTCCTCTCTGGGATGCTTTGAAGCACATCTACTCTTTTAAACAGATTCTCTTAATTAGGTGAAACACTACTCTTTATGATAAATTTCTTTTGAAACCAGGAGGTACCCGTCCCTCTGAGTCTCAGCTATAGTGACTGTGTCAGGCTAGTGGTCCCTTGTAAACTCTGCAATGCTGGTTTCATTATTTTTTCCTGAAAACACTGATTGGACTCTGCATCTGAAGGTGTAATCCATGGGGAGCTAAGTAATGTAAAATAACTGGGAAAAAATAAAGAAACTGGAAAAAGTATACCGAACAAAAGCACTAGGCATTATATTCTACATTAAAAGTTACCAGATTCTTACTTTTAATGAGACACCACCTGTTTTGACAAAGAAACTTGAAAAGAAAGATTCTGGAATGCTGTATCCATCCAGTCACAATTTCCTTTGAGATTAGATCTGAAAGGAGTGTCAGAATTAATCTGTAGTCCCACCAGCCACGTAAAAAGACGTAGTAGAGAGAATGCACATGAACAGGAGCCCAGCCAGCAGAAGTGCTAACATCTCTTCCCTGGGGGGGGGGGTTGGACCAGTGAACCCACAGCGATGCAGCAGATAAAGAGCCTACCTTAAAACTGCAAAGAGAATTCTGGAAGACACAAGTTACTTACACATCTTACCTGCCATCCTAATTAACCTGGTCAGGACGTTTTCCACAGTGACCATTACAAACAGTACTGGAGCAATACACACAATAGCAGCGCTGAGCCCATTTCTCCTTCTGCCACACACCTCGTAGCTGGCTAGATAGCCCCATACAAACAGCTACAGCCCTAAGGCCCTACAACTTCTTCCCTCCCCGCTGCTCCCCGGGCAGGTTTCCTCAGGCCTCAGTTCACTTGCTGCCCTTTTGCTTCTCTAGCTCCCCGCACCAGCGGGCCCCCGGCGTTCTGCTGCACCGACCTCTCCGGTCAGTCCTGCGCTCAGCCCCTGCCCCTCCTGCGGTTTCTTGCAGGTGTTGTAACTCCCAGGGAAGTCTGACCCACTTCTAAACCAGGCTTACAAAAGAAAACCTAAAGCCATGCAATTTGCAGACAAGCTTAGGAAGAGTTTGCCAGGAGAGCTGACGAGCATACAGCACGCGTTTCTTAACAAAGACAACGCTGAGCAAGTGATGGGTTCCCACTTCCAGGATGAGGTTTCCCTGCGAGGCGGGTAACACGCAGCTCCAGCAGTGCTATCTCGCACTGGATAGCTGATAGTTTTATGAGATTTAAACCTGAGAAAGATTGAAGTGCTGCTGATTGTTTCTGGGGGCTTGGTAGGCATGACAACTTCTTTTGTGATTAATTCTGACAATAATTTAGTTTTAGGATCCTCTGACATAAAAGTCTTGGCTGCTACAATATTAAACAAGAGATATATCCAAGGAAATATATCTGTTACTAATTTATTTATTTATTTTTAAGTCTTCATAATATTGCTAGATTAAGATCTCAATTGAGAAAGCACTGACATTTGGAAACATTACCATTTTTGTCAGAACATAGCACAAGAATTTTATGGTTCCTAGGAGCAATTTCAGATAGCCATATACTGTGTTTTCTGATCAAATTTCTCCCAGTAGACCACACTCGGGCCCAAATTTTACAGCTGCTTTGCAATTTAAGCAGGATTCCAAAAGGAAATTAGCTGTAACCATCAACACCCAAGACCCTCTACATCAAGCACCACCCTTGTGTGCTTGTGCCCGTCCTCTTAGATATTGTAATTTGAAAATTCCAAGCTGACCATATACAGCTTTCTACTTGTCATGGAGGCTTATTGCTCAAGCCATAGAGAAATTATATCCACAGTTAATTCAGTGCAAATTATATTATAGGCAGTGTGGACACAGCTTCAGCCCCGAAACAGCCAAAGATTGCTCTAGATACTGGCTTGTTTTCACCTTTCTATTAGAATCTCTTCCTGTACACATTATCATTATAACCACCAGGTGTAACAATGCCTGTCTTCCCTCTGCATGGTGACACCTGGAATTCAACTTTCAAATTCAAAAAGATGGTCATCAGTGGTGGGGAGAAAACATCCCACATTGAAACAAGAACAAGAATTACTGCCTGGAAACATTATAAATGAAGAGTAAATAAATACAAGTCTGTCTTACTGGAAGCAAAAATCAAAAAATAATTGTTCAAGGCAGATCCCAGGTGGCACAAACATACTGGCAGAATTCAGCTGGCCTCAAGATACCCACAAGCTTTGACATATTCTCAAGCTGAAGAGGTTCAGGACATTAATTGTAGATATCTACGCATCTCTACTGGCATATATAATCCAACATAAAGTACTGTGAAAAGCAGGGAAGCAGATGCCCTAGGGAAGACCCCTAACTATCATCCCTCCAAAGAGGCAACCTCCAGCGAATGACAGGGCTGGTAACTGGATGCAGGAATTTTAAACCCCATCTATGAGACTTAGCAGAGGATACCCATTACAAACCAAGGTGACAGTACCATATCAGGCATGGCAAAGTTCACAGGGGAAAGGGCTGGCAATCACACTGCACCCTCCCTTCAGTACCTGCTGGGTCAGCTGGCCAATGTCAAACAACATAACGGCACATATGCTAACGAGAGATGCTTATGATAAACGCCAAATCTGACAACATTCTACATGGTGAAGACAAACACCTAGCTGAACTATTTGCTACCCTATAAAGAAAATAGAACAAAGTTAACTACAGAAAAAGACAAAAACATATAATTACTAGCTCAAAGCAATTTCTTGTTCAGAGATCATAAGTGTAGAGGAAGGTTCATTAGGAAAAAATTGCTGAAGCAGAAATACCATGATGAATGAGAAAAAAAAATGTGTTTATATCCCGTAGTTTAGAGATAACAAGAAATGAGACAGATAAGGAGTGGTTTCCTACATATATTCTTAGCTATTTTTCTATGCAAAAATAAATAACACTATTCAAACTTAGCATTTGTATTTCTTAAGAGGTACTACATACAAGTTGATTTATTATGATGTAGTCGACCATATTTCAAGAAAAATGAAGTTTCTTCCTTTACACACGAATACAAACTAGGTATAAACTGCTGTCAAAACATGCTGCCCAAAACATAGTCTTAAAATAGCTTTTGCTGCTGAATTCAGGCTTAAGAACTGGTCATTCCAAGTGCAGACCATCACCAGTGCAGCTTGTCCAAAGGGCAGAAGTGTGCCATCGAGCCATTGCTACCTTGAGTTCCAAACCTTCTTTCCCTTCTTCCCAAATGAAATCTGAGGTGCAATAGGGATTAAAATAAACAAGCATATTAGTTTGGTTTCAGTGCAACTATTGAACTAGGATATTTCTTATGATATATTCTGGGAAAGGATGAAAAAAAGCTCTGTTTGAAAACAGAAGTGCACAGAAACAGTAAGTGCTAACTACCTACTTTCTGCCAGGCATCCCCCTAAGGCCCGAGTTACCTGCATCACATATTTGTGCTTGTCTACACCGACTCCAGCTGTGCCACCAGCACTCAGGGCACAGCAAGTGACAATGGTATCACCTGTAGGAAGACTGTGCTGCCAACATTTAGGAAGGCACTGAATCCCACGAACAAAACAAACAAAAGGTGAAAAAAATCACTTAAAGTGATCATGAACACTCCCTTAGAAAGACAGAACAATAATTATATGCTATAACTGTATGAAAAATAGGATCATTACAGCAAGCCATTACCTATGCATTTAAGCCTTCTACTGCCTGAAGCAAGCACGAATGGAACAGGTCATGCCATCGTTTTCAGCAAAACCAGATATTTAAAATTAAAATAACATTCAGCTTCTTGTTATAATCTAATCCCTTTGCATCCAGAGCAAAGATGAAGAAAAACTATTTAGACAAGTAAATAAAATGTGGGTAATAAGGGAAGATCACCTCTGATGAAAGCCAGCAAAAGGATGAGGAACCACAACGAGGCAGGAGAAAGACTGAAAACCTTTAATACCAGTGCGCAGTGTTGGCACTCGCTCTGCTCAAGGTCCGTCTCGCTTGCAGAGCTACACCATGAGGCCACCCACTGGAAGCCTTCAGTTCCCAAATCCCTGCCTGCCAGTGTTTGGCTATAATATTCAAGCAAATGAACGGCAAAACCCGAGAGCCAATGTTATACTGCTCAGTTTTCCTAAGGAATGTGGGTGGGATCAGCCAGTGAGTGAACACACAAGGATAAAATAGCATTTTTTTTCTCCTCTAGTAGATTATATCCTTTTCTGAGATAGTTAGCCTGAAGATAAACTGTTAAGCTGTTCAGCTGCACTTTCAAGTGTCCATAATTGTTTAAGTTAAAAGACTAGAAAAGAAAATAAGGTCACCTTATGCCTTTGCACAAAAATAAAATTAAAATTAAAAAATAAACCTTCAGCAAGGGTTGTGTTCATTATCTTATGACAAATACAAAACAAGGCTTGAAGTCCGCAGAGGTGAGGTACTCCACATTATTTTAAAATGATGGGCTAACAGCTTTCCAAACTGAAGGAAAGCATTTCATTTCATATTGCTAATGCAATGCAGTTCTTTAAACTTCTTTAAGATGAGAATTTACCAAAATGCCTTTAAGTCACATAATACAAATTTTAATTTCTCCCAAATGCCATAGACGTCATCACCAATTCATTAATTTTGTCACAAATACCCAGGCAATAACTTTGAGCTCCTACAATGTTTTCTGAAGTAGAGCTAAAAACTTGTTGCTAAGAAAGCCAACATCAATATCCTCTTGCTCGCCCCTAATCACCTCTTGTAACCTCGCCCCCAGTCGGGGGGCCAACAATAGTGCCAGAAGAATACTCCTAGGGTGGTGGTTCTGTGGTTTGTTTGGTTTTTTTGTTTGTTTGTTTGTTTTGGGTTAGTTTGTTTTTGTTTTATTGATAGAAGAATCCTTGCACCTTCGGAGCAGAGCTGGACTGCGGCAGCCGGCTGACACACCAGCACCAAGCAGTTGCAGAAGCTGACACCCAGCAGTGGCCCACCAGCGACAACAGGATCAGCGCTGCGGAGGCACACAGCCTCTGGGCTCAGTAACAACTCAGTTACACAGCTGAAAGCATTGTGATGGATTGTTAATATATATATTTATATTAGTAAATGTAAATAACATATCAAGTTGGATTTCTGTTGAAGTGTATAAAACCCCAGTTAGTCATCAAGCAGATTATGACCTTATATGCAAAGTAAGTTGTGTTCATCTGTTTTTAATTAAGCATGGTCATCTTTGCACTCCTTCCATGTCACAGAGCGCTGTGGGGCACTTGGTTGAGTGCTGGTAAAGGTCAGTCAGTTAAAATTCAGACTTTGTTTTTCATTTCACATTTCTGGCCCAGCATTTTTTATTTTTATTATTTTATTCTAAATGAATGAGCGAAATTTCTGCTTGCAATGTCTTCTCTCACAGAAAGAGACACTGAGCCTTTCCATACAAGCAGATGAGGACAGGTGAATGGCATGGTAGGGGCTTCACACCCACATATTATATTGGGGGGCACTTAATCAGCAGGGATCCTTTACAAGCAAGTAAAGAGATTTCTAAGACCTAACAAAAAAACTTCTTGCCTTAATCGTTGACTTCTGGCAGTTGTTTTTTCTTAACTATCAGACAACTGGAGACAGCACAAATGAAGCAGAAGAAAGTCTCAAAGATCATGAACATTTCTTTAGATTAGAGAGCCACCAACATTTTATACTTGGTACTTTTTACATTGCCTGGCAGGATCCTTTTTTCAGATTACAAACACTGCCACGTTCTCTTCCCACTGTTTCCAGATGTTATTTTCCCCTGGTTCTCAACTCCTCTGTCTTTTTCACGACTGCAGCCTAACTACACAAACCAATTAATATGAATCCACTGCGTTTCCACCTACTGCTCCAAGCATAGCATTAGACACGAGGGACTTTTTCAGCACTATACGAAGATTCCCCTTACAAAGGGCTCTAAAAGGTGTAACTGTTACTCCAAAGACAGTTAAGGTTTCTAAACAGTCACCTACATCATTAACCACGCATTTAACTAAAAATAACAGCACCTGGGGTAACAGTTCACACAGTGTCTTTCAGTTTTCAAGGACAAAACAGTGTATGTCACCAAGTCTTAACTTCAGCCCAGGGAATTGTTATGTACACATACACATTTCCTTCGAAGCTTTTCTAAGTTATGATTTGATAACCAGGTCCACATATATCAGATGTGGGGTCAGAAAAGAACAGAAATACTACTTCCTTCGTATTGTCCTAATGCTCTTCAGCATGACATGCACTGAATTCTCCATATTTCACCTGCAGTGCTTTCCCTTCACCATGCCAGACGGGGCCTTATTAAAAGCAGTATGCTAGGTTTTATGTTCTACATGTGATTACAACAGGGTCTGTACACAAAAAAACATTAGCCAGAAATTCTACCTGACCATTTCCATAAAAATGGAGTCAAGCCACTCTTTTGTTCACCTTGTATTTCAAAACATTTTCCAAGCCCTGAGTGCGTACAAGTGTCTGAAAGTGCCTGGAGAAAAAGCAAGCCAACTGTTTAAACACTTACAGGCATTCAGCAATTTGGGAACAGAATCCTGCTAAGAAGAAATCAATGTAGAAATACCTGTTTCCAATTGGTATTATTTCTAGCTTATTGCCTGTGACATCATCTCACCTGTCCCTAAATGTCACAAAATTCTGATATCAATAGCACAGTGCTTTAACATAGCATCATCTATATACACACATGCTTGCCTTAGTTCTTATATATTAGGCAGAGCTCCCTTAGCCGTTCAAACTACGGAGTGCATGAGCTGGGCAAGAAAAAGCAGCTAGGCTGGCTGATCTGAGCCTGGGTGTGTTGGTGCATTTCCAGGCACAAGGTAGTTCTAAAGCAGTCAAATCTGGATTCCTTAAACACAAGCCAACAACATGCTCTGGAACTGTCCCCTGACTGAAATGCAGCTGCTGAAAGCTCCGTATTGTAGGCAAGCTGTATGAGTGGCTTGACATTGCTGGTCCTGAATTGTTTGAAGCAGACCAAGTTAATAATAGTTAACAACAATAGGCTTCATATGGTCACACCAGGTCAGCAAAGATCAAATGCCTGTAAATGTATCCCAATTTGCTCAAAGGGCGAGCACTTCCCATCCACCTGCTGGTAGAGACCGACCAAAAGAGAGAACTTGCTCACTTCAGAAGTCGCTCGTTTCTATCTTTGCCATATTAAAAACACTTCAGTTCTTCTGATTAAAAGAAGAACAAACAAAAAACCACACAAATATCATGACACTATGTAGCACTTGATACAGAATGATAGTTCAAAGAACAAAAGAAAAACCACAAACCTCAAATACCATGTTACTACACGGGGCCTGAACTTACAACCAATAGCTGGCTCCTGTGCACCTCTGCAGCAGCAGGTACTAAAGCAGCACATCCTTCAGCACTCTGCACCAGAGCCCCGCCGCCTGCTGACATCTCAGGGGTGTGCTGGCATGCGGACACATCCAAACCAGCTCGTCTGCAGGCAAGCCGCGGCTGTTAAGTCTGTGGATGCTTAAGGTAGAGATCTTTTGAGGTCTGACAACTGTTTGCAGGAATTGTGGCACTGACTTTTCCTACCCATTTACATCACAGACATCTGTTTAGTTGGAGACTTGTGGCTTGATGATTTTTTATTATTCCAAATACATTCAAAAAATAGGATAATTGACATTTTTCATTGTAACTATTCACCAGTTTGTCATTACAGTGCATTTTAATTAACCTGAGTACCTAAAGCTTGGGATTGAAAATAGAGCTAAGTCATATTAAAATAAATAACTGTCATGTTTTGGTTGAAATTCAGACACTGATAGACATGTCTAGTTTTGTTCTAAGCTGACATGGCAACAATACTAGTTAGAAGAGGATGGTACCAAGTCAGTATTTTTCAAGACTCTTGCACCAAAGTAGAAAGCAGAGTTCAATACCCTTTAAAAAATCTTAGGTCAAGTGTAGTACTGCTACATGTTAACTGAGTAGTGTTCCCCCCTCCCCCCCCCCAAACAATTTATGAACACAAATCCACCTCCTACTTACTAAGCGTGAC
The DNA here is from genome assembly GCA_013399115.1 of Anseranas semipalmata. Taxonomy (NCBI): domain Eukaryota; kingdom Metazoa; phylum Chordata; class Aves; order Anseriformes; family Anseranatidae; genus Anseranas; species Anseranas semipalmata. The sequence goes on from VXAA01000243.1 coordinate 5,552,825, forward strand.
TAATTCATGCTCTGCCACAAACAATTTTTAAAGATAACTTGATAACTATGCCAATTAAACATCACAGGAGAAAGACATATGCCCTCATTTACTGTTCATTATTTAAAGCGGAAAACTCCCAGAACATAAATTTTAAATAGCAAAATCAATATATATATATTTTTAAGAAGTGTGTTGCAGTATCATTATGTTTCTGATGCAAATGTAAAAACATACTGGAGTTAAATTATAAAGCTAAGGAGAGAGAAACATCCATAGTGGTTGTACGGAGTTTTCCACATAAGCCTTATTACATCTAACAAATTCAGATATAAATTAGATGGTTAGCATGTTATTAAAACATGTAAATGAGTAAATATAACTAAACAAACACCAACCATACACTGAACACAACAGGGGAGAAAGAGATGAGGTGGTTCCTTTTAGATTAGGTCTGCAGCTTTGTAAGGACACTGAAATGCAATTCTGCCTGATATATATTGGCTGGAAAATGAACCAAGCGGTCCCCTACCATGTATCAAGTGCCAACTTCTCTGTTGCCATGCAAGCTGCAAAGATGCAGCCCAGGTACCCACCCCACCAACTGCGTAGCCATGCAAGATTCCCCTACATCAGGGCACTCTTACAACACAATCTGGAAACAACTCACCACTTAAATAACACATTTTGGCGCTGGGCTTATAGAAAATCATTATAAAAGAAATAATCCTGACACAAAGAACTCTCTTGTGAGAAGCAGAGTGCAGGAGAGCAAGTCAAGGGTGCATAAAGCAGAAGCAGTATCTCGGTACATAAACAGCCACTAGCCATATGCCTCTTTTACAAGTTCAATAACTGTACATGCTGTCAGTCTTACCTTACTTGTATACCTTCTTTCTGCAAATATCTTGCATTATCAAAGCCAAATATATTACAGCCAAGTAGCAGCAATGTTGCTGTTACAACAGCAGCAGACATTCATACTTAATATTTTCTCTAATCTCCATTTCCCCCACAGTAATAATTCAAGCTGTGGACTTCCCATTATCATTAAGAAATGGTAAACGGATCTCTGCAGTAGGGAAAGCAAATGGAAGGGTCCCGGGTATGTTTTTTTTTACCTTTTCTCTTATAATAAAGATTTATTATCCAATGACAGCCTTAATGCTGCACCTTTCAATAGCCCTGGCTCTTTACTTTCCACTCTAAACTCCAGGTTTGCTGTCCCCAAACCCAATTTGTTACCTTCAAGACCACAGAGCAGCTTCAGACTTGTTATTATCCATTCTGCTACCAACTTTGTTCAATAAGAGTGCAAATCACTTGCAGGCAGAAAGGTTGGCTGAGCACAAGATAAAACATGTTCTCCGAGGCTAACTGATTATGGTCCGAAGATATTGTTAATGAGTATCTGACTCTGTCCATTGGGTATACTTTAAACATGTTTGCTTCTACCTCTTTCTTAAAACGACTAAAACATCGCAGTGCCAGTTAAACACTTCAGTACTGCAGTGAGGGGTGCTGCAGAAGCCCTGAAGGAAAAAAAAAGACCTGGGAGTTGAGACAGGGATTTTTGTGCAGCAGCTCTACAATTCCTTGGTTTTGCAGTTCCCAACCAAAGGGAAGTTTGATGACACCACCAATATATCCTAACAGAGTAATCATGCAGCCTTAGCGTGAAATAATTCAGAAAGTAATAACAGAAAGCAGATCCTGGGGGTGGAAAACAGGTGGGGTGTTTTCTTCTAATCAACAACCCACATTTATAAGAATTTAAAAAGTTTACCAGGCAATGGCCCCACATAATTCGGAGCACTGCAAATGGAGCTACCCCACCAAATTCCTCCATCAGTCAGCTCAAATCTAAAAACCACTCATGGAGTCCATAGAGAAGCCCCAGTACCAGGTGACAGCAAAATCTGGGAAGAAAGAAGTTGCCATTGCTGCTTACATCGAGGCCAGGCAAAAGGTTAGCAGTTTGCTTCCCAGTTAATTTCTTCACTGGGACTCTGCCAGGTGTCTTCGCTTTTTTTGTAAGGGAAGACCCTCGCCCCCGGCAATAACTTAGTGTTAGCTCCAATGCCACATGTCCGTCATAGCAACACCAGAGCTGCCAGGCGTCCGCTTTCACCAGCAGCTGTGGGAGCAGCTCTCCTCCCAGGCCAGTGGTCCTGCTCCCTCCTCGCTCCAGCTGCTACGGGCACACACTGGGGGCACCGTGGCCACCAGGTGCGCACGGCAGCAGCCAGAGCAAGCAGCAGCTTACCACAGAGCCTGCTCAGCCGCTGGGACCAGAGGTCTAGTTCTGGTTGATATGTAAAATGGGGGAGTTTGCATCAGTGATATCGGGGTTACTTCTTGACATTTGGAGGTATCCAGCCCACTGTTCTGACCCATGTATTTTTGTTTACTCACATGTTGCACCATGAACTTACAGTTCCCGTGATACAACGAATCCGTAAATCAGCCTGTCATTAATGGTCACCATGAAGGTGGTGGTCTCGCTTCAGGAAAGACTTAGTTAAAGCCCATTTCCTTATGAGTGATATGTAATCCTAAATCACCAATGGAAATTTACCAGCGAATTTTATTTAATGGTCTACTAACCTCAGTTGGTAGTTTTCTTTTATGTACACTTTAAACTACAGATATAATAGAACACCACCCTCCAATTAAACATTTGCTTAAAATGTCCTCTGCAGCCTCCCATCTTACAGAGACAGACCTGAGGAGGCTGTACACCACAGCCTCAGAAGCTTTTGGCACCAAAGAGAGGCAGTCATTTTTTGTCACCCTATTTTTCACCGGTTTGTTTGCATCACTCTATAATGCAACTCTGAAGAGAGTTAGCTAAATTAACCATCATAACACCATAGATAACTCACGGAAATGCAACATACTGCCTTCTTTTAAATTAGAATGTTATTTAAAAATTAATTGGGTTATCGTAGTGACACTGTGCACTGAGTAATTGAGTGAAAATTGCTATTATACGGAGACTGCCATCAGTACATAATTAGTACGCTAGCAGCCCCTACTTAAGGCATGAATCTTCTGTCCATCCAAGTGTCGGGGTCAGGGGGTTAAAGTGGCCTCTAAAAACCAAGGCAGCACTTCTCTGCCAGCTTTCATTCACGCTGCAGAACAGGAGCCTCCCTGAGGAAGCGACCAGAAACAGGGGAGGCAAGAAAGCTGCAGCAGCTCTGAAGGGGAAGCAGCAGCGCTGGCCGTGAGCTCCTCTGCGCTGCCCGCGGCTGGGCTCGGCCGTCCCAGCCCCACGGGGCTGCCCGCAGCCTCCCCCGGCTGCCCACCCAGCAGCTCTGCTGCGATGGCTCCAGCTCCGGCTCTTTTTCTTCAGCTTTGGATCTCCTACGCTACTTTAAGAGCTATTGCTTATTTTGAAATATCATTAATTCCAAAGAAGTTTAAAGTCCCAAGTGAGGATGAAACCACATCATTTAATCTCAGCATTTTTGTTTTTACAGAATATCTTAGTTCTAATAGCCTGCAAGGAATTTTCAACGCATCTAGCTCAAAGTTATCCAGCTCTCCTTCGTTTCAGGGTAGGATAAATCTCCAAGGTATTTAGATATTTCAGCAAAGCTAGTATTTGCTGGTACTGATCTGGAAATTATTTTTGAGACGCTTGAACTCCTTGGTCTACATAATTGTGCATGAAGCATTAAACGAACTTCCCCTCATCCCACCAAAATCTATCAGCTTTCTTCTCCAATTCAACTCCCACAAAATTCACTTTAAGGTCACCAGTGTTTTTAATAGAAGCAGAACAGGATGCTGGAAGACTCATATCGGCATGACCCGAGTCCTGCTAGATGCATCAGAACCCCACTGAGACCAAACTATTTCAATAGCGTATCATTATTCTCCAATTATTTGCGTATTTTCAAAGAGGATCTTCGATGTTACTTCACTGCGTCCTGCCTGTGCCAAACCAAAATGTTGCCCATCTCAAAACAAAGCCACAAAGTAATTTCATCTTCCTGAAGCCATGGAAAACAAAAGGGAGTGATTTTCTCAAGAAGAAAAGCCAATATGTTTTGGACCTCTTCTCTTAATGCCAAAACCACAATACCCTTAGATAACCAACCCATTCACTAAGGCTGGCATCAAATTAAATATCAGTACAAAAATATCTTCCCAAAGCACTTTTTTCCCCCCCTCTCCAGGTTGACACAGCAGATTAAGCACAAACTCACTTCATTATTCTATCAATATAGCAATTATTACACACAGCAGGAATTTAATCATTCTTGCTATACTTGGGCTGTTCGGACCACTTGTTGGGCAGACTTGAGCCCCTGCTACACACCGAGAAGATGTCCTGTTACTGCCTTCCAGGGGCTGGTCACTCTGCCTGAAACAGCCGCTCCCTCAGCCCCATGCAGGGACACCAGCAGCCCAAACCCAACACGCCCGGACATTCAGAACGGGCAGCAGCAGGAGGGACGAGAGTCCCTGCTAGCACAGCCCCACAGCGAGTTCAGTCCCGAGAGGCACAGGGTGACGGGAGTGTCTCATTTTTGTCTCCCTGCCCCAATGCCTCCAAACAGACTATCAGAAGAGTTTCAGTCTAAATGAAGCATTTCCTATGTAGTCACAAACAGTAAAAGAAAAAAGGTAACCCAGAAAAATGAATAACTTCCAACAATATAGATCACAGGGAAATAAGTTACATCATGAGTGACAAACAGGGGAACTCTTACCTTAAGTATTATCTGCACTAAATAATAATTTTTTTTTATCAGAAAGAAAGAGTTTTGTAACTAATGACTACACAAACTCACCTCAGAACTGTGGGCCTGGCACAAACCTTTCCCATAGGAAAGAGATCAGAAGTATGAAAAACACCACAATTTTAAATACAAAATATTTTTGGTTTTAAATACAAAAGCTACATTTTTTTACTGGTTTAAATCAACTCTAGTGAAGAGCTTCAATGGCTGCATGGCAGATTCAGTGTAATAAAACCCTGCCAAATGAGACCCACTGAAATGCTAACCAATACATGTAGATTTGTCAAATGACAGCTGAAGAACTATTATTTTAATCAGAGGGATACCATCACCAGTATAACACCGATGCTTGATCCCAAAGTAAACACCTGTAGTATATGGACATGTCAATACCACTTTTTTTTTGCCACCTCTTAATCTTCTAGTCTTGCGGAATATTATTTTCCCCACTGTGCATATCTCTTGTGTTCAGTTTTGCAGTACGTTATTTCTGCTCAAGCACAGAGCTTGGAAGTCCCTGGTAGCCCTGAAACACTGACCTGCTTGGTTTTGATATAACATAAGCAGTTCTCATCTTATTTACCTGGAAGCTTACTGCGGTACACCAGTTCTTCTGGAAATATCTCATTCTTCTCATTTCTCTTTTGATCCTACAGGTAGGATCAGAATGGTGAAACAGTAGTACAGGAAGTGCTGGTGTAAGTAGGGAAAGAACATCTGCAAAGTACTAGTGCAAAACAGAACTGCTACAAGAGTTCTGCAGCAGCCTGCTCTGCTTTGAACATGGCATTAATTAAACCAACACATGAAGGCTGCTCTAGAGAATCAGTTAATTGATTATAGATATCTGTTCAGAATGAGCTTTACAGGCTGTAATGCATTTCATAATACCCAGCAAATTTTAAGGTGCCTATCTGGCAAGAATATGCATATATATGCGCATATGAAGACCTTCCTAAGTGCATTATTATTGCTACTGTTTATAAAACAGGAGACATGTGGACTGTAATAAAAGGTAAAATAATGAAAAGCCACGTGCAAATCAAGACTTGTTCCTCTTTACGCATTTCCAAAAGGTACATCATTAGCGTATCAACAATCATCCATCCATAAACACTTAAAAACACACATACATAATCAGTAATGATTTGTGGAAATTCTGAAGTCACCCTCCTGAGTGCATCTCTCTTCTATAACTATGCCTTGGGGCCATGATAATCAGCATGAGGAGCAGTGAACAGATTTAAGGGCTTTCATCTTGAAGCTGATTGTATTCTTCCACTTATATACAGTACATAGGCCTGTATCAGCCTATGCTGGAGTGCTACTGTAATGCATTTCTCCAGAATTCAAACCAGATAATCCCCCCCATTTCCAAACAAGCCTTCTGAAAAGGTATCCAAGAGCAGAGGACACTGACTTATTTTACTCTTCTCGTTTCCCCAAAGGCTGCTCTGAGGCCATACTTGCATGATCCTTCCACTATAGAGGGAGTATTTTTGAGGGAAAAAAAACACTGCACAGTAATTTATAATAAATCACTCATCAACTTAATCTTCATTACAATCTATTACTTGAAAGATTCCTACAGTATGACAGAAGATGTACTCAGTATAAAGATTTGCCTGAAGACTGAATGTAATCAGAGATGGGACAGAATAAAAACCACAACTAGCTTGTTAGCACTGCTATATAGAAACATATGATGAACTGGTAACAACGCTGAAACTCATGGGAAAAGCTGGAGTTTTCCTTGCTAGCTCTTCTCAGGAAGCCAAGACCTCGCACATTCAATACACACTTCACAGTGATATTCTCACTGATTCAAGGAAGACATCTGGTTTAGCCTACGGAAAGTTATTATTCCCTAACACCTGTTTTTTGGCAAAGTAGAGTTTAGTACAGTTAATCAGGGAGATAGAAGGACCAAACAATTGCTTTGGAACTATAAAATTAACTTTAAATTCGTCTTTCTGTAGAAATAACACATCACAACAATAGAGGGATAGACACATGAATGATCAGAAAAGCTAATGCTTCTGCGAAGCTAGAGCATCTCCCTTCCATTCTGCATGTATGTGCTCCTTCACAGCTGACCAAACCAGGTAAACACAGTGACAGAGGAGCTCTAGTGACAGATTACAGACTCTGGTCCAAAGCAGCACATTACTTTCTTGCCCAGTGCCTGAGGACCTATGATTTTGTGGGATCTTAATATTGCTCTCATACCCTGTTTGTGACCTGCCAAATGGAGTAGAACATTTCTTAGTCCATATTATATTTGTAGCATGAACTGTCTGTTTGCATTAACTAGATTAAAGTTACCTAAAAAATGAGGAATTACAGGCATGTAGCAAGTCAGAGTGAATCCTGATATTTATTTACAAATACCCGGTAAATGCCATTTGCTGTTGCAAAGTAATTAGGTCATGGATTTCTCCCATTCAACAACTCAGCTAAATGCAAAATTAATAGACTGCTGATAAGGACAAAGATCAATGACTCAGCTAGACAGCTCTAACCGCCCATGGCAGCCGCAAGGGAAGGTCTGTCTCCTCCATCCCTCGTGACACCCTGCCTTCCCAACATCTCAGTTCAGCCCTTCGCCCCATGTCAGCTCTCTTGCTCTTCTCTGACCTAACTGCATTCATTACTCAACAAAAACTTGTTTCTTGGGAAAACTGTCCTGGTGTGGGAGGGAGGAAACACTTGAGAGGTGAACTGGCTCCGAGCTGCACAGAGATGTCTGCAGCGCATTTTCACCACCCTGTGCTACCAGAGCATCTCTCATCCAGGATGAACCTCACCAGCAGCGTTTGTTCTTGCAAGTGAATTACGTATCTTAAACTAATTTTAATTCTCCAAAATCTCCAGCACATTTAAAACTAGCTGACTAGGCTTTTCACAATGCATAGTGGGATTGTGCAAGCATAGGTGAGGCTGAAAAAGAAACACAAGAATGGGAAATACTCATCACTAGAAAACAGGGAAGAAAATCAGACTGACTAAAGACTGAGGATGCCTGAAGCAGACTACCTTTGGTCTAACCCCTTTTTAGTTACATTAAAAAAAAAAAGCTCGTACATATCTGTCTGTAACAATATGCTGCTGACTCAGAGGGCCAGAAACACAGCATCAGGTGCAGGTTTACACAGTACATCACAGGCTTATGACTAAACATTCTACAGTGTGCCCGGGGAACAAGAACTGATGAAGGACTTCTCTCCCCCTCATTGCCAAGCCGGCCTGGGGTCTCACCTGGGGTCTCACCAGCAGCATTAAGCACAGCATTGCAGCTCGTACTTCAGAGGTACAGCAGCAGCAGGCCAACCTGCAGTTGTAGTGACAGTTTGTTTTCCATATAGGCTTCTGCCTGACTAGTTATTTGTGAATCACTACTGTAGCTGTTACAGTCTGGTACCATAGAGAGAATTTCACTAACCAAAGTATTTTTGTGCTTCATACAAAATAGGTAAAAATATTAACACTTGAGGTTGCACATTTATATGCAAATAGATTTTTCATTAGATCTAGCTCTCTCAAATCCCATCCTCCCCTCTCCCCAGTTTAATTCCATTGGGTTATTCCTCCATGCTATCTACTGCTTCCAGGAAGTTGGAGCTGTTTTACAGGGAGACATTAAAACCTGTTAGTTTTCACACATCTGATCTACAGCTTTTTTCTTCAAAGCGCTCAACTTTGTGCTCCTCAGCTTTTTTACCCTCTTGATGTGTGCACAGGCACACCTATAGGGCCCCACCTCTGGGGACAGGCAGCGGCTGTGTCCTTCATTGGAGTTTATACCTGCCCTCAAGCTTTGCTTATTGCCCACCCCCCTCCAAACTCATTACCTTGCCATGGACTGAGCATTTCTTGGAACATATGATCTCACTCCTATCTGTCAGCCTAGGCTGGCTTCTGCTTAAGACATATGGAGAGGTATTCTTTCTCCTTGAGGGGTGACCAAGCAGACAAGGTCTCTAGTGCAAACTCTTCAGAGAAAAATGCTAAGAGTGGTTCAGAATAAGCTCCGGGGAGCAGAAGTGGATAAAACTGTAAAAGCACAGACAAAAGCATTTCTCTCCACTGATCCAACAATGTTTACTGAGACTGATGATTGATATTGCTCTTTAAAATGATTTTTTATCATCAGTTTTTGCTAATGAAGCTGGCCTGCTGGCGTGGTGAAAGGACAGCCACTCAGGAGAGATGACTTCCTCCCAGCTCGCAGTTGGAACATGTCTCCCCCGGGTATGCAACCAAAGATAGCCAGAGTTCAAGAATTGTGCTGCTTTGCCAGCAAACTGATCCAGCCAACTGCTAATCTGTTCTTCAAGATACCATGGTCACATAAGATAACATTCAGAACTCTATTAACCCAGAAGATTTCAACCACATTTCCCTCCACCTCACAAATAAAAGTAAATGAGATCAAGTTTTTCCTCACATATTTTCACCACATTTGTCACGTTTCAGGTCTGTTTCTTGTCTGAATCAAGAAAGTGCCTTGATGCACAACGGATTAAGTATTTAAATAAATAGTTCACTTTTCCTCTAAATTGAGAAAGTGATTTCAGTTTTTTAATCTGTTCACAGAAAACATTTTAGAAAGGTAAACATCCTCTTCACCATGCAAATACGTATTTTCAGTGTTGGCCAACTTCCCTAAAAATGTTGATAAACGCCTGTAGTCAAAGACAACAGTTATGAGAAATTATTTTTTCTATTTTTGTTTTAAAGGACAGTAACTGCTTCACATTCAATGGACACAAGCCATTGCTTGAATGACTCGGAACCAGATTGGGCAGCCAGGTATTTTCAGCCACCCCACTGCCAAAAAGTCTACGCCAGAGTGGGCAAGCCCTGTTTGCACCGTGAACACTTTGGAGAAACAAGGAGCAGCTCTCATGCTGTGTCTTCTGCCTAGGACAAGGAAACCGGGGTAGCAGACTGCCTTGCTGCTATTCCAATACTCTAGTAACAGTACTTGTCTGGCAGAGTCTGGCTCAAGAAACAATACAGAAATATTTACTTAGATACTGTTTATTTCAGTAGGAAGGATGCTAGCCAAACATTTCCCTTATGTTATTTTTATGCCCCAGGGCAGCCTCAGATGGGGATTGATGTCATCTACTTGACATATTTGCTGAAAAATAAAATATGTTTATTTTTCATCTGGTAAATCCAGCATGAGGAAACCAGAGAGGCCGGACTCAGCACTTTCTGCTGTGGCCAGCACATCCTGCTCTGAGTACACTTCACATCCATTTTTGTCTGCAGTCTTGCCACAACTTACAGAGTCACATTCATGATTTCTGAAGTGTCTGGAGCCTAACCTACAAGCCCATCACCCTGGGCTCCCTGCAGAGCCCACGTAGAGAAATTGTCATCTCCAACAGGCAGATCAACCCACAGGCACTCCTGACAACCTTATTTCTTTCCACTGTTTTCACATAGTGGAATCCTAATTTTGGAAGCTTATATAGGTGCTTAAGGTTAGACCAAATTAAAGCCAAGAAACAAGCCTAGGCACAGTGCTAGGTAAATCAACATTACATCTACTGTGATGACAAAGAATTCTGTGACACTGTGTTAAGATAAGCCTCTGCACAGACCTGTAAGAATAGTTATAGGAATCAGTGGCTAAAGATCTAATATCCCCTTTTATAATCCACATTCAAGGTAAAACTCTTACAACTTACTCCATATTGATCCTGTATTTCCCAGTTAATTGCATTACCCCTGCTGAAAGTATTCAGCTTGTTTCCCTCTTGGGCTGAGAATAGTCCCAGGTCCTCACATCCTTGCACTGGCACAAGAAATCCTGGTGCATTCCAACGCAGGGCTTTCCTTCAGGCCAAGGTCCAAATCAGATGGACGGTTTCAGAAGGCAGGCTCCATACATGGGCAAGTGCTTCACATTTCCAAACAAATAACACCAAGATGCATCTTGTAACAAATTATAGGTACAGTTCAAGCCTCACAATTACATCTGCATTTGCTCAGTGTTGTTTGCCAAGAGTACATCATAACTACTTCACTGCTGACTCTCGTAGGCATTTCTACAGGAGAAGTTCCTTTGTGCTTCAGGTTGTCCTCCTAAGCAGAAGTCTAGATGAGAACCAATCTTCAGCACTCTCTCCAAATAGGAAGTTTAAAAAAAACTGTTACAAATCCATTATGATACAAATCACCCATTTGAAAAGATCAGAATTTTTAAATGTAGTATCAGTAGCTTAAACCTGTGAATTTCATTTTAGAGATTGCTAAAATTCTGAAGGAAACATTTGTAAGTGTTAGTATTAAGAGAGACAGAACCCTGGAACTGAGGGATGGAGCAAACTTTTCCTGATAACCTGAATAATGAGCTGTCCATATTGTAAGGAGAAAATAAAACTCCAGGATGACAAATGAGGCTCACAGGCATGCAGGGTTGCTTCTCATGCAACTGTCTAAATAGGCAAGACATAATGCATAACCAATGCAGAGAGGTAGAAAGGATACTCCTTACAAAACACATTCGGTATTTATTGCTGTCGTTAACACTCTTCAAAGTGAATGTCAGGATGTAGTTGCTAGTTTTAATAACATGTTCTTCACACGGAAGAATTCTATTACTTCACAAATATGCCGCTTTTTATTTCGCCTTTTGTGCTAGCTAATGGGCAGCCTGGAAATAGATGTCTTCTACGCAAAAGTAGTACAGAAGAGATCCCATAACTTGATAAAAAGAAATGAAATAAAGCTAGTGTACAGAAAATGGATAAATATGTTGTGGCATAATGGAAACCAATCATTACCTGACAAATCAGCATGAAAGAAGCAAAAAGGTTATACAACCTAAACATAACATCAGAATACAGAGCCATCCTAAAGAACAGTTCATTTCAGCAGTGAAGCTGAGCTAAATGACTGGGAAGGTGTGGGGGGAACAAAGTCAAAAGCCTACCCCACGGTAACTGCAGAGGGTATTTTGCAGTGTCAGGCAAATGAAATGCAGCCAGACATGCAAGGGAGCACACCAATGAAACAAGGGATCCTTACGTTTGAGAAGGTACAAAGGCAGTGTATTAGCTAAAATATAGCCTTTGCTATAACTGTACCCAGATACAACGAGAAAGTGATTTAGCTTCTCAGAGCCCGTGGCTGATTGTAATATACGGGTTCAGAGAGCTCTGAAAATCCAAGGCATTTTCTTAGAGGACACAATCACATCCACACAAGACTGCACAGCTTTTGTTCAACTTCACTTGTATGTTTTAGATCCCTTGTTTGTCTGTCATAAAAGTTACTTGTGAAACCATAAATCATAGTTAATATGGCAATTTCCCCAACATCAGACAGGTTTCATTATATCTACAGATTTTCTGTAAAATATATAGTGGAAAAGATGATGCTCCACAGTCTTTTTTCCAAATGCATAACAAACCAAATACACTGAACTACATTAATTACTCTACAAGCTGTACAGGAATATCACAGAAAGGCACTTTCACGAGATATGATTATTATTAAAACATAACCATATGCACACTAATTACCACTGTTCATTAGAGGACATTCAAAATACTTTTCCTCCAGACCACAGAACAATTATCATGGGAAAACACTTCATTGTTTTTCTAGTCTGCTCCGCACTAGTGCGGGGGTTACATTTACTTGTTGTCAGAGGCAAGCACTATTTTTCTAATGGATTGGCATTTCCAGGTCAGCTGAGGTCAATCTACGCCAGCAACATTTTGGGGCAGTTCCCGTGTTATGTAATCAACCCCGGGCTGGCTCTGCCTGGAGCCATGTAGAGCCGAGACAGAATTTAGCTGACTTGAAGGGAGAAGAAAGCAAGCTTGCAGAAAGATTTCAATAAATGATAAACTCGCGCTTGCTAAATGCCTAACACTTCTAAATCAATTAGAGCAGGGCAGAGATGAAACGATACATGATGTCTGCCAGCAAGCAGCTTGGAACTTATTTTCAAACACTTAATTTCCTTTTTTTTTTTTCCCCCTCCTCCTTTTATTATTGTATTTGGAATAATATTGCTTCCTTGATACTAAACTGTCCGAGCCCATGGCAGGAACATGAAGTCACATGAATAGCTTCAACAATTCTCATTGAGACTACCTCTGAGTGCAAGCAAATTTTAAAGGTCCACTCAGGCTGTGAGAAAAGTGTGCTTGCCTTCTCTCCAACTTCCAGTTTAGGTAATCATTGCATTTAAAAGGAGAAACTCCATAAGCCTAATGGAAGCATGGCACAGAGTTCCCTAGATCCTCCAGCCCACGTTAGCTCTTCAGAGACCTTCCCGATACCCTCTGTTCTTGCAGAGGCCAGGATCACTGCAGAGCCAGGCAGGAAAGCCTTTGCTTTCCTGGAAGGATGGTTTGCCAACACGGTGCTTTTAAATGGCAATTGCTTTCTTTTTTTTTTTTTTTTTTTTGTACAGCTTGAAATTCCACACAGACACCAGTGCACACCATGAAATTTCATTACAACTGAAGAGGGAAAATGTTTTCCTCCTCTCAAAAAAAAAAAATCCTCAAGTAGCTGGAAATGATTTTCCTACCTTTATCTTTACTCAATAGACAAGACTTGAGGCTGGCAGCTCTTAGTATATGCTGTTTTGATGCTGTGTAAAGCACAGCCATGCCCTCAAACAGTCCATTTCTATGCAATTTCCACTCATTTCTTGAAATAAGTGTTGTAAAATCAGATTTTTTAACTTCTGTTCAAAGTGTTGACAGGCCATGCATCTTCATTCAAATGCACTCCACTTATTTCTTAGTCTAAGGAACAAGTTCTTGAGAACAAACATTGATTTCTGCTTACTTTGAGAGGAGTCAAGGAATGAATAACTTAAGCCATAAAGATAGTTAGGTCTATATAAAAACTACACTCCAGAAAAAGATAAAAGCCTCTTCTTCCTAACACACAAGAAGGATTTTCAGCAACATTTTTTCCCAATAAGCCCTCCTTTCAAACACACTGTTTTAAATATTTGCGCGCAAAATCTAAAGACCCAAATCCTGTATACACTAAGCCACACCTCTCAATCCGGTAGCATTGAGTGTTGATACTAACTTAACCTAGCTCAGCAAAGACTTGCGTTATTCATTCTCTATATAATTCTGCAAGGTAGCTTCCGTTCCCCAAAGTAAACATCTCACACATGCATAAACCTTTACTCAACGAATATCATGTGCATACAGCATTCTATTGCCTCCATAGAGTATTTCCATACAAGCTTCTGACCAATGCTTCCTTATCTCATAAGAGCCCCATAAGGAGCACAAATATTCTTCAGGAAACCAGGGGAGTTTTAAAATTCTTCAATAGCTACCACGAAAGTAAGAATAAAACAAGCAAAAGATCAACCGGTAGAGAGGTAAAAGCTACAGTGAGTCATGCTTTTCATATCAGTGATGGGAATCTTCTATCAGATACTGCACAAAGCTTAAAGGTAACCTAAATGCTACTAACCAAATTTCAGGCTGACACAACCAAAATGGATTTTTAGATCTCAGTGACTACAATACAACATGCCTTCCTTCAGCATGCAGAGGTGAACAACCCTAGTATGTCTGCAGAGTGTTAACGAGGTGGGAGATGCAGGAGGAAAAGCAATAGCAGTACTCTGCCTCTTCGTCCCACCACTGAGGACCACTGTGTATTTGGAGATGCTTTCCAGGATCTAATAAAGCCTGTAACAGTCACAGCACATAGCAAGGGACTCACACACTCCTCTCCTCCTTTTCAGCACTGGAAGCACACTGAACTTGCACCTTATGTATTGAAACAAAACTGGGATTTCAGACTACAGCCTGATCATCTCTCGTACAAGTCCCTGCATCCTGAACAGACAGAGGCACAAAGAACAAAATGAGCTATGATGTTGTACCTCTAACTGCACTAACAAACCAAGTGCCACCTCCTGCTTCCCTGGTGACAAACGTGATGCACCCTGGCACAACACCAAACCACGCAAATGGGAGCGAGTAGAACCAAGCTGCCAGGGACCTCAGGTCACGGAGAGCCCTCCCTGTGTGCATCATCTCCTGGCAACAAGGGCAAGTCCTTCTCAAAAAGGAAATTAAAATGCTCGCTACAGGTAATTCAAGATTATAGGCCAACGCTAAGAAAAGTATAAGGTTAATCAGTATGACTTGCTCAGAATTTGTTATTAGTAATTGCATTTTAAAGTTATGTTCAAACACCTGAAAAAAATAAACTAGTCCTGAGATTAAGAAGTGAGATTAAAGGTGCAGCTGGTGGGGCAAGTATAAGATTTTTATCACATGGTTTTGCTGGAGGAAAAAAGGTGGAAAAAATATTAAGTGAACACAGAAGGAAAAAAAGTTAGTGTTTTGTTTCGGACAAATCTGTTTCAATTAAATGCCAGGCTAAAACTTTATCAGCACTGAACACACGCAGAACTCCACTGAAGACAACAGGCCATAGTTATATTTTCAAGTGTTTGTTAGATCAGCGCCTTACCTCCCCAGGGCAAACTGTTTGCTCAGCAGCCTGACTGCTTACTGCTGGAGAAGCTACTACCTCTTTCCTTCGCTGCAGCCACCGTGGTCTCTTTTACAGCATTAGGCTTCTGCAAGTCCGCTGCCACGAGCTTTCTGTACCACCCAACACAGACATTGTCATCCCAGTTGGCCCAACTGGGTTTTTAAATCAGTACCTTCCTAATAAATTAGTTATTCTTAAATTAGGTGCAACATTTTCTGTTCTGGACAAGCATGCATGATGACAAATGCTAAAGGAGGATACAAAAGAGTCAGTCTGACACCTAGAAGTCAGCACCACACTAAATCAATGGAACTAAGGCAAGATAACCAGCTGAAAGTCTAGCTTACATGCCGATTATGAAAAGCGCACTTAACCATAATTCACCCATTCCTCTCCACCCCTGCCCCCCCCAGTTTGATCTTAAATACAGGAGAAAGCTACATTTCCACAGCAAGCTTAGTGAACAAAGTATTTTTTTCTGAAACATTAAATAAACAAACACTGCAGCATCCTAGAAGAGTTACAGCAGTAGGGCAGCTGGCAGACTTCAACTGCATGGCCCAGGCAAAGCCTTAAGATGCTTTCTTGTACACTGTACCCTGGAGATTTCATCAATTCCTGAATTATTGCATTGTGTTTTTCCTGTCTCCCTTGTGCCAGCACTGGCATGTGCATTAAGGAAAAAGAAAAACAGAAACCTGGAAAAGGGTGCAGTCCGAGAGAATGAAAAACCCCCAGCTGGAGGGGATATGAGTGGGTTCCAGAGAAGCGTTATACACAGAACCTGGAAAGAAGGGGGAAGCTTCTCAATACCCATTTAGTTTTGTTCTCAAATATGCATATCTGCTGCCACAGCAGTTTCTCAGTTAATTCGGCAAACAATGCATCATAGGAGGAAAAACAGAAAACTTTTGTGCATGTCAAGCAGGAACCCTCCTCTGAGGGAAGAGTTTGCGATTAAAGCAGTGGATGGGGACCCTGGAGATTTGAGTTTAGTTCTTGTCTTTCTCACAGACCCTTAGGCATGTCCTTAGGCAAGATGCCACCCTACCTTTTAAATAGAAACAATATTTCCAGCCTCTCACCCCCAGTCGTCCCCATTTCTGCGGTAGACTCCTACGGAGGGAGAGTGCTCATACACAGCCATGCTTGGCAGGAACATTTCCTGCTCTAGCTTGGGGCACCAGCTCAGGAGCAGCACAGAAACCAGCCACCTCAATGATAACAGCTACTGCAGCATCTTCCTTCCACCAGAGAAAAGCTGGAGGCAGAGTTTTAAGTTTTCCAGTTACATGAAGTCACGCATGTTGTATACACCATTTTGTTTGCTGATCATGACTCCTCTTGCTAAATAACTCCTTTTGATAAAAATTCTCAGCTGTAGGAAAAAGACCGGAGAAGTTGGACTGATTATTAAGAGACTGCGTCTAAGCACACAGAGAGCCAAGTTTAACTCTGAAGAATATGAATTACCTTATCTGTGTAGTGGCCTCATTAGTCATGCTCACTAAAGATTTTCAATAACACAATGAAAATCCAAAAAGAGGATAAATAAGATGAATTTCATACAAGACTGAACACCATAATAGTTACACTATTAATCTGATTCAACAGAAGTGTGAATTTGGATTCAATATCTTGTGTCCATCCCAAAAAAGCAGTGACTAGTCATTACTATAAGAAACAGCATCTCTACTCCAAGTTCAAATTCCAGTGGACTGCCCTGGAGAAATTTGCTAAGTTCTATGTTAAAAATGGGGGTTTGTACAAAAAAAAGTGTTTAATAAAATACATATGCAATACCAGGATCTTCACGATCTAGGATCTACATCAAACATGAAGCGCAGGAACACAGCAAGTTAATACATTCATCCAAGATTCTTGTCACATTAACCATGTATCCAATTTACTTGTGTTTTAAACACAATATTAAGGGAACAGAAATAAAATCAACAGAAAAAATCTGCATCATTTGCTAACTACCCATATTTTCTCCTATTATATGGTCTGAACATACAATGTTATAAAGTTATTTATTTTACTGCTATTTGAAAAGAAATTAAGCCTCTGAAGCCAAATGCAAGAAAGAACACTGAAGGTATCTTTAAAGCCTCAAAAAGAGACAACCACATAAATATTAAGTGCCTTGCTCTGAAGTTACAGTCTATCAAAGAACCTGTGTGAGACTTGACAGGTGTACTGTCATATTGCAAGACTTAAATAGGAATTTAATTTCACTTTTAAGGACAGAAAAGACAAATACACATTCGTGTAACTCCATAACATGTTAAATTTATTTTGTCAATATAAGACCAATTTTTCAGGCTACACTGGTCATCTTTGCATTAGCATGCCTGAATTCACCAAAAAAAAGCCAAAGCTGGAACTTAATTCAAGCACTATCAGAAAGCTTTGGGGTCATTTAGGGTAATGTGCACAAACAACTACAAGTACGTTGTTTACCATTCAGAGTAGAATCATTAGAAGAGGATTCATCAGTTTTCCATTAGGAAATAAATTTAATACCCTATCTATAGGACATGTTATAAAATTGTACTAGTATCACTGCAATTGCCCTTGAAAAACTTGAAAGAAGGAAAATAGTTGAAGGATGCTGTTACATCATACCTTTACTTTTTTTTATTATTATTTTTACATTTGCATTACATAATATGAAACCAAGTATTTTAGCAAATTTAAAACAGTAAGAAATACTTTGTAACCCTCACATTTTAAGCTTTTGAAAGGGTATGAGCTTTGCAATCCTAAAAGCCTCTATAAAATAGAATTTTGGGTCTCCATATAGCTCTAACATATATCTATTTGTTCATACTCACGGTATTTGAATAGCACAGCTGTGTTTTTATTAGAATAAATTAAAAGCATTTTTATGGCAAATATACATACTAAAGGCTGTCAAGATGCTGCTTTGAGTCACATGGCACCTTTATGCAGAGGTGCTGTTAGGTTTAATTTATAGTCTTTAAACTGCACTAAAAGAAAAATGAAGTAATCTATTACTATATTTAAAAGCTAATGATTACATGGTATTTTAAAAAATATATATAACTGTCCCACAGGAGTCCTAAAACTTAACAAAAAAGCCTCATTCAAAAGCCCAAGTTCACACAATAGCAATTGAGAGACCCCAGGTAGAAACACGCTTACAGAAAACTGTTTATGAGGCAGTTTCCCAATTCTAAAGCTGGGGAAACCTTTAAGAGGAATTTTAACCCCTCCCACCCCCACTTCATATTTTAGGCTTCAAATATCCTCTTGAAAGATCATGTTTGGGTTTTGGGCTACTTGTCCTGCAAGCAGCGCCCTTGGCAGAAGGCAGGGGCGTCCTCACGCCGCACACGGAGCAGCCCCTGGCACTGCAGGAGGCAGCCAGCAGGTAGATGGGGCAAGGAGAGGGAATGCTGGCGAGCAAGGGGCTGCAGCTGCTCAGGAGTGGAAAGTTCTCAGTTTCACATTTATTTGACTAAGTCCCGAATATTCTTTTCCACCTCAAAATACTAAGCTGCATCTTTTTTTCCTCCTCCACTAATGAACTCTGAAAGAAAATTAAGAAGGATCAGGGCTGCCATTTCCCTTCTGCTCCAAGTCCTTGTCATCTGTGTGTGCATGCACGCACCCTCTCCCCCCGCCCCAGTCTTACTCATCTTTTGAAAAGATTCCAAAATGATGGAGACTCTGTCTGGGATTTTATTTCGAAAGTCACTGAAGCCAAGAAATTGCTGAACTCTTTCCACAGAAGGATTGCAAAAAAAGTTTGTCAAAGGCCACATTTTTGGGGGAGAAACACTTCCATAAATTCTAACTACATCACTTCAGAAAATTCCTAGTAGTGCGACGACAAGTTCAGTCAGAAGCTGAAAATAGGTTTGGCAACAAAATATATCGTGAAGAGCAGACCAGAAAGCTTAACTATCCCTCTTCGCTTCGACATATTTTGTACCTCAGCTCTTGCCCTAAACTTTGGTAACCCAACACACATCCCGATAGTGCCGCCCCACCCCCCCCAAAATAAATAAATAAAACCACACAGATGTAAGGTTTTTTTTGTTGTTTATCATGACAGGTCATCTTCATAAGTACAATTCTGAAACAAAATCTGAAATTTCTACATCTAGGAGATAAAGGACTTGACAGTAACAACTATGCCAACCTACATTTGCCATGCTTCTTGAAGTACAGGCCACAAATGTAATAGCGAGAACCACCTCAGAGAGGATAAAATATCCAGGTTTTCCTATAGCTTTCTTGTGCCTAATTCAGGAGGAAAGGGAGGAATTCTAAGTCACACACCACACTTGTTGCCACCTCCCTCTGTTCAGGAATTGGACTGGACCTCTTATTGTTCCCACTGATAAGGGCCTCAGACACAACCAGCCATCGAGAGATTTCTACAAGCAAATTCAAGAAAGTTCTTTTGGAATTATCACGTTCAGTTTTGCCTCACTTTTAAGCAGGCAGGGGGGGAACGATGACAAAAGATCCTTATATTGCAAGGCCCAGCGATATTTCAGATGTTTCTTACGGGATTCTTTATTACTAGTTTCTATGTAGTTCGAGGTCAGCCTAATTATCCAGAATATATCACTGCTCTGCCTTTTTACCATCTTTACTTTTAATTCTGTTCAATGGTTATACTAATATTAGCTCCATATGAATGCAAGAAGTCATGCATTACTTGATATGATTCACAAGAGAAGTCAGTATTTTATTAAGGAGCAAAATGATAGGCAGTTACATAGATCAGCACACCAGAAGACACAGAAAACCCAAGTATTGACCCAGCGTAAGCTAAGGGCATAGACCCCTTCATAAGAAGTACTGAACCCAGAATTACAAGTGTTTGCAGCCTGCAGCTGCTCTGGTTGTAAGCATTCTCTTTTGATCTCCCTAGTTAATCCTGTTTTTAAGTAATCATGTAGAGATGCATTTTTTTTGACTTGATTTTTTTAATTTATCTTTATAAATACTTCAGATTCAAAAAAAAAACAAAACCAATATACTGCTTTCAGGGAGTCAGGTTGATATTAGAAGAAAATTTTCAATTTAGAATAGTAATTTAAGCTTATTAATAGAAGCATATATACGTATATAAATGAATACCAAAGTAGTGGTTTAAAAAAGATCCATTAATTCATTATGGTATTGATCTATGATCAACTACATTTTTTTCCCCTCCTGATCAGTTCAAACATATAAAGCCAGCCTACTGTAAAATATGTGAAACAAGATACTGCAACCTAGAATCTGCTCAGAGACAAAAAGGTAAATAGCATCTGGCGATTAGGAGATCCACCAACATTAATAGACTTAAAAATGTTTCAGTTACAATATACAGCCTGAAATAGCGAGTCCAGAGCCCAATAGGCCCCTCAATGTTTAAACAAAAAATGAAAAAACCTTTCACCACATTATGTCTGAGATTTTTCTTCTTTAAATCAAGCTTTCCAATCAGTGATCCATGCTGGAGATCTCAACTAACTAAAGCACCACCTAAGATGTTTGAGTTTTGGGATCAGTGAAAGATATCTGGCACATGCAGAACTGAAGGAGAAAAGCTCGAGTATTTGTGAATTTGTGACATCCTGCCAGACTGCACATATCCAACACATCAGAATAAGAACTACGATGAGTTTGTACTGAGAATCACAAAAAGACCCCCCCACACACTCCCCTCCCTCTCCCTCCCCCCCCCCTCCCCCCGACTCTCCGAATTCCAGGCTCATCCATCAGCTACGAGGGGGTCACAGAGCATGCAGCAGAGACAAGCGGGCGCAGAGGCCAGCAGCATCCCCTGGCTCCCACCAGCGCATCCCTGAGCTTGGCTCCGCTTGTCCCCCCTCAGCTTTCGATGCAGGAGACACCGGGTTCATAAGGGCATAAGGCATACTGTCTGTCAAATCCAAGCGATTTCAGTCTTGACAAGAGACAAATGCCTTGCAGGCTTGCCAAATGGCCCGGACACCTCAATATCAAATTAGTGCTCATAAAAGTTGCAACTAGTTTCATTCCACAGGAAAGACCATATTTCAAAAACATTTTTTTTTTTCCCTAAATCAGAATGAAAGTCAAATGCTGAGAATCCCCCACCCCATGCAGCAAATAACAGAAGGATAGGTTAGCCCCAAGAGTTACAAGGCTCACAGCAGGAGCACTTCACAGAAGTGATTTTCAGGCAAGAACAGAGAAATTGAGACACCTTAGCATCAAAGACACAGCACATCATCCTTCCCCTGGCTCTAAATGGCGGCAGGGGGAGACTCATACACTTGTTAAGCACATAAAGGTCAAATAAAAATGCAGATTTTAAGGTTGCCATCATACCTGACCTTTGCCGCTCACATGAGACTTCAGGAAAGAACATTTTATCTAAAATATTGAGAGCAGGCCTTAAAAGAAATATTATTGAATTTTTGCTAAGTTGAGAGCAATTACTAAGTACAAGTCCAGCGAGGACAGTGCAGATTTTCCTCACAAGAACCGCAGCATGCCTGAGACAAGCTGCCTGCTCTGCAACACAGGACAACTGCAGCTCAGCCACACACACCTACGCCATCTCAGATGCTGACAGCGCCATGGCTGGGACCAGGGATTCAGGACCTATTGGCTAACTTACCAACAGCTGCCAGGAGATCACAGTACCGCTGTGCTACAAGAACTAGATTTCAGTTGTTATCCAAGTGAACGTTGCTCGAGGACACCTCTAACAGTTATGACCACCCTCCTATTGTTCTGGTAAACAGAGCCCGAGCAGCACTTACATGTGCTCATCTTAAAAGCCTTGTCCCAGAGAGAAGAATTTCAGGGCACCAAGTAATCAATACAAATCCTCTGGTTGCAAGTCCTGTGCTCATCAGCCTGGGTGCACACAACAGTGCAACTACCAGCTGCCTAAGTAAATGCTCAATGAAGATGATGGTAGTTACCTCATTTCTACATGGGCACAAAGTCTTTGAGTACCTAAGAACTCTGTACTTCTCTGAAAAACAAACAGGTCAAACTACAAAATTACTATATTGTTAATTAGCAAATAAGCTTATTGAACAAAAGAAACGAACCCTTACGATGACATAGGTGTCCAGTGGATATTTATGCAAAAAGCATGTTGTACCAGGGAAGTCATTCACGCACACCCCGTCGCCTTGTCCAGCAACACTTGCAGGAAACAGTTGCAGCAGAGCCTTGATTATCATCATCTGTGTCAGCATGTCAACGGAAAGAACTTTCTACTTTCCAACCACTCTTTGAGATTAGCCTTTTTTCTTAAGTGTTCCACTAATTGTTTCTTCTTCACTTGCATCAGCAGGAGACCCAATTATAGCTCTATCTTCAATTTGCAATAACCTCCTTTTTAAATAGCATAAGTCACCTTTTCACCTTTTATTACAGAGATAGCATATAGGTCTGATAGAGAAATAGTGCAAATCCTAAATTCCATTTTTCACAAATAGGATTTTTTTTAATAATTGTTGGTCACTTTCTGTGATTTAATTTAAATCGCATTTACATCCTAATATGACCTAGAAGAAACTATTTCACAGTCATGGTTTTCTGTATATAGTTTTAGTCTTTAACATCATCTAAACTACCTCTTATTATTACTGATTAAAATCCTCACCTTTAAAAAAAAGGAAAAGGACTACTTAGGCAAGTTACTACAAAAATCTCAGTGACAATAGATTCAGTGACACTCACTGAAACTTTTTTTAAGTAAATAACTAGGCTATCTATCCTTGTGCATGCAGACTGTTAACCTTGAAAGCTGCTGTATGAGGCTGACTGATATGTATTGGATACACAGAGCTGAACAAACTGGGACAGTATTTAGTTGGAGCGAGCTCCCAAGAAGCTATTAGTTGTGATTTCAGGAAGACAGCTCTCACTTCCACCTGGCAAATGCAATTATGCAATAGAAGTGAAGTTCAACAAAACAAACAACAGTTCAGACCAGCAATTTCTCGAATGACATACACAGTCTACTTTAAATGTATTTGAGGAGCAATGACAATAAATCAAAGGAATGTCCTCATACATACTGGGAATATGAATCACCAAAAAACCATACAGTTTTCATTTTGAAAAGAATCTTATCAGTTAGTAGCACAACAAATGTTTTAAAATAGCATATTTAAACGTTGAATTTTAGAGATGTGTTAACAATAATTAACATCTTATTGAAAAACAGAAGAGTTTTGTAAGCTTTGAAGAAAAATGAGCCTTACTGAACTCCACCAAGCAAAAACTCTTTCAACTCCAGATAAAAAAGCCACTGTATTCACTGGAGAAAAGAAAGGTTAAAAAGGGATACAACTGAAATCTTTAAGATGCCAGAGGAACTAGAGGGATAGTGCTCTCCTTGCTTTTCAGAGGGCAAACGCTTTGAAATAGCAGTAAACACTAAAAGATTACTAGCAAGGTTGATGCTTCTTCACCAAAGAAGTTGATATCTGCAGATAATTCGGCTCCAAAATATGAGACTTGTTTCTAAAAGCAGCACATTATTTTAAACTATTGGCAAAAAACAGCAAGAAGTTTCATAGCTAGGAGTTAGATTTTCTTATAAAAGGCATAAAGTAGTCCTAATGCCTCTTCTTTCTGCCTTTGAATGGAATACACTGGAATGCTCCTAGCAGCTAAAGTTCAAGTCCAAGGGACCAGTCAGAAGCTGTTCACAGAGCAAGAACTACTGTCCCGAGCTCCGCTTTCCCACTTCTTATGGGCTGGGATCTTTTCTGCAATTCAGCCTTCCTGCAGCTCAGAAGCACCAAGCACTTTGTGCAGCTCTCTGCTGCTTCCTCTTCCCTTGAGCCACCAGGCAGCTAGCCCCACTTCTACCCACTAGATCTTGTTGGCATATTTGTAACACGAGGATATTGGCTGCCAAAGCTTTCTTCAGAAGTTATGCTTGGATTCTGCTGCAGTTTCACACCCTTAGGAGGAAAGCAGTACAAACAAAGCGCCTTCAAGTAAGTGTATGTTCATAGCAACTACAAAGATAACATGTGGTTCCTGGTTTAGCTGGAAAGAAATGAAGTACACCTCCTGCCATACCTTCTCCTACAGCCTCGCATGCACAATATTCAGTTACAGAGACCTGTTAGAGGTGAAATAACCCTACAGACTCTACCATCAAAAAGCTTCAGAGTCACATCAGGGGTTCACCCCATACACTCAGAAACTACTCAAAAAAATTAGTTTTACATTTTAATAAAAATTTACAACCATTAAGTTCAGTGAATTCCACTTGGAGAGGGGAAGCTGCTTTTTAAGATTCCCTATTCTGCAAAACTTACCTGTTTTTTTTCTTCTGTTCAGGCCAAACTAGCTCAAGATGCACCAGAACTTGGCAAGGAATGTCTGGAAACTACAGATTTTGCTGATAACTAGTAAGCAGCAACTGCCAGCCCTTTCAATGCCGCTCATATTCATTGAAACAAACCTTCCAGGCTCCCTGCTGACTCAGATAAGCACCACAGCTCCAGAAACAACACCTTACTTTTCCTGAGGGAAGGCAAAATGCAGGAGTGTTTTATCCCAGTACCGTATTGCATCCTTTCTCCCCTCTTTGAAGAGCTTTATTTGTATGTGTTACATAAAGTTAAATATTATTGCAAATACACTAACAAGTGCATGTATTTCTTGTTGTAACTGAATCACCTGTAATTGGCTGTGGGATACAAAAGCACAAAATGAAATTTAAGAACACAGTAGATGCAAATCAGTTCCACTGCGTGATGAACCAAAACACACACTATATTCCAGCCTGAAAATAACTATTTTTTACTGCCACTCTCAGTACAATTAATAAATAACACTTACCACACAATGACATGAAGACAGAAGGGGTTAGCACAGTGAAAACAGCACGAGTGGCAGCACCGTGACAGGGTCTGTCCTCCTGTCCAGCACATACACAAAGCCATCAAGGAGTACAAAAAAAAAAAAAAAAAGGCTTCTGGGCTGTGGTGCCACACTGATTGACTGGCACAGTGCATGCACAATGAATCGCAAAATAGGTTATAAAACAGAAAGAGATGCCGGCCTGCTTCACATCTCCAGGTATTCTCTAGAATAGCACTCCTGATGTAGCTACTGCTGCCAAATATCTAAATTAACACCTCAGCTGACAAGGGCTGCAGTTACTACTGACAGGACCACTTTTGTTTACAATTTCCCACAACAGCATCAGGTAAGAACAAAACCCATTCTTGTTACCTTTAGGTAAGCTCAAGTCGCCAGCAGCATCACCCACACTGAGAGCTGCCCTGCACACCCCTCACCAGGCATCAAGGAGACAAGGCCTGGCCTGGGGCCTGCACAGGGAGAAGCCAGGCAACCACCAGGCCACAGCCTAACACAGTGACTGCTAAATAACAGGGAGCACCTCCAAATGCCTACATTTAAGGGCCACCACAGGTGACATTAGTTAGGCCTCATGGCCTTTGGGAAGGACCCAATCTTACACACCTGATAGATAACACAGGTGATGGCAACTTGAAATCAGAAGGACTTGCGTGGGGTATGAGCCCAGCTTTCTCACCACAGGAAAACAAATGTGAAGGAGGGATTCCAGGCTGAAAAAACATGACATTAACACAAAAAACAACAGGTTTGGGATTACTGTCACACTCACGGCAGCTGTAGTGCAAAGCAAAGCCCAGCTGGGGCTTGCCTGGCTCCCGCATTGGGGTGGTGGCAGCAGCTGGGCTGGGGCCACCATGACCATGGACACCAACACCTCTCCTTGGGCTCTGCAAAACAACTTCCTCCAGAGGAGCCCTGAGCCAGGCATGAAGCAGGCAATACAGCAAACCACCTGCTGACCCAGGTGCTCATCCCTGTCCTCAGGGTACAGCGGCCCTCACCTGCTTTCTAGGTGCACATTCCATGGACCCTTGAGCAAACAAAACCCTGCACCAATGTTTGAGGTGGAAAATCACTTTTTGTTTTTGACTTATGTAAAAACAGAATTTCTGCCCAGGAAATTTCATCTGTGCACTTTCTAGAGAACAGCATCAAATCTGATATGCCTGTGGTGTTGTATCTTATTTCCAAAGCTCCCTGCACCATTCTGGTAATTTCTACTTCCCCTCAGGGAGCATTTTCTCGGGAGATCTCCTCAGAAGACTGGGTTACGTAGTGCTCCCATTTTCCAACTTGAGAAATTTGGTAAGAAACATTTGAGAAAATGCACAGCTTACTGTGCACCATAACTAGTACCACAGGATACGCTGCATGTTGGGATGAATTCACACAGCTCAGTTCCTTGGTGAGCGCAAGAGGTCTCTATTGCTGCATGACACAATGCTGCACATGTGCAGCCAGCATGTGCCGACATTCAGCACTGAATGTTCCAGGACGAAGGACTTGCTGAAAGTCCAGAAACTACCAGCAGGCCATGTTCTTTTCAACTTTTTCACTTTCTGGATAAATGGAATTCCATTATAACCCCAGGCCTTATTTATCAGTCTTCAAAACCACTATCCCACCATGGTTTATCTCTTGCTTTAAATGGCCATCACATCCCAAACGCCAGCAGGCAGTAGCTACAGAATGTTGCCAAACACACACACACGGTATCTAAACAAAAGAAACAGGTCTACAAGATGAAATCCTAACCATGATGGTACCATCTTTTTATTCTTTATCTGAGATTTAGCAGGTGTGCAATCCTGTTTTTTTTAACAGGTGGAAAATGTCATCTTGTCATGAGAGATTCAATGTAACACACTCTCATGCTCCATTGCAGTGGTTTATATATCTCAATGTTCATCACCTAACAATGGGATACAATGGCTTTTTCAGTTCTCTGAACCATAATTTAGTTTGTCAGCTACTGGAAAATATATTTCAATGTTGCACCCTGCAAACATGTAAAAATATCAAATGCATTGTATTGTTAATAATATGGTTGTAAGTCATTCATGGCAATTAAACTTGCATTACAATTAAATCTCTTCTGACCATAATGATGTTCCTGTTATGCCATTTTATTATTGCACAGTGAAAAGTACAAATAAATGTATACCCTGTAAGAAAATGTAATGAGTGATACTTGCTTAAGTGCTTTTAAACACTGTCCTTAGGAAATACAAGCTGGCATAAAAATAACAGTGATACAAAGATTTCACACCAAAAAAGAAATTACTTTTTTTTTCTTGTTTATTTTTGTCATTGACCGGTATGCCCACTGATATTCCAGTACTAGATATTTTATCTAATTGTTATTTTGAACCTCAGCAGTAAATTTTAACTGTCACTTCCCAGTTGAGAATCAATGAAATCATAGTGCTATCAGAGTAATGTAGCTGGTTTCTCATCCCCAGCTAGCAACACTGGTTTGGAAGTGTTACGCTACATTCTGTTGGCTTTGTCTTAATAATCTATTCTTTTCCTTTAATACAATATGTTGCTTATGCTACCAAAAAGCAGGAAACAGGTTAAAAAAAAAAATTAGCCAACAAGATTTTGAGACTAAAACTCCTTTTCAAGGGGAAACATAAAGAAAACAATTTATTTTACTGGACCTAGTACCAAGCACTATTTCCAATAGTTCTGGTACTAGATATGCAGAAAATTCTGGCTAGCTTGCATTTGAGAAGGAGGCAAAATTTACTTCTTGAAGACCTAAAACCAATTATTTTGTTTTGTGCTGGGGTTCTAATGCACTTTAACCCCATGTTCTAGAAAGATGAATTCAAACCAAAATAAGCAGAGACAAGGAATACCAGAATGATGGAGGAGCTATTGTAGAAAATAAAACCTTTGGCATGCTTAGTTGTAGCAAATCTAGGGCTAAGAGGGTATTATTTATAGAGGGCACTCATATCTGACTGGAAAAGTGAAACCAAACCCTCCAAATACTATACTTTAAAGATGGAGCTGGAGTCAGTTATGAAATGAGCTAAGATGCTGTGGCTGCTAGTTACTGCCAGCAAGTAGAGTTATTGCCCCACAAGGTTTGTTGTAGTTCAGTATTTGTTCCTTGCCATGACAGTGGAGAGCTGAGTGATGAAGTGGTCATGGTGGCTAATGCAGGGGACTGAACCAGAGCACAGACTGAAGGTGAGCTGCCTCTGCAGGACAACAGCTAGATGATGTCTTACCACTCAGGTGTAGGCTTCAAACAAAATGTTCTTTTTCCTAAATTGCAATAATTACCCAGTCTTGCCTTGCAGGGAACATTAGATAGTCATTGAAGCACAGTGGTAGGAATCATAAGGTTGGATTCTCTCTTAACTGTTTCAGAGCTTTATTGTTTTTGTGGGTTTCTTTTGCGTGGGGGGTTCCTCCCCTCCCTCCCCCCACCAATCTACATCTGTACCACTGGAAGCAATATTTTGCTGTCTCTCGCAAGGGAGCTAACAGATAAATGATGGATTATTGAAATTACTTTTCAAAAACTCTCCAGACACCTATCTACATCTGTAGATGTCTAAACGCATTTAATATCTGGCCTTAAAGTCCTCCAGGTTGGTAAAGCATGGCTAGGCAAGTGCTGCAGAGGTGCAAAGTATTATCTCAGTTATTAAGTATACAGGTTTCCTTGGATACAAGTCAGCTAAATCATTTTTTTTTCTATATGCTAATAGGCTATTGCAAATTAATTAATGAAGGAATTGGACATACTAAGAGAATTACTTGAATGACGCCTGAAGGATTACTACTTTTTTTTAACTTCATTTGCTTGAAAAATTGAAAGTAGGTACAAATTGTCAGGTTGTGTATCTGAGGCTTTATATTAAAAAAAAAAAAANTTGTGTTGTACAGAAAGAAGGAGAGTCACCAGAGAGCTTTTCAGCATTCCATGTTATTCCTGTTGCTAAGGAAACTTTCCTTTATCTGTGCTCAGTAAGGCATCCTCAGTAATTCCTCCATGGAAGGACGGCACTACAGATCAGTGTCAGAAAAATCAGCTAACAATAAACCAGAAAACTAGTCACTGAAAAGTTTCAACAGGAGAGTTCCTGATTTCTTTTACAAAGCCCAGGATGATCTGCAGTAGGGAAGAGCATGGAGGAACTACAGCAAGTCTGTATGATTCCTTGTCTTGACAGAATTTCCCTCAAGAGGCAAAATATAAAGAAACAAGAATAAAGCTAATCATTTGACTTGGATTTTGTAGCTATCATCCCATTAGCTTATGTCCTGCACCTGCTCAATTGTACTTTCTAAAAGACAAAAGAAAAATCTCCCTCTCAAAAAGACTAACACACCTTTACTATCATCTCTGTTTAAGACACTTAAAAGGGGGCAGGAAATAAAGACATCATCAAAATTTCTGTATTTTGTAATAGATTTCACTATCTGTTGCATGTGCTCATTTTCAATCCATTACATGCACACCACTATGGCTTTAAACACCATTACTCACAAAACAAGGTACCACTTACCATGAGAATGAGAGCAGAATTTTCTTATATATGAATTGGTGAGAGCCTGCTATCTAACTTACAGTGTAAGACTTACTCTTTTCCAGCAAAGGTTTACCTGCTTTCATTGCATAAGTCTTGAAATGCAAGCTAGCAGCTCTTTAGTATGAATCAAATATTATAAAAATATTACCTTTCCTGGGAGGACTTTGGAATCATGATCCTGCCATGTTCCATGATGCAGTAAGGAAGGGGAGCTGCAGTACATGCATCTCTTCCTACACACACAAGGTCTGCCATGGTGGTGGAGACCAGCACTGACTAGCTGACCTCCTTTCTCCAGCAGTGTTTTATCACAGCTACATCAAGAAAGAGTGTGAGAAATGGGGCTCGTACAGCGTGACTCTTCTCTGACACACTTTCCAGAGAAGGCAGCTTCTAGCAACCACTAGTTAGAGAGGATTAAACCTATTGCTTTACCCTGTCCATTTTGTCTAATATCCATTAATGACCTTCTGCTCTGTGCTTTTGTCTAATTGCTTTTTTAAGCCATTTGCACTTTTGCCTAGTGTCAAAATATGCACATTGGTCCCAATAGTGTTGCTTTCATAGAAAACGTGATACAGTGGACACTAGGCCAAATTTTCATTTCCTATACATTTATGTATGGTAAAAATGAGAAAAAGGAAAGACTATGAAACCCTTCTTCCCTGAAGGGATGTAGTGACTGCCTTACACTATGCCACTTGTAGCATTCACTTAGAAAACGCTATGTCTCCTGAAAAGGAGACAAACCTTTGTATGCTTCACTACTACCCTGTGGCATGTCTCTGCCCTATGAGAATTTCCGGTCACACCTCCACCGTATTTGGTAGAAAGTATGTTTGCAGAACTAGATTTGTTTTTCTCTTTGCAGCCACTTCTTTTGGCATACATTTCCTACCCATTCCAGAACTGAGATGAATGCAAGTTTCATTAGAAATATTGTTTCCTTCTTTCCTTACTCACAATGTAACCTAACAGTATTCATCCCAGCAGATACACAACTCTAATGCACGCAGAACTGGCTTCATTTTCCGATCTGGATGTGGACTCACCTGATGCAACTTAGGAACAAGGCATAAAAAAGACCTTTCCATTGGCATATTTTCTGAAGAGATTTTACTTTTATATAAAGAATCTCAATAACATTAATTTCCTATTCTAATGCTTCTTTTTCCAGGATCACAATGTTTTCTATTGCATGATGTTGTAGAGTTACAGAGAACAGCTTCTTTTTCCATTACATATATGAATATTAGCAATTCATATACATATAGTGCTACTGAAATACATGTATCTGGATATTGCATTAACATCATCATCTGTACCTTAGCTTACAGTTATATGTAATTCATATATGTAGAATTCATAAGTGTATGTATATTTTGTATATATGGTTTAGTAAATATTTCGGACCAAACCTTTTCAGTTTTTTGTTGGGTTTTTCTTTTGTGTATGTGATGACTTCAAGCCATAAAAATTTTCTTTCTTGTTCCTTCTTCATTTCCTGGATGAGAGCCCATGAAACATCTCCAGCACCATTGTGTGACCTTCTACACCAGCCTGTCAAACATGACCACAATGCTCCTTCTCTGGAACCTGCCAAAACAAGTCTTAGCTGTGGTGTGTATACATTTGCTTATATATAAAAGCTCTGTGGTGCAATACAGCAAACCTGTGAGCAATTCCCACTTTCCAACAAATTGAGAACCTCAAAGGGATACCATTTCTTTTCAGATGGCTTTGGTTTTGCTCATAAGACCTTAGCTTTCATCTTGGTTAGCAGCAAATCTGAAGGAATGGAAAACACTGAAGTATTGAGGTACGTCTGGAAAATGAAAGATGCATTCTGTGTTGCTTCTTTGATGTTTCATGAAAGCAAACTGAAAGAATACAAATGCAATATCATTAAAACACATTACTAATCCAGCAGAAATTGAGAGGCTTGTGCATTATAAATTATTGCTTAATACTACTTCAAACTATGATTTGTAATCATAGTTTGAAGAAACTGTCATGAATAACGTGATTCAAAATGACAATGAATTCTAAAATTTGAGTCAAATATGGAGGACAATGTTTTACCACCATTTTGAAATACTCTGAAGTGACGCTTGCTGGTTAGAGAACAAAAAGCCAAATGGTATGGTTGAGATATACAGAAAACAGAAGATAATGATGCATGAAATAAATGGAGAAGAATTGAGGAAAATACTGGAAAGTGGAAGTGCAGAAAACAGTTTGACCCACCAGTGAGCCTAGTCCTATTTCTATGGAAATGAGCTCATTACTGCTAATTTTTTTTTAAGCTCCTAGTTGATTCGTGAAGTGCTTTTTGAATTCTGATAAGGGCTTCATGAATCACTGAAAAAAACATTTGAACAAAATATCCAGAGTCAAATGATTACCAACTCCCATAGATTAATCAGCTTGCCAGAGTACTTTATGTAACAGAGCATGCACTAGGAGAGCCTCCTTTCTCCCCTGGTACAGTAAGTCTATAATGTTTCGTTCTGCAAAGAAAAGGGATCATGCTTCTGAAATCTAATTCTGGATGGTTACTCCATCCAAGAGTCTGCATTAAATAGGAAAGACATCTTTGATTTTTTCCCCTGCTGTTTCCATGTTTGATCTGTTTTAAAAATCAGCATCATGAGAATTGGCCATAGAATTGCTTCTCATTCCTCAGAAATAAGAGCATCTGTGGTATTCATACAAATGGTGCTTTCACATTTGTAACCAAGTCAGTATTGGCTGTAGGCACCCCTCATCAGGAAAGGGAAATGCCTGAGGGCCAAAACATTGGTTCTTCTTAAACCTTCAGGATGCTGAAATACAAAATCAAATAAAGAATTGCATTTAAATAGCAAGTGAGCTTTATTTATTTTATTAAAACAGCAATTTTTCAATGAACAGAGTACATGTCTGTGATAGCCTGGATTTTTAACTGAACAATGCTGACTGACTTTACAAGTTATACAAAAATCATCTACACCGAACACCTTTTTATTAATTCTCTAAACACTTCAAAAAGAACGCCGTGGGCAAATTCTGGGACTCTCCGCTAATTTACCTTGTACTAATTTTCAAGGTGTGTGTAGGTCACTAGCATCCTCCAGCATGCATCTTGTAACAATGCACTTGCTAGAAATTCCATGAAATAAATCTAATCCTATTGCATGTAAGTGCATAGTGTCTTTTTTTCCAAAACCTTTCACATTTAAAAATGGCTCTATATATCATACTTAAAAACATGACAAATAGAACAAATAACCAGTCCTTGTCACATATGCATAAACCTTGCTGTCCTGCAGATGTGCATTCTTTAAACAGTTACAGGATTATGCATTGTTAATTGCAAAGAATGGTTAATTGACATTTGAAGTGACAAGTATTTGGATTGGCTTTTAAAAAATTTTATATAAAGATGGATGGACATATATACACACACCTTTCTGCAGTTCTGACAGACCTTAGATGATTTCCATTATATGACTAACAGGACGCTGAGATAAATTTCATGATAAATTACATGAGGAATTACACTGGTGTAAATAAGAAATAATTTGGCATATATGATGCCATTGAATTGGCACAGATTTATACTGATTTTTATAGAATTCCAAATTCAATATTAGTTTCGGAAGATGGTTATAAAGTTATAAAGCATTATGTTATTCAGTTGATAACATTATTAATAATGCAAAGAAAGTAGTTTCTTTGTATATATTCCCACACATTTGGGCAGTAGTTTGTGAGACACCAAAGCTGCTTTGTTAAAATACTTCCAAGGTTTTATTTTCACATCACATACTTCTACACTTCTCAGGGCACCAGAAGCATAAAGAAATCGGCATTTGAAGAAAAACAAAGACAAAGGATTGATGTGGAAAAGGAAAATATCAAAAGCTATTTCTCTTAGCTGTGAACTCTCATGACAAAGTTGTAGAGGTGAACACAACTCTGGAGTGAAAGTTTGTGTGCTCTGCTTATACAGCGCACTCTGAAGGTCCAAAACCATTCTGATATTTCTGAGACCTTACACTCCCATTTTTTTTAATTGCACCTTGATTTTTCACATTACTGATGTTTCATTTCATTTCCTGTCTTACTCAAGGGAAATCTATGGTGTAGGATGGAAGAACAATTTATTTCAGATTATTTAGTATTTTCTCCTTGTTATTTATTTCCACTTATAGTTGGGAATAATGATACTTCTTATTCAGTTCTGAATTCAAGATGATGAACCCCCCCAATAAAACTATATTAAAATATAATAGTATATGTCTAATATACAGATTAACAAAGATCAGCACTCCCTTATGCTGGGTATAACACAGACCTAGACCACCAGGTAGTCACCATTCCAAAATTTAAAAGGTGGGCAAAGCACTGGAAAATGATAAAAAACACATCTTGTTAGTGCTACCAATCAGATATAGGAAAAAAAAACTTACTTTTTCTTTGAGTTATCTATATAGAGTTATTGTAACAGACTAAGAGGATATAAAGACAAAAATTCAGAAGGTGAATACTGAAATCATTTGAAAGAAAGGGATATCCTGCAAAGGAGATGGAGAGTTTGAGGAAGAAATACTTCATAGAAGACTGCTGGAAGCACTAGTAAGCAAGCAAAAGGGAGAAAGGCCAGAGCAAAACAAAAAGTATTGCTGATACATCTCAAATCAGGCCATGCTCTCTCTTTCCAGTTCTACCCTCTTGCACAGCTGTGCTTCCTAGCTCCAGACAGACACCCCCACCCATGCAAAGTTCAGTCAGAAGTCTGAGTTACGGATTGCACAAATGCTAGTTGAGGGACAAAGGTTACCTTTCAAAATAATTTATAGTTTCTTTCCTTATTGAAGTTATTTAAGTTCTCTTCTCTAATTTTGTTTTAAGGCTAAGAACTACTCAATGCATAAAATTCTAGTAATACCGCTTTGTATAACACATCAGGCTCACCCATTACTAGGGAAAGGTAGTCCAGTTCTCCTACAGAAATTTCACCAGCAGAAATCTGCTCTACAGAATCCCACTCAGCACAATGAAGAAATGGAAGAACAGGATCCAAACACTCTTTGCAATACTATAGCCTTTTGTTCCCCAGAAATTTAAGTAGCTGTACCTTATTCTCTTATTTGCCTGTGCTGTTCCATGAGTAATACGTATTACTTTGCCTTTTTCAACAAACCATCATTTGGTTGGGTGGGCATCCTATTTTTCCTGGTTTGGTTTCAGTATTTTAAGAATGCTAGATTGTCAAAAAATACATTAAAAAGAAAATACTTTTGCTTTCTCCTAGTTAAGGTAATCATCTAGAAATGTGCCTGGGTTGTAATTCTTTGTTCTTCTTTCTCTCCAGGCTAGAATCTGTACAGGAGGTAAACTCATATGGGAACCTGCGCTTAGACCAAACAAACTATAAAGCTGGCTGTGACACGGGTTGACACCAAAATTCTTATTTATCTCCCAACAGCAACACTTAATTTCCTTGAAGTGGGAACAAAATTGCCATAATGCAGATGTCCAAACCTACTCTTTCTTGATGGCAACAAGTATTCTCTACTATTATGGTTTATCAATAAACATCTAGCTAGCCTCATGGCACTAGTTTTCCTTATTTAGAGCTACTAGGTGACATTAAGAGACTGATGCAAACAGAGTAAATAGCTTCCTAATACCCCTTTTCTAGCTAAGCAACTGTTTCAGAGATACTTCATAGCTACATTGAAAGAGACATAATACCTGAATAAGGCAATCCTTGTGTAAAAATGTGGTTTGTGATATGAACATGTTTGACAGCTCTGCCATCACAGATTTCAGTAAAGGAGTTCTGGTTGCTTCAAAGAATCGTTTAAAAAAGAACGTCCATGCTACATTAATGTGCCACCAAAAAAAAAAAAAAAAATCCTGAAAAAAAAAACAACAATAGAGCTACTTATTTCCACTGTTAGCCAAGAAAACACTACTTACCTATGGATAAAGAGCAGCTGCAATGCTTGGCCCATCCACGACATTCAAGCCTACATGTCATACAGTAAACCAGAAACTCTTTATTAAAAGAAATATTTACAGAGATGCCTCAATGCTGTTTCCTTGCTGTGTGTATGCAGCCCATTATTCTTCCACAGTCCGTTTTTTCCCCCTAGGATAGACACATTCATGTTTACATTAAAAAAATCACACAACAATCCGTGGTGAGTCAATATAAAAACACCAGAAAAGTAATACTATTGATCCAAATACACAGGCCTGATAACCCCAGTGCCCTGAGTGACTACAAAGACTAAGCGTGCCAGTACTCAAGTGTTTTTCCTTTTAATTGTACTGTGCCTTCTTTATCCTCAGGAACAAAAACAAAACAAACAAACAAAAAAACCCTGCCTTGTCAGTCTATATGCTCTTTACTTTTGTGGATTAAAAAGCTCTACTGTAGTATATTTACACTTCTTAAACAAGCGTGCTGAATTAAGAGCATTTACTCAAAACCTTTTTTTCTGTAATACTGATTAACAGTACTTTCATCTAGAAAATTTTAAACATATGTTTTACTTTTCATCATATTAATGCTGACAGACCTCCTTTATCAGTACTTTAATTAACAGCAGGTAAGGGAGGCAAAGTGAGTATGACATGCTATTACTTCTTGATTTGAAGTCTGCTTGAGAGACTCTCTCTCAACTCATAGTTGAAATTGTCTTATCTCATACATTCCCAGGATTACTGTTTCATGTAAATGTCATTTTTGCTGTCCAAAACATTAAAAAAAATCCACACCACTGCAATATAACTACCGTCTCTTTCTGAGAGACATGAGGGAAGCTGTATGCTTTTGATCAAAGACAAGATCCTGACTTCAAAGTAACACCTCATCTGTAAATATATTACACAGTACTCTTAGTAAAGAAATGGAGACTCCTTGATTTCAAATAACCTAAGGCTAAGATCGTGAGATTTGCCTGCATTCTCGGAGTTTTAATCTTACTGCTCTGAATACTTATGGAAAATTAGACAAAAAGATATTACAGACTCCGGGTTCTCATCTCCTTTTATTTATCTAAGGCTTATAGACTGTAGTCTGATACTACACTGGGAGAAGACCTGATTTATCCCGGTCTGAGAAAAGAATGCAGAAAAATCACAAATTTCAGAAGCATCAGAGACTTTTTTTAAAACCTAAGTCTCCCTTCTGATGACAGAAAGCAGTTGCTATAAACCTGCAGATGCTCTACCATTAATTTGATTGGGATCTTCTAATGTTGTTCTGTATCACCATTGGAGATGTTTTTATTATTTCTTTCATTGCCACAGTACAGAAAAGCGAAACAAAATTCCAGATTATCTTCAGTGTCTTCATCAAAGACAACTAGGAAAAGACATTGTTATTACACAATATGTTAATCAGCATGGACCAGAGTGGCATCAGATCATACAAATATTAACTATTTAAGAGCCAGCTACAATGCTTATATTTGCACATACAAAGACAGTTTTGAATGGGCACAATGGTCAGTTTTACCATCAACTGACACTATAATCAACAGTGCGAGTGTGCAGGTATCACTTTCATCTTCACGTACAGTCAACAGGAAACAGCCTAAGACATTGAAATTTGTGACACTTTTCTGTACAAAC
This sequence comes from Anseranas semipalmata, assembly GCA_013399115.1. Lineage (NCBI taxonomy): Eukaryota > Metazoa > Chordata > Aves > Anseriformes > Anseranatidae > Anseranas > Anseranas semipalmata. The sequence continues at coordinate 5,590,140 of VXAA01000243.1, forward strand.
CTTTTTTCTCCAGCAGAAAAAAAAAATCATAATTTGGTGATCTGGGTGTATTTTATAAATCCTGCTATTAATTTTATTACATTTTTTTTTTTTAAGTCCAGCTATCTGAAATAAATACTTTTTTTCAGGATTTTAATTTTTGAGGTTTTTTTGAAGTGCCTTTTTGTTTTACTGAAACCTCTCACAAGTAGGAAAAATAAAATTTTTATGAAGTTCAATATTTTCAATGAAGTGAATGTTCAGAAAACTGTAAAAGCTGTTACTTCTAATTAGGAATTAAAACCTCTTGAAAGTTCAAGACTGTTAATAAGCTGAAGCAAGCCTTTGTTTCTCCCTTACCTACTGCCAGGATGCGCATCTTCTCATTTTCACTAAATGTATTTGCTGCTGTAAATACACAGCAAAAAGAGCTCAGACTTCCTTCTCTGGATTTGAAAAGGTTCAGTTCCTCCTAGGTGTCTACACCAGCATTTTCACTACTGAGCAAAGTATACTCCTAAGTCAGAAATTCAGCATTACAGCCCATATTCTCCCTCCTTCCCATACTGCTTAGAAAAAGTTACCGTAACGATGGACGACACGAGCAATGCTGTGCATGATCTCTGCGTGCATCCACCTTGCAGTGCTCAGCTGTCCCCACCTCCCATCACACCCTGCAGTACCAGACAACCAGCTCTTTAGGACAGAGAGGAACCTAAGCAACCTGCTTGCAGTATGTCAGCAGTAAGATACTCGCGTTGTGGATGTATGGGACGTGTAGTAGAAGATGTAGCCAGGAATACACGGCTGCAGCACTTCCTAGCCTCTTCACACCACCAGTAAATGCTTATTTGTGGTTGTGCTAAACATATGTGTCTGAGCACGAGTTAGTGTCCAACCAAGAGACCTGTGCCAGGCAAGAGACCTAAGATGAACTTGGCCCATATAAGGTGGTTCCCATCCTTTTTGTACCAGCACCGCTAATCTAAAGTAAAACTTTCCTCAAGGTGAAGATGCAGACTGTAGGGCAGCTTTCTTGCGTTAAAGGTCTGAAGGAGACTAACAGCCACGGAACAAGACAACACAACACAAGCCAATGAGCCCCACAACATTTATATAAAACGTGAACCTACAAAGATGTTCTCAATTTACACAGAAGCAGATCAGACACTTCCCAGGACTCGTGCTGTAAAGACCTGACAGTCACTACTTGTGCCATTAGCACAGAATGCGCATACCTCAATATGCTTGGTTGCATTCTGCCATCTCCGTACTACTGTCTTGCAGTGAAACTCCCACTACCTCTTGACAGGTGAAAAATTAAACAGTATAGCAGGTATAAAGGGAATTTGCAGTTTGTACAAGCTGAGACTTAACTGAAAAGCTAAAGGCATACCTGGAAACACTTTTAAAATATATAAAATTCATGAATACTTTTCAGTTTGCAGCTGAGACATAAATATGTGTAATGAGCATGTAGCAGACATCTCACCTCTCCAGCATGGATATATATCTGCTGCTTCACTCTCCCTTGGAAGCAGAGTGATTTAATGTGCTTTACTCTGTAAGTCGCCCTCAAGCAAAATAAATTTGATTTCTGCTGCAATCAAAAGAATTTAAACAAAATCACCTATCAGCTCTCCCTAGGTTCATTATTCCAAAAGTCCATTGCAGTCTTTATTTTCAATATAGAGAAATTAAACAAGGTTTGTTTGAGGCAATCTTTATGATTCTCTGAGGATAGGTGTGAAGACCAGTCTTAGACAGCCACATCCTTCACATGCAACTTATTTCCTGAGCCCATGGTTCTTTTAACTTTGTGTGAATAAGCCACTTTCCCAGTTACACTCATTTGCGCCTGTCCGTCTTCTAAGGGGAAAGGTCTGGAAAGCAAAGGCAAGATAGGGGACTCTCCATGTCCCCTACCACTCTTCCACCATGTCCTGCACAAGCCACAGTCAGAAACTTCTAAATGCATCAGCCTCCAAGTAAACAAGGAAAAAGAGTGGCAATGTGCTATGAAGCAAAATCAGCTTTTAAACAATACATTTTTAATTCTAAACCTGTAGCTGAAGCTCTAAATAATTGCTCAAGCAAATTAGTAGGCCCAGCCTTGGTGATCATTCAGCTGCAGTGTGGAATTGCAGAGGTGCTAGACATTCTTAATTTCCCTTCTCTTGTACTACATCTCAGGGCTTCATGTATTACATATAAAGCATGAAAATCGTTGCAAAACACATACTTTGCTTAACAAAGTATGTTTTTGACTCATCCCACTCTTTACACAACAGTCAAATCATCCAAGTTCCTGCTACTTAGTTTTGTCATATGATTTATTAAACAATGGAATCTGAACATTTTCCATGAAAGAGAAATTGGAAATCATATTTCTTAATTCAGATGTGCACCTTAATTCATATAAGCAGGACCCGCACTCTTTATTAATTCAGCGTAACCGTGTCATGTGACCATGATTTTCACTAGTCATTAGTGAAGAAAATTGTCTAGCAACTGCTGAATGCTTGCACAGTCATGATTATTCTTTCCATTAATATGCTACTGTCCTAATGTTAAAATGCTAAAAATCAGGGATGTGTTGACGGATATTTAATACCAAGAAACACAAACTTCTTTTTCCTTTTACATTACTAAACAAAATATTTATTCAATTCTATTCACATCGTGCCTCTAATTTTAAACAGCATTTCTAATACGTTTTAGACAGATACGTTGAAAATCTTGTGTCCTACTTGAAACAATACAACTTTCAAAACTGCTTGAACTTAGCAGTTCCTATTGTTCTATTTGTTGCCAAATTTTCAAAAAGCTCATAACAAGGTGCTCAGAAAATACTGATTCAACAAATGTTTCACAGCACTATCTCACTTACAGCAAACTTACAACTTCAGAATGTACCATCACATATTTTGCTCCAGAATGGGGGAGACTTACCTAACCAGAGAGATCACATTGTGCAAGTAGCTGGAGGAGGTCAGAATCCAGCTCTAAAGCAAGGAATCTGAATCTGAAATTTTGAACCGGGAATTTCACGATCTGGTGTCTAATATTAAATTCAAAAATTGGTATCATCAAGATCTTCAATGAAATGGGTTTAGCTAAAGCTCAGACTTGTAGGATCCTCCATCCACATAAAAAATATTCTCTGAAGTCTGTGAAACCATCTAGGATCTGCAGAAACTGGAGGCTGACAAGAAGTCTGTGAAACCTGAAGTCAGTCAACTGTGCTTCAGTTCAGAAAACTCAAGATTAAGTAGCTTGTTTGTTTTGTTTTGTTTTTATTTTAGTATCTATTCTTCTAAATATTCCTCCCACAAAATTCTAGGCAATATTGAAAATCATAACGAAAACCATTCCAAAATAAATTTTCCCCAGAACACATCTATCAAAGTTTGGGATCTCTCCTTTGCAAATAGACACTACATCGGAAATACGAGGTCACTGACTTGTTTCCTAATAGAACTTTTGAGAATCAGGCTTTCGTTGCCAGGAACTTAATACCAGTGAAGTAATTTTCCCCACCTCTCCAACACCTTATAATCCACCTCACTGTAACCATGAAATAAGAACGTACCTGACATTTTCCACAAGTATTCTACATCTGTTTTCATATAATATTTTACCCCCAATTTGGGTAACAATTTAGCTTAATTGTGCCAAATTATCAGCAGGCCATCTTTTGCTTGAAAACGTTTTCTTCTCTCTACTGTCATTTTTACAGGCAGCTCAGCAGATAATTTTATGCTACTGCAGTCACACAAGGCAGATTCTAATATTGATCTGAATTTTTCCCTTGAATATGATTTGCATTCTTAGCCTGATCTATTTTTTTTTCCTCCCATAGAACATGATTTACATTCTTATGTCTGGCTGCTTCATTTTAAAGCCATCTTGAAAATGTCTCTTTCTAATCATCCTTCTAAATTCATATGGGAATAACTCTTCATACCAATGCTTAGGAGAGGAAAATCTCAAATAAATTGATGCTATTCTTGCAGACTATAATGACTGGAAACTGTATTTGTTGATGGAAATTAGAGACTTTTTTATAGCTTACTAATAATCTAGCTCTGGGACAGCTAATTACTAGGGATTGTCATGTCTGAATACTGAGGAAGTGCATTCAGTCTTCCGGTTGGTCTAAATAGGAAGAAAAAACACCAGCAAGATCAGCTGAAGACCACCATTGTGCCCCACTACTTGCCAGTACAAAAACTTGTTTTGAATAAAGCAAAGGAGATGCATTTTCCTCAGATTAAATATATGTGGGTCGGGGAAAATGAATTTCCCTGTAAACATGGCCTACTTCTACTTGCTTTTCCTACCCATTGCACATGTGTCAGCGGGGACATATTCATTCACGTGTATGAACGTGGCTTCTCTCCCAGTGGCCTGCTGGGCACTCTCCATAATTGCTTACAAGGCTAGCTCCCCTTTCATGAGACATGGAATTGCACCATTCAGCTGACACAAACTATTATATGCTATTATCAAAATGAAGGGGGAACTAATAAAAATCAGGGTGTTTAAGTCTCATTAATTTTGACAGTACATGTGGGACAAGGATCAAGGCTGTTGTGAACCCAATACAATATTCAAAACTTTCCTCCTCTTTGGCAGAGGAACCCGCAAATCCAGAGTGTTTACCTAAATCAGCCACTTTTATTGCAGAACATTCCCTTAACCACAAAATGCAGCATATGTATTTAGGAGGGATTTCTTAATAAAAGGGGAATAAATCTGGGCATTTACAGGACAATTATTTTTGCCATGAAAAAAGTTATTATATAATGCAAGGTGTTCAGAACTTAGTCCATCACTAGAATTAACTAGCTGATCTTACACAGTATTGCATTCTACAAATTAAACATTTGAACTAAATCACATTTACCTGAGCCATAATTTATTAGGCTTTGTAACTTATTAGGCCTTGTATTTGTCCAAACAGAGCTGAACCCCAAAGTTAATAGCTATGTCACCTTACACTGCATATACAGCAGGTTAAGAAATGTAGAAAACTTAGAGGTTGATTCAGATCTTTGGTGAGGCCTGAACTAACTTCTGGAGGTGTCCGTCTCCTCATTGATTACATATTGAGTGGATGATGATGAGGTTCCTAACCTGTGCAGTCAGAAAGGATGAATCTGTGCCTGAGCATTCTTGGTCCTTTGCCAAACTGTGCCTTTTAATCTATAACATACTTTACATCACCACTTTATTAATGCTCACATCAATATGCTCAGAGGTTGTGGCAAAGTCTTCACTGAGACAAGAGAAACCAATGAGCACTGTCTGTTGACACAGTATGTTCAATGGAGTTTGCCTTTTTCTTTGTAAAAGCACAAAAAGAAATTGTGCAAGAATTTGGCTACATATCATTTCTGATTGTTTCATATACGCAATTTTCTATTATTGTTGTTCTGATTATTAATTGTTGCTGTTATGCTTTTAGACCCATATTCTTGCTTATGGAAGTCCTTGTACTTCTGAGGCACACTAATTTCTTTTCTGTTCTTCCAGAGCAGTTTCTTGGTGTTCTTCAAGCTGCTGTAGCCCTTTAGTTCATGCATTTGGTTCCCGGTTCTGTGCTACCTCTTAGTGGCTGGAGGTCATATAGATTTATTTTATTTTATTTCATATTTTGAGATGCTTGCTTTCCCCATTACTTTAAGGTGTTAAGTAATTATGCTTTTATTCTATCTATCATAAGACAATTAATAGGCTGATTTTCTACAAAGGTCAGTCCTTTGAACTGTGTGGTACAATCATGGGAATAGTTAGCTATCCTGATTTCTCAGTCTCAAGAAACTACGTATTTCTGAAAAATCTTTCAACCTGTTAATCAGATTAGCAAAGGGACTTAATCCTCTAAAATACTGATTGCTCCTCAGTGCTTCTTTTTTATACTCCATACTGCCCCATTAGTATCTTTCACATTCAGCATCCGTTTTTGCCCAGTAATGCTCTCAAATAATTGATTCTTCCCTGTGTACTGTATTTTATCAATGAAAATATTACAGAACAGGGCAGAACAGGAACCTAAACATGCACTATTAAAAATAATCAAAAAATCTCATTATAAACAGACAAGCTATGGAATCAATTTATTATAAATATAAACTTAATATCATCCAAAATTATATTTTTATTTATACCTGTATCATGTAAATACTTGTTATTTGGCAGTAGCATGAAAGGTTCATTTATTAACAGCTTTTATCAGCCATTTCAGTTCCTTTGAGCATCTGTGGAAGATGCTTGTGCTTTTTACAGCTATGTTCTTTTGTTCATGAGCGAATTCATGTCATTTTGTACATGATATTTATTTATTTTATATATCTATATATAAAGACAGATACAAGATACTAAAAGAATGACGACGAGTCCAGCAGCTAGTTACTTTAACCTAGCAATATAGAATTGCTGTTTGTATTGTGTGCATTGGTGTGTTAGGAAATCTAGGTACTCTGCAAGATTTTTAGTCCGTGAAGTTGGTAGTCTCAAGCATCAACAAAATGCTTTGTCAAGAATTAAAATGTCACGAGTCTTATGGCAGTCCTGAAACCATCACCAACAGTGAAGCAACAGATTTGACAATTGAGATTGCAATTACATGAGGGAAAAAACATAACCCTTTTCAAGACAAGCGAAATTGCATGGACAATTTCAGAGACAGCTCTTAATTCTGTATGATGCATGCATGATATACTTATGGATGGAAGATGGGGTCTAAGGCCCCAACACTAAATATTCCACATTCTGAAAAGGCTTTTGAGTGCTCAGAAGCCTACTGCAGTTCACCTTGTTGGCTCACTCTTCAGTGCAGCCTGCCTGCATTCATTACTCTCACAATGAGTCAAACAGAAAGAAACAGACGAAAAGCTGCACCTCTATACAAGTGTGAAAAACTCTCCTACCTGTGGGAGCAAGGAGTTTTGGAGAAATGTGAAGTAATGTGCAGAAGATGGTCAGTGAATCGTAACTTTTGCAGTGTGACAGCAGCAACTGTGTGCAAGTGTCTATGTATTATACAATGTGACTCTATGAGCAGCCCCAGGGCAGACTAGAAACTGTCAGTTGAAAGACTGAATTATCTTCTTAAGGCAAATACATAACTGCTGTTAATATCAGGATTTTCACAAGTACACCAGAAGAAAAAGGGGTTGACTTGAGAAGGAAGATGTGAGAGATAAGGCGTAGGGTTAGCTGTAAGATATGCAGTGATAATTTTGTTTTTGCAAAAAGAGAGAAGACAGAAGAGTTAGGAATTACTAGATTAGAAGACATTTAACAATCTTCAAAGTAGGAAAGAAGAGAGTATGTAGAGGATGTCTTCAGTATGAAAAATAAATTAGGTTTGACACATTAAATGGTTAAGACACTGAAAGGTAAGCTATGTTAGTTGGGAAAAAGCTATGAACACTGGATATATTCCCTAAAAATTGTATCACTCTGCTCCAGTGCTAGCAAACATGCTTCTGGGAGATGCAGTTAGATCTGTCACAGCTTCAAATACTTACCTTCTAGCATTTGTCTGCTCTCTTACCTCTCTATACAGAGCTTGCTTGTTTGCACACATCAGTCACAGTGCAACTTGTTCTGGTTCTATTCCTGCATTTCATCCATATGTCCATAGCCTAAGAATAAGAGGATGTTAATTAGACAGGAACATTAGTCTAGTAGATGAAGTCAAGCAAGGACTGCATATGGGCTAGCGTGACCAGAGAAAGACAAAAGAAAAGGAACACTTGACTTCTGATCTGAAGGTTCTTTCTAAAACCTCAAGAAATTGAAAGGATACTGGGGGAGCTTATAGCTGCACTGCAATATTATGCTAATGAATGCCTTAAAAAATACAAAACACAAGAGGTAGGCATAGAGACTGTGCAACAAAATGTTAAAATGTTCTCCAAACAAGCCCCGCAATCATGAATACAGAGCAACAGAGAATTTCATATTTAGACTTATTCAAGTTTTCTGAGTCACAAATTAGCACTTTTAAGAGCTTATCTTTTTCCCAACTGACTTTAATCAAGTGTTTCAGAAGCTGGAAAATGTTTTAAGTGAATAGAGCTCTTAAGCAGAGAGCCTAGGGAACAGAATAGCAGCTATTTTGTACTCTCTTTCAATGTTTTTGATTTGTTTTTTTTTTCTTTGTTCTTGCCTTTTTATGGTTTTCAACACAAGTGAAGCACCACAGCTGTAGGTTTCACAAATGAAAGAGAGGTGCAGGCAGAAAGAGACCCTTGGGGGGACAAGTTCAAGCAAAAATTCAAAATAATTTTCTTGACAGTGTCAAGCTGACAATCTTTTAAGTGTTCACTTTGCTATGATCTCTAATGCACTTCATGTAGACAAGAGACTGATATTCTCCAAATGACAGAATTCCTTTGTTTTCCAATATACTTAAATAATACCTCAGCCAAAAAAAAAAAAAATCAAAACACTTAAAAATGCAGGTCTTCAAAGGCCTTCAGCTAAATGAATACAGGCAACCTAGCTAAATTTTAAGGCAAATGGTCCTAGAGAATTTGATGAAAGTCTCTCATGAAGTAAACATACACTGGTTACATGTGTATGGAAATGTAGCAGGCAAATCTTGAAGAATATTGCATCATAGCAGGCTCATGAAGCATTTATTCCAATTATCAAGTACACTGAATTGTATCTAAACATTCTCTTCCACATACTGTCATTCAGTCTTTCCCATGGTGCCATACACACCACAGTATTTAAGTGTCATCTCCTTTGCACACATCTGTCTACTCTTCCTCTGTCACCTCATGTAAAAACACCACTGCCTACCTTGCCTTTATTTCGGAGCTGTAAGCCCTATGTAGCTGAAGATATGAAGCGTCTTTCTCACTTTTGTCTGTAAATGTCTGTATTTCTACCATGAAGTCTTAACCAATTTAATTAATATCAGCAAACAATGGGAAATTAATGCTTGCTACTGATACGCACTGAGAGAGTTTTCAGCCTACTGTTTGCTTAGTGTGATGCTACGTTAATGATCCTTTAAACTGAACTAAGGTGATGGGAGCCAGCCTAGGCATGGATCGGCTGGCTCCAAAAAACTGCTCATGGGCTTCTCCGTGTGCTTCTGTTGGTGTCGTGACAGCCCTTGCTCTCTCTCTCTTGAAAATGTGATTCCTCAGAACACCAGAAATGATGATCTGAATGGATATCTGGGTCTTACCACTGTGCTGATGCTCACTCTTGCTTCAGCTGCCTCATTTCAGAGAGCGAAGTCCTGGCTCCTGAACTCCCATCAGTGGCATGTCTGCAGGAGGTCGGTTTACCCAGAGACTCAGCGTTCACCAAAGGCAAGCGACATGTTTTTCAGAAGCTCTCAGAAGTGTAATACATGACGCTGGAGTCTGTCACTTAAGTTTAAGCAGACAGTTACAGTTTAGCATGAGATGAGGCCATTTGCGGTGCGTGTGTGCACGCTCTGTGTGTGTAATATCTTTCAGCACTTAGCATGACAGATCAGCTCTGGTTGATCAAACTCCCGAACCAAACTCCCTCTTTGCTCAGATGGTGTTTTGCCTGACCAAATTATTCAGGATTTTGCCACAGCCTGTCTCACACAAAATGTAACCTTCGACGTAAGGTTACTCACGCTTCTGCTCAGTTTTATGCTACTTGAGCACTACCAGAAAGTAACTCCTAAAATGAAGGAACCAATAGTGAAAAATCACTATTATTACAACATATCTTTGTCTTCTAAAACCTTACCTGTAAAACTACTTTTGAAAAGGTTACTTTCTCAAAAATATAATGTATTTCATTAAGTTGTGGGAATAAAATTAGGTACCAGAGCTGACAAGACTAATGACAATGTGGTTCAGTGCAGTCCCAGTGCCCAATGGAGATTAGGTTATCAGAGTACCAACACTGACTTGAGGAATGTCTTTTGAAGTCCTTATGATTTAACAATTAATAGGAGGATTTGTTTGATAGCTAGATGCAGCCAGATAAAAAGGACATTCAGTTCCAATTATCCATTATTTTGACTATAACAGATTAACAGCATACTTTGAAGCATTTTATATCCAAACCTGTATAATTGGAAGTGAAAAAATTCAATTCACCAACTTCACTACATTTAAAAAAGAATACTGAGTTCTCTTTTAATAACAAATGTACAAATATTCATGACTTTGAACTGAAAGGATGAAAGATACAACTCAAAACCTCGGAACCAGTGATGATCATTTTCTATTTTAACAATTCTAATACTTACACAATATTTTTATGATGGTTTGCAAATATTTTATATTGGTATATATTGAACTGGTTAGTAAATGCTCATCCCACTGAAGTCAGTAACAAACATCTTTTTTTCTTTTTGAGAGCTATTCTTTATTAATTGGGTCTCTTGATCCTGACCCTGTTAATTGTTAACAGTAAAGGGATGAAGAGACCTGGGACAGTGTCTGATCTGAGTTACTGCTATTGAATTTGTTCTGAATATTTCATTATAAGACTTAATTTTGTGCTGAGAGACAATATTATTTTTTCTTACCTGTACTTTCCATTGAGTGCTTAATGCTTCTCTCACTCCTTTCTCCAAAAATCTGCCTCAAATTCACCCCAACTTCTTTTCGGAAATTTTTCTGTTTCAGAAAATTTAGAATGGTTTGGATGCTTCTATTGCACATTTCTCTTAAAATGCTGTTATAAGATGAGTTTTTAATATTATAATAATTGATGTATTGTAACAATTTAGTTAGACTAGTGAAAGCTAATTTTCCATGGCCCTCAACAGAAGTTGCATTTTTTTTTTCCACAGACAGACCTTGAGAATTACTTTGGTGAATGACCATGTGCTCTTAAGGAGAAAGGAAACAATCTGTGTATTTGTAGGGAATAGTTTTTCATAAATATCCTGACTCTGTAGTAATATAAAGTTGTATATAAATCAGTGTGGGCTGAAAATGATATCCTATCTAGCAAGTGGTAGTGAATCTGCAGTTACAAACACAACATTTTCAATTTTAGAAATTGGTTCCCATTAAAATATATTTTTAATTACCCTGGTATTTATCATTTGTTGATTAAGTTTGTATCTTTCTGAGCTAGTCACAACAGCTATACATTTCCTTCAAAAGATAAAAGTTGGCCTTTTTTATAAATTTGTTTGCATCGGGTTTGAAACCTTACAGAAAACATCAAATATGCCAACACTTGACAATAAAATCAAGAGAAGTGGCAGTTTTGAATATATATTCTAAAATAATCAAAAGGGTTTTTTGATGCCTACCTCAATAATTACTTACTATGTTTTACTCTTATAAAAATGGTTCTTTGCTTTCCAGATGTAATGAAAAACTCTTAAAAGATATTTTAAATGAATAATTCAAACAATGACTGACAATATAATTGTTTATATTTTTTCATGTTAGCACATTCACTTTATTCCTTCAACTTATAAAACAAGTTATCATTCTCTGTGATATTTATAAAAGTTGAATAAATAAAAGAAACTTTGTAAAGATGTCTTGTCATTTTTTATTTTTTTTTTACACTGTATTTGCTAATCTGCTCCCATTATTTTAGTTCTTTGAGAACTTCTGGTAGCACTTGTATGCCACCTTTGGTGGGATTTTAGCTATACTAAGAAAATACATAAGCATTGGCAATTAAATTACCTTATCAATTTTCTGCAGCTTATTAAGTTGTTTTATTGTAAAGGAAGATTAGTGTCTTCAGACGAAATAGGAAAATACCTAAGCAGGAGTCCATGAATTAAAGCTGTGATATCTTGCACAAACCCACCTTCTGAATGAATTCTTAAAGAGGCAAAACTAAGTTAAAGTGGGAATGTATGGAAGTGAAATGAAATAACAAGCTGAACAAACAAGAATGAAAATACTAACATGGAACTGGAAAATCTTTCATACGTGCAGAAGAATCTCTTAGGGAATGAACTATGTATCTTGTGATGCAAAAATCTTATACAGAAATCTTAATAAATCCATAAAAAACAGGACAGCCAAAAAGCTACAAAGAGATTACAAACTCACGAAGAATAAAAATCTGTTTGAGGCAAAACAAAAAGATATAGGCAGATATAAGAACAAAACAAGTAGTAGCAAAGCAGAAGCTACAAAGACAGTGAATGGAGACCAAGACAGAATTATGGTTTACAAGGACAGAAAGGACTTTGCAGTTATGAGCTTGGCAGCAGCAGCAGGAGAGGCAGCACATATAAAAAAGGAAATATGGAGGGAGGTGCTTTCATGTCAGCAAAAGCAGCCTCTCCCTTTATCCTTATTTCTCTGTATTGTATTAATGGCCAAGGACCAAATTCCATTCAGACTAAAGGGTAATTCCCAAGCTGGAGATGCAGCATACAGCTCCTATAACATACTTCTCACAAGGCCATATGACTAGTGCCATTCCTGACATTATGTCTTAAACTACATTTTGAGTCTGTAACTACTCAAGCTTCCCCAAAGCTATCTCAGTGCAACACCAGATTTGCGAAATGCACTGGCTAGATCAGCTGGTATGTATGTGAAGCATTACACGCACCTAACACAAAGATGTGAAGTTATGAATTCATGTTATTCAGAACATAAAATGAGATTCAAATTTGACCACAGTAATCACTAAGTGGAAACTTGAATTAGATAAATATCTATGAAAGAGGCTTTTGACAATAGGTTTTTAACTCAACATTCACAGCAGTGATGCTTGCCTAAATTTCTGAAGGTACAAAACAAAAAGGTCTAAACAAAAGCTTCAGCTTGGAGAAGCGGGGCCTGAGAAAATCAACTAGTTAACTAGCGGTAGACAAAGTCATACATCATAGCTGTGAAGAAGTTGAATGAATAGCTGAGTTTCAGCAAATCAATTATGATTAAATTTTATAGGGGAAAAAAAAAAAAAACTGCAAAAATTCTCCTGGGATCAATGCCACCTTACCAGTTTTCAGCCAGACAGTTATGTTTAAAAATATTTTGTTCAGTATTCAGACATCTGCTTTACTATGTGTTTATTTTGCAGGTTTTGTGGTAGAGGGACTGGCAAAGGATGAGGTCTGTTGTGTAAAATTCTTGGCTGCCTCTGCCTTCTCTGCTTTTAATAAATTAACTTAGTTAACTGATTGAGAAAGACATTTAAAAATTTGCTAAGGTCTCACTGTAATGTGAACTAAAATTAAGTATGTGCTTAAGTATTTAATGGAATGAAAGCAACAGTCACTTTACTATTTCCCTCCATTTACTGTAGACTTGTACTGAACTCAGTTCATCGCTTTTTAAAATAAAAAAAAATACAAAACTTTGTTAATTCAATTAAGGAGCTGAAAGTATGCAATAAGGCAAGACAAAACATTGTCCACAAAATAGATAACTTTTCTTTCATTGCAGCAACACACCAAAGCAAAAGTACACATGACCAAAGGATTTTTGTCATTTACCATATCACTGCATTCTGGGGAAAAGCTTTATAATGTTTTGAGTTCAGAGAGAAAGTAAGTTCAAAGGGCAGAAGGTTGCTTAAATTGATCTCTAACTACTAACACAGGAAAGGAGGAATGTACTGGAAAAAGGAAGAAGTCAAAACAAATCTAAATCAGAGGGATTTATATGCTGGTAGCAAACTAAGCTGCCTTAAAACCTTGCCTAGTAAGGGTATTAATATAAATGCATATTGCTGTGTTGGGGAGGAACATGTTCCTCTCTTAAAACCTAAGAACTTCACAGCATTTATGTGTTCTGCTGCTCTCATAAATGATACTTTGTAGAATTGATTCTGTCAACACTGTTCCTAACCCTGACATTTTCTGACATTTCCCATTTTGTAAAATAAAAAGGGTTTAAAATTTTTGGCTTTGACCTTGAAATAATGGACTGATGGATCACAGCAAGGAAATGGAGATAGTATGATCAAATTTGTTAAAATCCTTCCTTTTGGTGCTATCAAAACTGCGTATTATAATTTTTATTAGAGATTCCTGAAAATGTGTATTCTTTAGTATGGCATGGGGGCGTGGTGGGGGGAAACAAATACAAATGTTTCATCTCATACTGGGACAAAAGTCCAAATGTAAAATAATTCCTCTTTTCCAGAAGAAAACGCCTTTAGGGACAAACAACTAGGTATTTGTTGGTTTTGTTTGTTTTTTGTTTTGTTTTGTTTTGTTTTTCCAGCTTGCCCAATTTAACTACATCCCTACAATCTAAATGAATATCCAATTTAAGATCCAGAGACTTCTCTTTGGTGTTAGGAATAAAGCAAGTTGTTACGCTGTCTCCTGGATAGGCAAGAGCTTGGCACTTTGAATACTTAGAATTTGTTTACTGCTAAACTAAGTCTCATGTTAGCTTTGATGTGTCAGATCAAGTCTTGCGTTGCCAGCAATCAGTGTGATCCAGGGCAAGGCACCAACATGCTTATGCAGATAACACTCCTCACCAAAAATTAATAATCCAGTTAGGAAGAATTTGGAATAACATGTTGAGGTATTAAAATGCATATAGTACTTAGAAGTGTCTACTCTGTGTGATTCAGGGGCCAATCAAGCCTGGTGATAGTCAAAAGGCAGACGGAAAGCAGTTTCTTTTCTCTCCTTTAATCCCTCTCTTACTAGTAAAAGCACATCATAAAAAGAGCAGAGGCATACAAAAACGTTAAATGAAACCATAAAATGTGCAGATGTGATACAGGCATTGGTTTCTGCCTTCTATTAGTTAAAACAAATGTCAATGCTTGCATTACAAGACCTGTGATGAATCAGATAAACTTGGTTGACAGCATCTTTTCCTGTAACAACCTATTGGCTACATACATCTCTTCTTTGGACAATTTCAATAGTGAAGTGCATATGAATTGAGAATGAGAAACAAGTTTCTTAATTTGCTTGTAATACAGTTTCTTCATCATATTACTACTTGTTCTCCTCTTGTTCTGTCTCTCCTCCCTCTTCCTTCTTGGAAGATCATCTCTGAGGGGATTTTTGTACTGAAATTTAAGCTTCTATTATTTTTAACATATATGTCATACTGCCTTCACATGTTATACAGATTGAGAACAACCATGGCCAACACCCTGACAGAGCAAACAGGCAGCCAGTCTGTCTCCAACCATCCAGGATTAATATAAGGTGAGGAACTTAAATTGTGTCTGGAGTAGCATCCTTTCTAACAGTATGACAAGCAGTCAGTAAGTGACAGCATAATTTATTCTTTCAAGGCAACATAAGGAGCCACAGCAATGGCCAATGAGAAACCATCATCCTGTAGGATCTGTATGGTGTCTGGTAGCCTACGTTACACATAAATTGGTCATGAGCCATGCTTCATCAGAGTACCTTGAAAAAGGTTTTCAAGGGATGTCATTGGACCTATAAAAGGGCCTTCCTGAATTGCTGTGGCCAAGCTGTTATGAATATCAATTCCCAGTGAGCTTCTGCAGGAAATAAAGTAAATGCTAAAGGCAAAAAGAACTGAAGGACAAGGGATAGAGAGGGGAAGGAAAAGAACTGAGCAACTGGCAGATAAAAAAAAAAAAAAGGTAAGAAGGAGCAAGGAAAAGTAGGAGTTAGCAGAGACAGGGAACTATTAAGGATGTAACTGAGAATGAGATGACTGAAAAGGTTTAAAGATTTTTACCGTCATTTTAGCCTTTCAAGTTCTTCCATGGGTTTCCACCATATCAAAATCTAATTTGAAAGATTAAATCTTGGCTTGATAACACAGAACTTCTTTCTTTGCTTCTGTGTAAAACTACTTGCCTCCTTCAAGTAATTTTAGATAGGTCGATGTTTACAGATCCTGCAAGCGCAAACAAAAACATGTGTGACTTACCCAGCTTGGGCCAGGCTTCCTCTCTCAGTCTCTGTCATCTGCTCTCTCCAGCAAGATGAAAGGAGTGCTCTTCCCCCTGGCATGAACCTCAGCACACAGAGCTGAAGGTTGGCAAAGGGTCTAAACAGTTGAAAGAGGCATCTGCATTATAGGTAACCCCCTCTAAGGACACATACCACAAAAATGACCATAACCTTTTGATAAATAATCCAGGGTGAGGTTATCTATAAATTAGTTTCATGAGGAAATCTATAGGACTGAAAAACTGAAACGTGGCAAGGATCTTACAGCCATTTGTCCACTATCCCACCTCTTCAGACAGGCCCAAGGACAAGTCTGAAAAAGGCTGACAGTGCGGGTTTCAATGTTGCTTATCTTCAGCATGATCCATATTGGCACTTTTAACGTAAATCTACTGCTTTGTCTTCCGAAGAGGGACAAGTGCTTTAAATAAATCTTCTCTTCCTGTGATCTGTGTTAGCACTTCATTTTCTCTAAACCGAGTAAAGAATTTATCCTGATTTAACAGACATCTGGGAGAGACAAGGAGTAACAGCACTGGTCATGAGATCTTCAGGACTGATCCAGAATAGCTTGCAGCAAATGTCTTGGGTCAGTAGTTTAAACTACATTCAGAACAGAACAAAGATAAATTCTTCCACGTTGTATACTAGCCTCTTTGTGTCTCAGTCAAATCTTACTGGAGTCAGAGAAAACGACCTGGACTGGACCTTTTGCCTGTCAAATAAGGCTGCTTTCCCACACTTCACAAGCCTCATGTTTCTTTCTGGTTGCTTGACGGCAACCAGTAAGAGAAATTTGAAGAAGAGAATTCAGGACAGATATGTCTACCTGCATTTTCTCAACCACCCTGGATAGGAAAAACAGTTCTTTAGAGTCATCATATTCCATTTGTAAAAACGTAGTATCCAGTGCAATGAAAATTCCTGAGAACTATTTCTCTTAAACATATATATTCTAAGTAAAATTCAACATACCACAAAGGAAGAGAGAAGTACATGACTACATCATGAACATGAAGAAGAGAACTACATTGTGCTGTAAACAGCTATGTCAGTGGGAAAAGGCTGTTTGCTTATTTTTATTTTCCCTCTAAAATTGCAACTGTCGTGTAAACTCTTTAGTAGAAAGATCAGAGCTAGTCACTAAAGTGCTAGTCAGAAATGCCAGGCACTGCAGAAATCAGAATTTTAATTTGAGTTTTGAACAGAATGAAGCCTTAACATAGCTCTCAAGCTATTTAAATATGGAAAAAATTAGCTGAATGAATAAAAGAAAATAACACAGCTGGTGACTATTTAAAAAGGAAGAGCTAGACTGAATTTTTGTAAGTTCAAACAGGGACATTCAGAAATAAGTTCTTATAAACTATGTAAAATCAGATGTTGTACAAATAAACAACTGTATATCTATTTATCTCTCCAGATCAAGGCTTTGACAATAATTAATCATAATGAAGGTTTCTCCAAGAAAACTCAAAAACATTTAACTCTGAAAAACTCTGCAAATGTTTGGTTAAGTTCATATATGTATATATATTTATACACACACATTTGAAAGCAATTTAGTGTGAAGTTCTTTTAGAAGCATCTCTTGTTTCTGTACATTATTTATCTTCACTGAATTATTTTGTAGCATCTGGAAAGACTAATTTGGGCAAAGAAAATTTCCAGCTAAAACCAACATCCAATTTTTTTTTTTTGAATAGTTTTTGGACTCCAGCAACATAATAGCTACTCACAGAGTATACACCGACTGCTCCACCCTCATGCTGGGCTGACTCTCAGCAGCTGTCCAACATATGTCTCTCAAGTAGTTTACTTTGCCATCAGAGCATTACAAAATGTAAAGTTTTTCCATTCTGCAGGCAAAAGGCTGAAGTGGGTCAGAATCATCATATTAACCTGAGCTCCTTAGCATCCTGCACACTTACAGTTCTACCTCCGTGAAGAAATATATTCCTTTTTGTACAGAATCTCAGCATTGTTCAGCAGAATTTATCTGGCAAAAATGACGTATCTAATTTTTAAAAAGGAAAAAAGGGGTATACTAAACTCAGCAGCTGTGCAGATGAAAAGCTCCAAGCCATTGAGGCACTGATAGAACTGAAAGACCAACTGACAGTTAAGCATCTCATCTGTCCGCACTGTCCTGCTAGCTGTCCTCTCTCCCACTACTGCCAAGCGTACGAATAATGCACTGCTTTTTGTTCTAATAATAAGCAAAATAGTTTCCTTTGCTTCATAGTTTTACAGCTTGTATAAGTTCACTTATTTTGATGTCAAAGTCTCTCCTGCAAACCATCCGTTTCTTTCCATAGTATACCCTTTGGTGCTTGGCTCGGGTTTTCTGATTAAAATTACTTTTTAAAAAATATTTTCGTTTCTTGAATTTTCCACTTACTCCTTTACAGGATACCATGGCCCCACAAAATCCTTTAGCAGTAAACAGCTGGGCTAAGCCTACTCTAGATCAGCTAGATGGGGAATGGAGCAGAAATGAGACTGCTGAAGTTTCCACTTCTGCCCCAGTACAGAAGCACAGCCATTCCCCTTCCTGGCATAAAATCTTGCTGCTCCTTGGTCCAGCACTGAATCAGGACCACGCTTGCTGCCTGTCAGCCAAGGACTGCACAAGGAAAGCAGTCATTTGGGAGTCACTTTCCTTTACTGTGGCTGGAGGCCATATCTCATCTTGAAAATGTTAACTCGTCTCTTCTTTAACAAAGCAGGGGAGCATTACTTAGGAGCCTTCCAAACTAAATTGGAGGTCTACCCAGTCTTCCATTCATCTTCCATTTAATGCATGGTTGCTTTTTTGTTTCTCTTTTTTTAAAACCTGTTCACATTTTGAATTCCATGCTGATTGTATTTATCCTTGCCAGTGTTTTTTAAACCTATTCAACAGGTAGAATTTTCCAAGATATCACAGCTTTAAAAGCCCAGGTTCCTGTTTTAGACTCTTTCTTACAGTATTGAGTCTAATCATTTCCAGTACCACTGAACAACTTAATAGGCTGCAAAAACTTGATAAGACAATGTAATTGCCAGCTTTTATGTATATTCTTAAAATAGCTACATTCCTCATAGAGGTTGTACAGGATATAAGTGTTAGCAGAAACAATTAAAGAACTGAAACAATAGAAGCAGATTAGAGAATTATAGCATGCAAAAACTATTAAAAATTCCAAACAAAATGTCCTTATTCCTTGCCTTGCATAAATAATGATTTTAGATACTGGAACAAATTACTCAAAAACAGAAAATCTGGTTCACTGTGAATAAGATAATATTTACCAGTGCTACAAGAAAAAATAGGTATAAAGAATCTTGTATCAGTTCAGGTAATTGAAGCTCCTGAAATGAATGAACTTTATCTTAAACATTTCAGGTATTCAAGCCAGTGGAAAAATACAGTCATTTACATGTTCCAAATAGTGGTGTTGGACACACAACCAGTTAGAATGTACAACCTGTATTGTAAGTTATTTCCATTCCTAGTGTTAACACCTTGCGTAAGACAAGACTCCTCCTGCTTGTGCTACAGCTCCAGCCTTCTAAATCTCATGCCATGATTCTGTCCATAGGAGGTCACAGTCACAGAGTCACAGAGCGGTTGAGATTGGAAGGGACCTCTGGAGATCATCTGGTCCAATCCCCCTGCCAAGCAGGGTCACCTTGAGCATCTTGCACATGATTGCGTCCAGACGGGTGTTGAATATCTCCAAAGAAGGAGACTCCACAGCCTCTCTGGGCAACCTGTTCCAGTGCTCTGTCACCCTCACAGTAAAGAAATGTTTTTCCTCATATTCAGATGGAACCTCCTGTGTTGCAGTTTGTGCCTGTTGCCTCTTATCCTGTTGCTGGGCACCACTGAACAGAGCATGCCTCCATCCTCTTGACCCCCTCTCTTCAGATATTTATACACATTGATAAGATCCCCTCTCAGCTTTCTCTTCATCAAGCTATACAGGCCCAACTCTCACAGCCTTTCCTCAATAAGATGATCCAGCCCCTAACTGCCTTTGTAGCCCTCTGCTGGACTCGCTCCAGGAGCTCCATGTCACTCTTCTACTGGGGAGCCCAGAACTGGACACAATGCTCCAGGTGTGGCCTCGCCAGGGCTGAGTAGAGGGGGAGGATCACCTCCCTCGACTTGCTGGCAACACTCCTCCTAATGCACCCCAGGACACCATCAGCCTTCTTAGCCACAAACGCACAATACTGGCTCATGGATAACCTGCTGTCCACCACCACTATCAGGTCCTCCTCCACAGGGCTGCTTTCCAGCAGGTCAGCCCTCAACCTGTACTGGTGCATGGGGTTATTCCTCCCTATATGCAGGACCCTGCACTTGCCTTTGTTGAACTTCACGAAATTCCTCTCCAAGCAACTCTCCAGCCTTTCCAGGTCTCTCTGAATGGCAGCACAGCCTTCTGGTGTTTCGGCCACTCCTCCCAGTCCTTACCATCAGCAAACTCACTGAGGGTGCACTCTGTCCCTTCATCCAGGTCTTTGATAAGTCAGCTGAACAAGACTGGACCCAGAGCAGAAACACATTATTTCAAGTATATCAGATACAGCCTCAGAGAAAATGAATGGTAGTGCTCTCGCACCTATTTTATACTAATAATACTATTTGAATAACCTTTAGGGCTCACTTGTCTACACCCTTTAGCAGATGTTCCCCATTCTTATCCAAAAGCAAAAATCAGCTCCCTTAAATAATAATGTAATTATGAAAACACAAATAGGATTCAAGAACAGTGTTTTTCCTCTAACCTTGACTTCTATCAATAAAGTACATTTTATTCTGTGTATCTCTTGATCACGCTTTAATATATGCTTTTTAACAACGTTGACAGGAAGCAATATAGGTTAACTGTTCTATTATGAATCATATTAAAAAGACAGCAAGGTTTTTCAGGGGGAAAGAAATGGTAAAATAAAAGAGTTTGTAATAAAGTGATTTGGAAGACACTAAATTAATCTTACATTCCAATCAATCTGCAAATGAAAAGATACTTGACTCAATCTGTCAGAAAAGTCAGACAGGTATCTGATCAACTCAATGAAAATCCTTTTATAAACTCAGGCTATGATGAATACTGTAACCTTACTTGAAGAAGCTGCATGCCTTATACTCACAGGCACGGTAATAGGGATGAATTTTGAAGTCTGAATAACCTGATCAAGGCATTTCTTTATTTCATGAAAGGTATCACTCCATTAAGTGTTTAATCAAACAGCACTATTCTATTAAAGGATGAGACCTCTAAAACAATGATCTTGAGAGCTCCCCATGATGGAAAATTTCTAGATTATATGACTAAAGGAATCCTGCATATCTGCTCAGTGTAATAAATCTGCATATGAAGAAAAATGATCAAATTAGAAGGATATGTCCTACCAGTATTTCTGTTGATTTCCTGCAATACAAATTTATGCTGTTGGGATAATCAACACGAAAGATATGCATGTAAGTACAGCAAAGGCAAAGCAGATCAAACTACTTTACAGTTCTATCTCTGCTCACCTGAAAGTCCAGGTCAACTTTAAACTTTTCTAGTACATTTGATAATCAGATCCTTCATTACCTTACGCCTCCAACTGCTACAATACAGAAAGCAATAGGGTAGTCTAATACATTAAGGAGGTTTAGATCTTATTTCAATCACATCCAGAAGCTGCAAACCAGCTGCTGCTTAGAAATCAGGCTGTAGATGGTATGATAATACTGCAGTCATAGGTAGGGCTCAGCTCTATCCATGTTAGCTTTTTCTCTCAAGTCCAGGTACTGATGAAATCTATTAAAAAGCATCATGAAAACCAGCAGTCTAGCTGCCTGTCTCATCCAAATCCCAAATGGGCTTTCCAGTCCATGCTTTGCTCAGTGATCTCACAGTTACTATGGTACTGATTCCCAAGCAGTTCCACTTAAAGCTGTCTCAGGTTACTTTAGTCAACCCCTCCTGTAGCTATGCTACAAAGCGGGGCAGTGTAACAACAGGGGGCTTCTCCATTTTTCACTTTGAATAATGACATTCTTCCTCTGCGGGAGGGGAAAGCTGGCCCCGAGCCTCCATGGAAGGGTGCAGGGACTCCCGAGGATGCTGCCCACAGCGCTCCTGCGAGCACCACGGCGCGTGCTGCCTCTCGCACAGGCGACAGCCTAACCATCAGCCAGTACCGAACACAAAGCCACAACTCTGAGGTGGCTTCCTCCACTTCAGCCGCAGCGTAGATGCGCTTTTCTCTGGCAAAGCAGGCGTTCACTTCGCATGTTGACAATTCAGCGTTTAGCTGGAAGCTGTGCAGAAGACTGCACGCAAGTAGAAAGCTGACAGAGAAAACGCAGAAGGACATAAAAAAAAGGTATGGGGGTAGATTTTAAGGTGAAAGTTGAGGGTATTCTTTCCCAGTATGAATGAGAAGGTATCACTCCATATTAAATACATATGCTAAAACATACAACTCATTTGGGAATCAAACCCCAAAGAGAGCTCACACATTTTAGTGGAAAATGCTCACTGATGCCAGGACAAGGTTTTGCCTTAGTTATGTTGAATAATAAGGTTAAAAGCCTGATGAGAATAATGTTTTGTCAGCTGATGTCAATCCTTTGGCTTAGCTTATATTGGAAATTGGGTGAAGAGGGTATTCTAGGGTAATATCACATTCATTCAATATTAGGAGGTCCTGGAAGCTCCCTGATTGATGCAAGAGTGCGAGCACTTGCTGTGCTTTTCCTGAAAACTTGTCATTTGCCACATGGAAAAAAGAGACAGACAGAGGGAGGGGAGGTGTTGAGTCCTAGCGTGGGTAGTTGTGTTGCTGACATTTAGCAACAGTAGGCTGACTTTCACTGCTGAAAGTGAGCCAGAAAGGCTCAGAAGAAAGTTTGCAATATCTGAGAAATACTGCAAAGAGAGAAACTAAAATATTAGGCAGAGCAACACAGCAATTGGTATTTAAATGACAAGCAGATACCAAGTTTGGAACAAGGTAACTATGGGAACTTCCTCCATTGCTAAGAGATAATTGCAAATCAAGGCCATGGCCCGCTGTTCAATACTTTCATAAAAAGTTTGGAAACCAGATTCTCAGCTTGTGTGCTGACTTGGTCCTAAGTGAACCCATCTCCATTCACACCAGCCAAGAACGTGGCCTTAGCACATTATTAGATCTACAGAGATAAAAGATATATGTTACAGAGTTAGAAATAAGTCAGCTTGTAACAGTTAAAATGAATAAATAAATCCAATTTCAGAGCAGCTCCTGATCTCTGGAGGGTATTATAACATAGCGACAGTGATTATGATAGCAAGTAATGATAAAACATGCCAGCAAATACAAAAAATATGTCTGAGACTACAAAACAAAAAAATCTGTCATTTAAAATCCACCATTCCGTTTTGATACTGTCTGTTCACATCTGAACAGCTGCTCTGTGAAACAATGATACAGGAAAGGCCTCTCAGTCTATGAATATGTGACACAAACTGATTCAATATCTTCGTGAGCAACTTTTCAGTTCCAGTACTGAAATTTCTATTCTCAGTGCTGGAGAGCCACGCTTACTAGAACTAAGTGTTTTGTTGCCAATCACTTAAAATAGAGCCTTGCAGGTATTTTTACATTAAAAACCCATAACCATTGTTCAGATAAGGCGTAATTTACAAAAACTATTAGCTTTGGGTACAGCCTAAACGAGTTGTACTTTTCTTGGTTACTTTTCTTTGTTTCAGTTATGTGTATACTTTTATATTCATTGTTCATTGTGGACACAGTCCTGATCCATGAGCAGAGTTTTTTGAAAAATGTCAAAGAGGAATTGAACAGGAAAACCTGAGAAAATATGAGATTGCGATAGCCACATCATCCTTGGCTGAAAGGATGCTGCCAGATAAAAACTGGAAAGGTAAGAAAACATTTTTTCAAATTTAGCTAGTGAGAAAACACATAAACACGTGATGATTCTAGACATTATAAAACAGATAAGTGGTTCCACTGGAAAAAAAAAACGCAAAAGAAAAACCTGTGAATAATTTAAAGAAAGGCACACATTAACTACAATAACATATAGCTCTACTGCCTACAGTCTAAGGCTTCCCTCCCTCCCCAGTAAATTTTGGGATCTTTCCTGTTGAATAGGGGCCATTGTCACAAGAATTCTGCATTAATATTCTTACCATAAAGGTACAACTGTTCTAACAGAGAGCTTCCAGCAGAATAACTCTTATCTGCAAGAGAATATCATTATGGGCTCCAATAAGAAAGAAGTAGATGGAAGGAGGTTGAAGAAAGAACAGAAAACCACTGCAAGAAGATAAATTATTTACAAAGAATTCCATCTAGGAGCACAAAAATCTTTTTTAATGTCACATTCTTTTAAGCCATTGATTTCAGAATAGAAACAAAGAGGTGCTGAAAGATAAATGATAGTCTTAAAACTACACACACTGCACTTAGCAAAATAAGGGAAGAGTAAGGAATAAAAACAGTATACAAAATGCTAGAAGTAACAAACAGGAAGACTCATCTAAGCCATATTTATTGGCTTTAGTTTTTCTTTAACAAATGTACAATTGATCTTTTATCATAAGCACGTCACATTTAATCCAAGCTGTATCTGGAGAGTTTGTTGCGTATGTGCCAACTTTCATAAGCGAGACATGGTTATTAGGCTTTTAAATAAAATATGTGAAACTCAGAAAATGGTTGAGATCATTTGTGCATTTTAATTGAATTACTGAAAAAAAGGTATTTTTATCACATCACATCTTAATAGAACCTCTGGATTAAATACTAATTAATTTGCCACCAAAATTTGCTGTTAATCAGTTGCATGTCAGGATACATTGAGTGACATTTAAATTACAAAGTATAGTGGGATTATCTCCTCTCTTGCAAATTACCTCTTTATAAAAGTTAAAGTAAACATTATGCACTCACTAGAGATATCATTAGTCTCCTGTTTACTCTCTGTATGGTTCTTTGGATTACAGGTTGTCTCAGTCTATAGATACAACACAGATCAATTTGGAAAAAAGGAGTTGCAAGTTTTAAGGCTGACCTTCGAAGATATAGCCTCCAATGACCAACCTCATTAACCATTGTCTCATTAGGTTTATGTGCAGCTGACAATCTTTCTCCACAGTAAAGACTAAACTGAACCTCCAACAGAGCACTGAAAATGATGACGACTCCATCATCAGTACATTGTCCCTGACTCATGCTCTTAGAAATAGCCTAAAAACTACAGGAAAGGGACATATGAGAGTAGAAACTCACTTTCTATCTTATCTTTGTATGAAAAATGTCCATCAACTAAGAGTACAACTGAAGAAAGATATAGGAAAACAAGACAGACAAATGGACGGATAAAGCAATTAAAAGAAATAATGGATGGATGTAGTATCTGTAACAGTACCAAAAATAGTTACAATGGTTTTATATTTAAAAAAGTAATAGAAAACTCACTCAATACATAAGGAAATCATTTTGTTGAAAGATGAAAAACTGGGACAAGAAAGGAGGGAAGTAGTTTTTAGCCTTCCTCATGTTTGAACAGTCTATTACTATTTTATAAAATTATAACTGAAGTGTCAGATCCTTTATGTAGTGTAAACTAAGGAAGGAGTCTGTATAATGGGATTCTGAATCATCAGACTGATTTTTTTATTTTTTAAAGCCACTCGGTGAGACTCAGTGTATATCATATACATCACCATATATGACAGACACTTCCTAATAAAGCAGGACATCGGCAGTAGAGATGAAGAAGATCTTCGGAGCAAAATTCTAAATTTGTCACAGCATACAAGTAATAAGATAATAATTTCTACTGAAATGGACAGATTCCTGTGGCCTGAAATTTTGTCTAAAATCTAAAGAAAAAAATTAGAAAAATCTTCAGGAATGTCTCTCAAAAACCTTTACTAATCCTGATTTTTTTGAACAATGAAAAAGAAAACAATGACAGAATATCTGTTCTGAATTACAGTTTTGGTCTCATAGTCACTCTTTCCAACGATCTTGAACTTGGCCACTAATCTAAAACCTACAACTGACTCTATGTACAGATTTAGGGATACAGTCAAGTGCAATTCATAAGGGGAAGGAAAATGTCTCTAGAATACAAAGAAAAAAACTGCCTCAGCATCCATGTACGTAAGAAACATTTTTTCATTTATCACTGCAACTGTTATTTATGTAAAACTGCTCCCAGATGGAGAAAAAATATAAAGTATGGAGGAGAGCATGTTGTATGCACTGTCTTTTCCCTGTCTTTACCTAATTCAGGTAATCCTCACACAACCCACAGAGACCCAACCACTTGGAATTTGTGAAAAGGGTTCTTGTGGAGTAGACTCACCTTATACCTTCTCTTTTGGCTCCACCATCATCGCTCAGCAGAAAGAAGTAATTGTCCTTATACATAGGTGGGAGAGTGAAATAGTTACCAAGGAAACGGGCTTAGTTTGACAGAGATTTGGAAACCCAAACCCAGCTGGAGATGGGAAATCTGAGTATCCTCCCCCAGAAAGCATTTGAAAACTAGATGCAATCTGGCAGCAATTAAAACCCAGTTAACTCTTACCCTTCTTCCCTTTGAAATCCATCTTTCATTTTATTTATCTACTTTTTAAAACATTCTCTTCTTTGGCTAAGCAGATTCTAAGAGAATAGCAACAAACAATCTTCAGGGCCAACAGCTAAAAAGGACACAGAGATCTATTTTTCTAAGTTTAGAGGGAGGATTACTCCTCTGTACTGAGGTGAGGAAAGTCCATGTTTTGCCCCTACGTACACGTGTGACTCTCGCTTACATGAAATTCAACCAACATAAGCAAGACCAGATTTTCTCCTAAGGCTGGAACCCAGTCCAGAGTTCAGTACAGCACAGACATGCCATTGATTACTTGGAGAGGTGCTATAAAAAGGATTAAAGGCAGCAGGATAGATCCTGAGCTGGTGTAAATCACTGGCAGTGCCATTGATTTACTCCTAGCCAGAGGAGAGCTAATTTACACAAACTAAGGATCTCAGGCCATTGCGTTTGAAGACATGGGTAGCAAAAAATGATGCTGCACAGAGATACATCAGTGGAATGTAAATATAACAA
This sequence comes from Anseranas semipalmata, assembly GCA_013399115.1. Classification (NCBI taxonomy): domain Eukaryota; kingdom Metazoa; phylum Chordata; class Aves; order Anseriformes; family Anseranatidae; genus Anseranas; species Anseranas semipalmata. The sequence goes on from VXAA01000243.1 coordinate 5,617,106, forward strand.
CAAAACAAGGATGGGAAGGGACTGTTTGAGGTGAAAAGTCCAAGAGTAATGGCCTAGAACTAGACATGAGAATATCCACTGCAGACAGTAAAGATGTGTTTTGAAAGATGGACTTACAAGAGAATCTTTTCCTTGGAGAAAGAACAAACAAATAACGTCTCCAGATACTTTCCCTGGAAAGTTAGATTTGAATCTGAATATTGCCTTAACTTGAAGTACTTAAGTTTAAAAGTGATGATAATTTTGTTTCATGTGGGAAACATGACAACCATTTTACCTTTACAGAGGAACTGCAGAACTGTCCCCTGCATTTTGCACTTATATGGAAATATATATCAGAAAATTAAGGATTTTTTTTTCAGTCAAGAATCTATGAATTCTTATCATAATGAGATATGTGGAAGAGACTTAATGAAAATCCTCAGAAAAGTCATTGTTACAAATGAATAACCAGCACTTTTCATGGTTTAATAATTTTTCCCTGTACTTCAGAAAAAAAAAAAAAAAAAGAGGTAGTGCAATGAGGGAAAAATGGAGCCTTAGCTTAGGTGCATCGAAATGTTCCCAGCTGAATTCATGAATAGTCTTTCCAAATCATCTTAAATGCCACAATTCTACATTTCATCTACTAGTAGATTTCATTTATAAGGGCTTCTAAGCTAAAACCTTCATGAAAACAAAAACCAAATTGCTATCATGGCAAAGCAAGTTAAATTTAATTATTTTAACAGCTGCAATTGTGTCTAAAATGAACTCTGGCTAAGCCTTCTGGGATTTTGGTAACATATTATCAAGGCTGTTGAAAATGAAGGTTGTTAGTAACCTGAGTTCATTGAGGGATGAGTTTTCCATCTTCCATCTCCTGGGGATGCTCAAGCCTTATGCAGTGCAAGCTCATCCCCTCACACAGCCCTGACCCACCCTCACCATCGCAGTGGGAAATGTGCACAGTCTGGCCTGAGCTGACATGGGCAGGCTTCACTGGCTGATTATGCTCAAAGGTCCAAACAAAGACCTTCCCAACAGCCAGATCACAGCACCATGTGCTCTCTCTGCCACCGTGACCGTGCATGCAATGTATTTGTCCCCATTTCCCTAGTGAGCTACTTCAACTGGAATATGTTCTGTGGAGTTGCCCTGCTGTAGCACTGAGAAATCTTTCTCCCTGAGAAAAGAATATCACATCAAATTTGAATTTTTCTATAATGGATAGTTTAATCCATCTAGGTGATGACTTGGTGGATGCTCTTTTTTTTTTTTTCCTCCCCTCTGTGAGTTCTGCTAGAAGTCCAAACACCCTAGCTCTGACTAAATGCTTATCTATTCTCCAGTTATCCAAGATACATAAATTTGCTCTTTCAGAGCACGGGGTTTGGAAAGAATATTAATCAGTTTATTAATTGACTGTTGCCCATCTCTGTGACTGTTTTAAAAAGAAATTGAGGATATGCATGCAAAACTAGACATTCTCTGTGAAGACCTTATACAGGGAATCATGCACCAGTACAAGTGGTTCGCTTGCTTGTCTTACCAACATAATTACAATGATAATAGCTATTCTAGGGGAACAAAGAATCTTATTTGGTAAGTTCTAGTAGACCTTTCATTTAAACTTGAAAAAAAATATATCATATATTCTTGAATTAAATTTCCGATCCCCCTTCATATTTTAAAGTTAAGAATGTACAAGTAAGCACTAATCAGTTTTAAGTATCAAAACAGAATATTATGATAGTGGAAATCAAAGAGAATGATAAATCAGACATTTGGAATAAGTATTCAAAATTATACATTGGATTGAAACTGTTACAAGGGCTACATTGCTCTTCTATCTACATATTGTGTTTACACACACACACACACACAAAGTATTTTTCTATTGTTTCTTCTCTAGTATGCTGGAGCATGGTCTGAGTAGCTAGCAATTCTACAAACATTACTTAAGAACCTGATAAGGCCAAGTATCAGGCAGAGCATAGTTCTGCTGAAACTTTTTTATTTAGACTTGTTCAGCAGTGAGTAAAGGTGGGGGGCAGGCAGAAGAACTCATCTGCACTCCCAAAGCGCTGAGATTTAGCTCCTCAGCCACACAGTGCTGGTGGATTCCAGGAACGGGAAGAAGGAACCTACAATATGAAGACCGGTAGCTGTACTGGCATATTCAGTAGCAAAGCCTAGACTGTGGCTTGATCTTCTACTTGATTTCTTGTATTTAATTATTGGCTTTAATTATTTCCTTTCTTGACAGTTATTAGTCTGAGTCATATAGGTAGTTAAGATTTTTTTTTCCACATTTCTGTAAAGCCATCTATTCATACATATTCTTATATAATTAACACATTCCTACAGGCTGGCTTGATAAATATAGAAGCCATTTTCTTTTCTTTCTTCCCCTCCTCGGCCCCCCAGAAGTGTGGCTTAACATTTTCCTAGTCAAATTTAGGATTTTGTCTATGGGCTTTTGCTAGCAGGAAGAGAATTTAAAAAGGGTAATTTAAAAAGGGTTAACTCAACAACTGGAAAAGAGGGCTGGAAAAATATGGACAATTTTAAAAGAAAAAGGTTTCTGTAGAAGATTACACCCACCATATTGTACTTCATTAGACTGAAGCCAGCTTTCATGTATAGTCCATGCATATTTCATGTATAGTCCAGTAAACGACTCACGTAGAAATAACATACTTGGCCCTGTTCCTAAATGGCAGAGTAATATAATAGTCAACCCATTCCTACTTATAGTTCTGCATGACTTACACAGAGGTCATTATTCCTGGTTAGCAATTTCTCTCCCTTGGAGATATTTTTTGAATGAATTGAAAAGTTGCAAGGAATTTGGCTTCTAATTGACCCAAAATGGTTATATTCCTCTCCCTGAAAACCAGTAAAGAGGTCTAGTCACAGTGCTATAGAAAGTCTTCTATGAGATGTCAATAGACAGCTTTCCGTGTATGACACAAACTGGGACTTGTTAAACAACCAGGATAACACTTCCATTTTATCTCAAACTAATAAGCGTTTCACTCTCCTTATTTAGCCATGTTTTCTGACAAGAGTATAATTTGAAGCTGGAATCTGAGCTATAATTTGATACATCAACTGTAAATTTTCTTGTTTCTCCCTAAGTCAGACGGTTAATACTATTTACAGTAATGTCATTGTCTGGCATCGATATACAGTAATATAACACCATGTCACGTAGTTTGACACATTTTAAATTAAAACTGAGCAGATAGTCCTTTCCCATACCAAGTTCCACTATCGTTAATCAGCCACATATTGTTCCTGAAATTTAATTGTTTTAAAACTGTGATGTTAATTCAGAGACTTACAGGTGGAGATTGCCAGCTGGCAAGCACTAGATGAGAAATGACATTGACCTTCAAGCATGCGCATCTGCTTCAGCCCTCTGGGAGATCACCTTTTTCAGATGGAAAACTAAAAAACCCACTCTTTACTGGAAACAGCTACAAAAATCATACTAAAATGCTTCACTTTAGCGGGGCTTCACCTGCTCTGCAGAAGTGAGGAAGGGTTCATGTTTAAATGGGCTCACCATGAAGAATCCTGTTAATCTTCCATCTGCCCAAGCCAGACCTCTCAACATCCTTATATGAAATACACCAGAGCTGCTACCATACATAGATGTACTCCCTCAGTATGGTCTAGCTGATGAGGGATAGGATACCATCAGGTTCATTTCCATAGGCTACATTTTTCAACTGTAGATTCTTCTGGGAGAACTGGAAGGATCTCTGTGGCCCCAGTAATGTATCTTGTGCTGTTTCTAACTTTTTTTCGGAAGATACAAGTTGCCTGTGCATGGAAGTCTCTTCTGCAAAATCACAGTGACCAGAAATGACAGCTTATATCCAGCAAAGCCAAGAACCATGAGAGCTGGTCTGGTTCAGGCACCATTATGAAAAGATCAAATATACTCTTCATATTTCAACGATTCTGATACTAGGTTACAAAATAAGACTTCTATGTTTGTTGCTAAAGCTAGACTAACATGCTTTATGCTACCTTTCTTCTGAACAGGCTGTGGCATTGCTTCTTTCTTTGGAAAATCTGAAACACTTCCTGGGTGCAGGTTCTTAACAAATAGAAATGGACCAGTGCTGACCTAGATGACAAGATTAACATTGCTAATCTCTTATGTACTGGCAGAAAGTTTTGGAACTAGAACAGGAATCTCATCTCAAACCAAATGCTGGCCATTAAAAGCTTCAAAAACTGAACGTTCTGGGGCACAGACTTACCAAGAAGCCATAAGAACCGATATTTCATACTTAATTTGAGGCTCAGAGATAAAGACAGAATATTTACTACTATTTGTTCTAGTTTTCTGATAGGGACTAGACTTGACTAGCACCTAAGCATGTAATAGATATCTTCCTTAGATCGTGTAAAAACTACATGGACTACCATGTGGATATAAATTTAATAAATCTATTAAGACCTAAAATTATGCGCTGCTACAGTCAAACAGGAAAGACCCTTACTTAAAGAAATAGGGTCAATTCATTTACTAAAGTTCGAAATGTGCCTACCATTGCAGTATTAAGTGGGAAATAATTTGTACTCGGGCAATAGCTTCCGGAATTTACCTGCATTCTGAGGCAAGCAACTAGTTTTTGGCATTCCATTCAGTTCCAGTTGCTACACACTCTTAAGAAAAATATTAATCTTTGGTTAAAATATTTGTTATTATATCACATATCATGTTGGAAGTTTAGCATTCTTGAACCAGAGAGAAGAAATTAGAAACATCTTGAGAAGAGCATTCTTGTTATCAATCATGTCATCTTGAACATGTTTAGAAGCTTGCTGCTGGCGCCAGGAATGGATGTTTTATTCAAAAGAATGTATTTAAAGAAAATGACAGCACTTTTCAATTCAACTTTTCTAAAACAAGAAATCCTTCAAGTCTTCCAAGCCATGCGGGTTTCAACATTCCAGTGATTAAGACTATTTTCAATTATACATGCTTTTTCCATTATTTTTTCATAGCTTTAGGGTAGATTTTCAACACTCTAAATGAAGAATTAAGACACACAAATCACTCATGACTATTAATGGAAATTGCACAGACGGTGGAAGAACTGGTACAGAAAAACCAACATAAACCATCAAAAACTTGAGCAACCGGTCATGAACTTTGCAGAGTGGATAGATCTTTCCTGTTGTTTCTTATCTTGCCCAACCACACACTTCCAACTTCTAGCCAAGGAACTGAAAATGTCAAACAGCCATAAAAAAACTAGAAATGGTGAGATTAGCACAGTTTCATGTACCCAGGATTTTTTGGACTAGATAAACACAGAGATGGATGGCCTGTATAGTTTACACACTGGAGCTTCTGGGTATACAAAGGTGGGCTCTCCACTTGGAAGAGGGAACAGATATGCTGTTTCCATGTTTCCCACTGTTGCCATTTGAAAAAAAAAAAAAATTACAATTGAACTAGTATGGAATATACAACACACATATATTGTCATTTGAACGTTCATTAGACAAAGAACTGACATAATTAAACAATGTTTATACATACATATATATATATATTTTTTTTAATCGAGGGAACCATTACTGAAATCACAGAAACTCACTTCATTACACTCCTACTACACCTTCTCCCCCCACCGTCTCATTTATTTTTAAGTACAACAACTGGTGTTTGATTTTATTGCACCATTTGTTTTCTCATAGCACTGTAAATGGACTTTGAGGAACGCTAACCATGTTTGCATGAATTCGAGGTCATCTCTCATGCAATGAGCACTAGGCCAGATATTTTGATCTACGATACTGCACTGTGAATCTCTTACTCTTCACATAAATTCTTGTTTGTAATATGCAGTTTCACAACTAAGCTCAAATAATTTTGGTTTTACCCTAAAGCATGTGTGTACAGTTTGAAAAGTTACAAGCTGTTTTTTGTGACCAAAATGCTTCTCCTTTTGTATATTTTCAGCCAATAATATATAAAGTACAATTATTTGGTTTAAGCTGAAGAAATGTATCATTAAGTACTACACAAACATCATTCTTCATTATACTGTCAGAATTTCCTTGAAATGAATTTCATCACAGTATGATTTGAACCATCTAGCAGAATAATATTAAAGCAATAAACTATATGAAAGTATATGTTATGGTACACTTGATAGATAAGTTGGACAACCTGAAAACTTATTGCCACGTTCTCCGTTTAGTATCACAATACCTAACTGCAACTCGTAACGTTAACTGTTCTGTTGTTTTCTCATTTTTATGGCTCACTGGAAAAATAAAGCTGTCTGCTGTCATTTCAGATGTTTCTAGGTGGTTGTTTGTTACATAGACGAAGACTAAAATATGTATCTTTTATATACACAAAATACCATCATTTTTACAACCCAGGGACTTTTTAAATTAAATGAAGATTCTTGCTCAAGAGCTAGTTTCTGAATCAAAGCTGGAACAGCAAAATGGTGAACAAATGGAAAGTCTGCAGCTAGAAGTTATGAGTCATACTTTCTTAAAACCGGATGCATATGTTTCATGATTTACTTCTCTGAAGTTTTCTGTTCTCTGGAATTTCCTTAATTTTTGTAGTGTTACTTATTGCCATGTTTTATTCATCTGCATCCACAAAAATACAGTATTTAAAAATCATATGAGAGCTGTGTACTTTGCAACACACCTTCATGGACAAAAGGTATTTCAAAAATACTGCCACTTGCATCTTAAAACATATTACTTTACTTGCACATTGCGATTCCCACTTTCTGCTGGGAGAAAGCGAGTGACCCCTTTCGCTGACAAAGTATCCAGTTTCCCATGGGAAACACGGACCTGGAAAGAGTAGGGGAGCAAGCAGCTAGGGCACACAGAGACTTCACAGCAGCCAAACTGAAGGAAAGGCTTGTCCTAAATTTGATTCTTTCAGGGATGACTTGGGGAAGTGCAGCACAGTTTCTGACTTCACAAAATTAAATTTGTCTTACAGCTATAAAAGGTGAATTTAAGACAGGTGTCAAAGACAACAGTACTACTCGCCAGGAAGGAGAAGATTTCGTTAACTTGGGTCATATGAGAAGAAAAAAAAAAAAAAAACACAATGACATTAAAGCAGTCTGTTTTCATACAAGGTGTTTCTAAAAAGCTGACCAGCGTTTACATGGCAGTGTTTCTTGGCATATAAAGATATTTATATGAATCACAAGTAATTTATGGCTGTAAGTACAGAGAACTCACTAATGTAAGCATTCACCTACCTTGCTAGAACTGTAAATGTTTACAAAAACTGGAAAGAAAACATCTGCTAAGCCTAACACATTGGTAGTTCAGTGGAACAGTTTAAAAATTTATACTTACTGGAATTTTTAGTTGATGTTCTTAGTATGATCTTTGCAGGGTTGATTTGTGTTCTTATTTGAAAATTAGGACTATATATATTTTATGACATAAGGTCTACTACGTAAGAAAAATCTTGATAATCACTAAAAAGGAATCTAGATAATATCTTAGCACACACATCTGCTCTTTCCCTTGACACCTCTTGGAATAAGGCTGGCAAAGGAGGTAACTGAAGCATTCTCATGTCTTTGTAACTCTTCTGGAGCATAAGCTACAGTTACACTGCAAGTGAACTCTTATTGCATCATATAGTCTCAAAATGAACAGTAATCTCTATTTTTACTTAGGAGAAAACAGACTGTGTATCTCATCTGTTCAGCTATATTTTATTCCCAGCTGCTTTTTATGTCCTTGTTTCAGATAAAAAGATATTGGAATCTTTCAAGTGCCTCAGAGAGCCCATTTTGTCAGTTCTTCTGAAAAGGCAGCTTTCAAAACCTGTGCACTAAAGGGCTAACCCACATTATGGAGGACACACAACAGCTCTTAGGTCTGTGCACTACTTCCATATTGACATCTTTCTTTTTTAAAAAAAACAAAAAACAAAAAACAAACAAAAAAAAAAACAAAAAACTGTATATATAAAACATCCCTTTATGTCTACAGATCTCTGAGCATATGACAAGATGCAAATTAAAACAAAATATACAAGAGTAGAGTTGGACCAATAAGCACATACTGGCTTGAACATATAAGCTGACCTCAAACAAGATGAGCTAACAGTATCTTAGAAGTGTACCTAAAGCAAGTTGTCAGCTCTGATAAGACAGCTGGTAATGATCTGTTTTGGCATGGGTTCATAAAAGCAGTCTAACATGACAGAGGTCTTTGAAAAAGTGCGGATTGCCACCTTCTCAAAATTTTCCTTTAGTATGACAAAAAATGTCAATATAAACTATTTTCAATGTCATAATTCTATAATACACAGCACCTAAAGGCTCCTCCTATTATTTATTCTGGATTTAAAGATTAAATCTACAAGAATAGATTTAAAAAATATCCATTCCGATGCCAGAAAACTAGCCACATTTTTTAGAAGTAGCTCAGCTCCCATTCAGGATTGAAGCAAACAGGTTTCGAACTCCTGGATCATGTTTTTAATTGGATTTTAGAAATCTTCATTTGGATGCCTAAGCAGGAGCTAAAAATGATGCAGTTTCTAGTTATCCAAATATCCAGTTCAAAGCCCCCTTTGCAGGTGTCCGTTTAAATACTATATATGACTCAACACTGAAATCCTTTTTTTCTACTCTTCCCAATTTCTGTCCTCTCTACCATAAAATAATGCTCTACCACACCACTAGCAGTTGAGAAGAATTATCTACCTTTTCTTTATATGAGCACATCTATAGTAAATGCTATTTTACCCTGACACAGTGGAGCTGGGTTTTCACAGCTAGAAAAGATATGTTGATACGCTGTGCCACAGTATCATGATGCACCTCAACAATCCTGTGAAACATCTACATTGAAAGTAGCATTAAAGATCCGCTTTAAAAAGGAGGTGTTCTTATTTTATCATCAGAGGCTACAATAAACATACTACTTCTAGTATGCAAACTTGTATCTAGGAACCCCAAAGTAAAGCTGAACAGCACTTCCGAGTGGAAAGAGACAGTATAAAAGAAAAGGATGTGGGGTAACAATATAAGTCATCAAAGTGCACTCCCTGAAGCTCTGACCCTCTCATTCCCACACCATTTGGAAATTTTTAATGTATACAGTATAGACAGACACAACCTCTGCCAGGCACTTAGACAGTTGCTTTACTTAAAAGCTTTCAGATACAATAGAATAAACAGGAAACAAAGATTTGACTTCAGGTTTCCTTTTCAATACATGCACAAATTCAACATAGAGATTGGGAAAAAAAACCCTTGTAAGTAGCATAGCAACACTAAGGTCACAGGTCCCACCTTTAGCTGCAGAATTAAAACTGTCTCCAACCACCTATATCTTTTATAGGCCACATCTTAGGCCCTCCCTTCCCCCATCCCTTTTTAAAATAAGAATAAAGCACATTGGCCAAATTGCAGCAACGTGATTTACTGCAAGCCCCACTACTTTGTAGCATTGTTGCTTCATGTTCTGGTGATGCAAGATTAGATTCCTTGATACTTCTAATCTAACACACAACTATTCAAGGTTTCCTTGGTAATACTGTCTTTAAGGTGGATGAATTTTTATATAGTGTTACATGTGGAAAACAACTATCAGTTATAAACACTAACAGCGCCAGGATGCACAGAAGCTGGTTAATTGTCAGCCTAGCACTCAGGAACCAAACCAAGCTTAGGAACATTGAGTACCAGAAGAATAAAACAGAAAACAAATTGTGTTTTTCATATTACTGAAAAACATACTTTCCCCTCACTGAAAGCTCTCTTATTAAAATAAAAAAGTATATATATAAATTAAATATATGAAGATTCCTAGCACCTCTCTTGTGCAAAAATACGTAGTAATCTGCAATATCATCTTTCGTTCAATTCTGGAGTACTGTAACAGGTAGGGTCCCATTAGCCACACAAGCGTGTTATGATCACTGGCAGCTATTAAACTCATGCTAATAAATGATATTATGAAGTAATGTATTATTACTGTGTTGTACAAGTTCATGATGATAGCTTACAAGTATTTCAGACGAAAAAATTTTGAAGAAGTTATATTTTGAGGAACACCAGGAAGGAACAGGATCATGTAACATCTAAGCAAAAGAATTCCAAGCTTGTTTTAAAAACAGACTGTTATCATTTTTGCTTACTTCAGAATGGTCTCTGGGTAAGCCAAATGGGACTTTTCTTAATACCTTAACAAGGAGCCACCATTCTATATAAATGTATAACAAGCACATTCAGACAAAATAAGGCAGTTATTTTAAAAATAAACCAGCTATCAATCAGACATACCCATGCTGACTTGACTTTCTATGTTCATTTACTCACAGCTCCTCCTGTCTTCTTATATTTAATACTAACCACACCTCTGCTGACTCACAAATAAGTTCAAGCTGATCATGCCAGATGATAGGAGTTTCAGGTCTGCTTACTTTGGCTTGGCTGTTATATTCAAGCACACACCTGGCTGGAGGTAAGCAATTTGTTTAACATGATTCAAACTTTATCACACATTCCAGATTTTTCTTTATTTCCTATAGGTCTTTTCTCAAATAAATATTTATGGTTTTCTGAATGTCTGAGTGTCAGTGCTTAAAAATACGTGGTCCTATTGCTCACACAATATTTTTGTACATTTTGGTTATTACTTTTGTTCTTAACCATTTAATGTGAAAGTTTCTTGGGTTTTACTATGCATTTTGTAAATGCTTAATGCTTCACAGAAGACTGATGCAAGTACTCTAAAATCAACAAAATCAACTAAGACTTGACTATAAATGACACACAAAGTATGGAAGATACACCACCTTTTCTGTTGCCAGTCCAGCTCTTGCTATCCCTCTGCTTCCTCATGCCAAGCAGCCTGGATATAGGTGTTGCCTTCAAGAACTGTTAGCCAGACTGAGCTCTGCCAGATGACCTAGGGCATGAACATGATAAGGCATTTCCTGTATTATACAGTCAAATCCTACAGGCTGCATAAAGAAGATGCAACTTTCTTTTGATTTGAGGAGAATTTTCCAAATTCTGACCAGTGTTGGCTGCGGCACACATACAGATAAAACTTGCAGTGAAGGTACACTGTTTTGTGCAGTGAGTCTCTGGTAGTGCAGAGGTACTGATTAGCACTGTGTGAAGGGCCTCCAAAATGCTTAGGACAGGTGCACAATCAGCTGAGCATATAGCTTTAGTAAAATACTTGTCACAAGAGTTTAGGAAAGTTGTCATTACTGCAAGTTCTAGTCATCCTGGGACTCATCTAATGACTGCTGAAGTCAATAGAAACACAGGCCAAGGGCAAGGGACATTGGCTTCATTAAGACTCCCAGTCAATCTTAAAAGATACTCCAAAGATTCTTCTGCACTCTCTTATAGCCTTTGTTCAAATAGGTATTTAGTCAATAAATTAGGCTGTCAAGTTGCAATCCTTTAGAACAATCACTTCTTCTTCAAATGAATGATACAGCAATTTCTTAAAGGCAATTCATACTTGCTTTTATCTCTTGCTACAAGAAGACAAGCCATCAATAAAATTAGCTAATTGGAGTAAAGGAAGGTGAACATCATTTTTCAGTACTTCTCTCTCTAAGGAAAACACCCTGATAAAAAAAGTGGTATCCATATCTTCCTTTTCCTTCCCATTGTATTTTCCTTTATTGCCTTCAAATAAAATTTAACAGGACCAATTTACTGATGATTATAATTAATAATCTGGAAAAATGATAAAGCCAAACAGTGTCATGAATGCCCAGTTCAAAATGTAGTACAGTCCAAACTGTACTGCATCAGACAGGATCATCCAGATGTTATGCAATAAATCCCTGAAGCTCTAGAAAATGGTTGAAATTCTGCTTGCAGTAGCAATAGAGTATTTGAAATCATGTCATGAAACAAAAACATACAAAAAATAAAAAAGAAACGTCTAGAACTGATTTCTTGTTATTCTCGGTTATTCAAAGAAAAGCAACACAATATTAAGAAATATATTACATAAAACATTTGACTTGTCAGTTATTCATAATCTTGGAGAATATCACTATAAGGCACATTCTGCATTTCAAGAAACGAGAAGGAAGTTGGCTGATCAGTTTTAATAATCAATACATTGAAAATGAGATAAACCCTTCCCATGAAGACAAACAGAAAGCAAGCTAACAACTGGAAATATTGTGATATAAGCCTTGAAATCCAAAAGTGAGTCCAAGTAATATTAGAAAACCTTATAGGAATAAGGACTATTAATCCCCAAACCATCCATAGGCTGAGTCAGGACCTGATTTACATCTCTGCTAAAACTGTTGTTTTCTATAGAACATTACAGGATTAGCTTCCGACTGAATCTTTCCTGGTGAGATATATCTTGGCATTGTATGAGCATAGATAACAATTTTTAATATAAAAAAAGAAAACAAAAACTTTTCTTCGGTCTACATGCCCACTTATAAATTTGATCTCTTTTATGTTTCTCACAAAAGTGTGCCTCTTTTCAGGGCAGCCTAGCTGAGTTCCAACTTACAAATGTATTTATTGAAAGAAGTACAGGAATAACAACTGTTCTTTTGTCTCTGTGAGAAAAGGCTGCCTAGAGCCAATTATTGTTTATCATTCCAGATACACATTTTATGATCACTGTGTTAAACAAAAAAAATGTTTAAGGGTAAGGAGCCAATTTAATATCTTCAAGTCCAATCACATAGGAAAGGATCCCTTACTTGTATTTTATGTTGCTCAGTCTAATTGTTAGGTTTTATTAATTTTGCATGCTAAGCTGGAAACATTAGGCACAGGTTTCTCCTTGGGAGAGCAGCAAAGCTAAAAACAGCACAAGCACCAGGGGAAACTGTGTTTATAATTGCTCTGTTTCTTAGTTGGACTTTGTCAGCTCAACTTGGGTGGCAGAATGACATGGAGAGAAAAAGCACACTTTGATTTGGAAAAGGTTGTTTGCAGGTGTCAAAACAAAGTCTACCAGGAAACCAAGGGAAAAATTAAATGCTGTGAGCCATTATTGCAGGTGTGCTCTAGTGAAAATTATCGTCCTTTTGTTTTTGTTTCGGTAACTATGCTGTGCAGTTGAGGCCAAACGTTGGAAGAAATTTAAAATACTGTAAGCTTACAGTGAAAGTCAAATTTAAATTTCTTGGTCCAAACACAGGTTAGAAATTATTCATCCCTCTCACTGAAGACAGGAATACAACGCAGGCCAATAATGAACAAGTGCTGAGGGCTAAACATGCAAAAAGAGGCATTTCTGACACTGCGCGGGTCTAACTTACAGCATTTAATAAACAGCCACCTTAGAGGCTGTCTGCAAGCAATTAGTGTGCATTGGCAACACATCTCCCCACGCAGAAGAAAACACTTCTGCCATGCTCGGAGGGTCACATCAGCGGCTGCACCTGCTGAAGCCATCCCCCAGCAGGCAGGCACCAGGCTCGCGCTGGCTCCCTGGCCCCAGCGCCGCTCAGCCAGGCTCTGAGCAGCCGGGGAAGACCACTGGCTTAATGGAGGTGGTCTCACGTTGTCCTGTTCGGGTCTGGGCTTAGGTTTGGGACAGAATGACTCTTGCTTTGTTTTCATCTAGAGAACATGGGAAAAAGATGTCTGCAGATTTTTTTCAGGACATTGGCTGGGAAAGTAATTGCTCCTACCATTCCACAGCTAGGCTCTGGATTAGGATAGAGACTGCCTTTTCCTGATTCTTATACGTGTATGTTTGATTACAACACAGATTTTATCTGGGGAGAAAAAAGATCTACCAGAGCACTTCAAGATGTGTAATCTAGCCTGGAGCAGAACCCCCTGTGATCTGCTGGAACTGGAATTTGGAGACTTTCATGCAATCAGATTCATATGCATTCAAAATGATTAAATGAGGAATGATGAAATTGTTCTTCTGCTCCTTCAGAGCCTGAATTTTTATTAAATATCATCATCTAGTAGATTTACTTTGGGGTTACTGGATGAGGTAGGTGGATTCTTAAGAATAGAATTGACAGTGTGAGAGGTCCATAAAAAATATAAGGTAACACCACTGGTCAGCTAGACACTGGGTTACCAGTTTGGGAACAAATAAAACCCCTCCAACAACCACTGAACTTTTCCTGACAGAAGAGTATCAGCAGAAATAAGAGAGAGAGAGAGAGAACAGGAGGATCAAGGGGCAAGATGTGAGCATTTGTGGTATGAATTAGTATGGATGTCGAAGTTCCTGCAACAGTGATATACTGCAAATAGGTCTGAATGCTAAATGGGGCTCTCTCAACAGCAGAGATTTATTAGTCCCTGTGCTGCATTGTGTGCTGTTGGAAGCTATTAATTCTCTAGGAAAATCTGGGGGCATCCATGTCTTTTATGAGGGAAGTACCTAAAGTCCTTTGCAATGTCTAGACTCTAAGAAGTGCCTTTGGAAACTGGAGAAAAAGATGAACTCTGAAAACCAAACTAAGCTGACCAAGAGAAAATCTTCTCAGAAGGCCAATTCAAAGAAATTGAGGGTATGGGGTATGTCCAGTCTATTTACTCTACACTGATAAGGAGTGAAAAGAAAGGGCAGGTGGGAGTTGAATGCGCCAATGGTGAAAAACTTTCCAGTTTAAAATGTGTATGCCTGTAACCCAAAGTCAGTAAACACGTATATGTTCTCAAAGATAGAAGTCATTGTTTCCTCTAGAGTGATATACTTTATTTGTACACATTTATTAAAAGTGGTTCAAATGTCATAATAAGAAAAATTGTTAATTTCACTTTGTTTCAAGGCTGAAGGTTGCCATACTTACAGTATGCTTTGCCTCAGTAAAGTTCAGGCATCACATGAATGATTTTATGCTGAGCTGGCTTCCATAACACCTCACTGTGGATTATAATTAAAAAATACACACAGTCTTCTGTTCGGGAAATATAGAAGAAAGATATGCTGAATACACTGAGCAATCGTTCCCAACAAAGATTAAATACAAATATACTTCAATAAAATGAAGCATGAGACCTGAATCCACAGGTTCAGAGTTGAATTAAGTTTTAAGTTAGGGTTGTCTTTCTATGTTTGCTTAGCTCAAGATATTTAATTCACTGCAGCACACATTGACTCTCCAGAGGTATTCATAACAGTAAATTACTTTAGTTGTCTATAATGCTGAAACTGGAGGAGTTGATATATCACAGGTGTCCCTAAACTCCCTTCCCTAAAGTACACAAAAACTGGAAATCTGCTGTCAGCTTTCTTATTTGTACCACAGCCATTGTACTAGCCCAATTCCACTAAGTCTAAACTGATAGCTTTAATTCAAAGTACCTTTTTATAACCTTATTTATAATAAGAATAAAACAAAATGGTCAGAAAACTTCATTTCTACAACCTACACTTCCCTTAAATTAGAAAGAAATTGGAACAAAGCATATTAAACAGTTTCATGTCTTTTCTGAACAAGAGAAACCGTCAGTGACCAGCAGCCAGTATTCTAAACCGATGCAAAACCTGACAACAGCATTTGAAAGACAAGCATAATTTGTGCACATTTTGATTAAAAGTTTTACTTACTGTTGATGCAACAGGGCAAAAATCAAGGTAATTCCCATCATAGCCAGGGCCATTTTCTTCATCAAACCTACATACCTGTAATTACACGATTTCTTTATATTAATAGGCAGTTTAACACTGTATTTTCTACATCTTCAGATACCATTAGTACAGCTGTTAAAGGTTTACTGCTTTCCAAGCAGAGTTATCATTTACCTGTTGGTGAGTGACATGTGATTTCCAGTTTAGAAAAACCCTAAAATTGCTAATAGTGTAGCTGGGAACTCAGATGGATACCACCTCAATGCTGTGTTATGGTAGCCACTATGAGCACCACAGCTTATTTTTAATGTTCCATCTTCAAACACTTTCACTGATATATTGGAAATCAGTATAAATAACCTCAGAAAACAAAATATTTTTTGGATTACACTGATACTCTATCACTTCGTTATTAAAACTTTTTATTTGCACCTATATTAGAAACATTATGCCTTATGCCCCTATATAGAGGCAACTTGAGACACCTCTCACTTAGAAAGGATTTTTTGCTATGTTAATAGGTTTTTGTCATGCAGCACACCAAAGAAAATGATCTACAACAATTGAACCACAGTTACGACAGGTGGACAACCTGTGGCATATTAAAAACTGTAGTTGAAATAGCTTTAAAATTTATGGCTTAATTATAAAAACACAATTTAAAGCTTGTAAGAGGGGAAGCAGAGGCAGGCACTTGGAAGTTCCTTTCAGTTCAGCAAAATTTACTTCAATTAAGACTGCAGAAATAAGCTATAAAGAAAGTTCAGCAGTACTTTGAGGTCTGCTTTCATGTCCACTACCTTTATGTATATTTTTACTCATGGCAACTGCCAAGAAACTGTAACAGCTCTCTACAGCCCTCTAGGCAGCTGGGTAGTCATTGCCGGGATATAATGGTAGGGCGATGGCATTTACCAGGGGTCACTGGTACTCCAGTCACACAATGGAGTCGTGGCTATGCCATGATCCAGCTTTGCATTAGAAACAGAACAAAAAGCCCTAACCCTTACATTTTAAGTTCTTTTATATCAAATTCTCCACTAAACACTACAAAAAAATAATCATTTGTGCAGTATTCATGCAAACGCACAGTATAAAAATGAAAGCAAGCCAGCATCGCATCGCAAGACCTAGTTCCCAATGGAGCTATATTGCTGCCAAAAAACACCTCTGAAAACAGACCAGCCATGACAGTATATTCCTGTCTTTCCATAACGCTCAGTCAAGTTAAAACACTATATAAACAGTAGATTTCAAACACCCTCACAGTTAGAAAATATTAGAAGTGAAATATCAATGACATTTTCTAAAAAGCAGTTGACTGTCTTAGTCTATGGAGTGGAACCTCATCATTAGTTAGGGAATCTCATCACTGAGCATGGGACTTTATGAAGGTTTATATGCAACGTTATTTTGTTCCTCAGACATCACAGTTGCTACCAACAGTGGCATTTCAGGACAACAGTATTTTGATGACAGTGCTTACAATATCACTGAAATGGGCTCTTTTTGCTCAGTAGTAAATACATACACAAGGGGAGATGCAGAGTGCAGGAATTAATGCAGCTAAGTTTTTAGGCCAGGGCTGTATAGAGGACAGCACATTGCTTGCGGGGAAGAGGAAAGGGGAAAACAGATACCTATTATGGTTGTTACTTTTTTGTTAAGTTTTTATTTGGTTGCAATTTCAGAAATATAATTAAGAGTCCCCAGGCAAAACTGAAGAGGTGGACTACTAATGGAAATTTTAATCTTCGGCATAAAAATCAAAAACATTTGAATACCCTATATACACATATACCCATTATTTAACACTTGAGACCAATTCAAATGTAGTATTTTCTTACCACCTCGGTCTCCATTTTCTTTCTACAGTAAAATCATTTTAGCAAGTCCATTTCTATGCCCACCTTTCCCTCTGAGAGACATTATATTGGTAAGTGTCATGTTTGTAGTGGTAAGAATAGCAATCTTAAACCTCTGGGTTTGATTTGTGATGAGTATGGGGCAGGTGGGATATTTCCATCTTAGATTTATTTATTTAGGTTATGGTCCTTACAAGCAAAGTAAAAACGTTCTGGAATCCTCATATGAAAGTTCGTGCTGCCTCAGAGAGCTATTTTACCTGCTCTCTTTTTTTCTCTTCTTTCTAAGCAGTGCTCCAAGATTATTACAACACTTCAATGTTTTCCAGCTATATTTTATCTTGTCTAGTACAAATATTCTGAAAACCAAAACAAAACCAAAACAAAATCCCAATCTCAAATATTCCGTGATTTGATGATTCTTTGAATGAATCAGTGATTCACAGGTACAGATTATTTTGTGTTATTGTCCCTCAATGGACTCCAGTCATAGGCCTTATTTTTGGAGGATACTATAATACCATATAACAGCTTGTGCATAAGAAGGAAGCTCTCCTCTAAATTTCACAGCCCATGATGTAAGCGGTTTGGGTCTAAGCTATATACATGTAAATGTATTTACATATATTTGTACATATAGTTCATATATTAGCCAGACACATTTAAGCTGATTGCCCAGTAGAGAAGTCAGCAATTATAGCTAGGGCGATGCTCATTTGATAGCTGAGAATGTACCACTGACCATTTATCCTTCATTTCAGGTTTAAGGTAAGTGTCAAACTGGCACTAACACCCATCATAAGAGTGGGGGAAGGAGAGGTGGAGAAGATTAAAAAAAAAAAAAGCAAAATGAAACAGGAAAAATGAAGGATAAAAATAGAATAAAGAAAAGAAATGGGAAGTATAACAACTTCACTGCAGGTGTGAATTGCTGTTCCTTGGTGTTACATCTCAGTAAACAGAATAAATGCTTGGTGTTGTGTGACTGCTTTCCAATCAGTGAGAGCAACGTGCTGTGACTAGTAATGGGTCATCCTTCAGCTTTTCTTTCTATGGGGAAAAAAAACATGATAATGATTATGGCAGACCTGGACTGAAGAAAGGATGACAACTGGTCCATGCATTAAGTCAGGAAAGTCTTCAGTAAGTAACTTCAGAAGTTACAATCATCATTACAGTTCAAACTGAGTTTTGCAATGCCTAACTTGTTTGTAAAAAAATATTATGGCATTAATTAACCATTTGTCCACACCCTTCTGAAGTAGAACCTCTATCCTTAGCACTCCCAGGACAGTTTTACTCAGGTTGTCATTTATGTTGTAATATAATAAAATCTTAGAAGAAACAGTGCATTTCCTGACAAGCACATGCTAGAGAATCACACTTAATGGTATTTGCAGGTGCTCTGTACTTTCAGTAACTATGCAATTTAGCAAAAAGGCATTTAAATAGATGAAACTAGCACAAGCATTTGCAAACTTAAAAAAAAACATAACAACTATATAACATAATAACTATACTAACAGTATAAAACATCAGCTACAGTAACAAACATATTGCAGAGGGCCTGGTTCCATCATCTTTACCCACCACAGATGAGTTTCACTGTCAATATTTTTGATTTCTAGTAATGCAATTTACATTTCTCTTCCTAGTGGAAGGCCACTTCTTTGACTGTGGAGAGCTGCATCATTGTCTAGAGTGGTTAATGCATTGGCCAGCTCAAGTTGCCAACAGGTGATGGGAATTTACTAAAAAGAAAATTAGTTTGTGTATTTGATTCCAGCATGAGCCAACCCTGAGGATTAAGCAGACTGAACAGGGATCAAAGGAGATATGTAAGTTTTATCTGAATATTGAACAGTTATGAGCTATGCTATTACTAGCCATTTCTGATCTGGTCAGAGAGTCTTCACCCCCATTTTTAAACTACTTAAGGTGGCAGTTTAATTTCTTCTCTTACAAAAAAAATTCCAGTTAGTACAGAGCTCTGAATGATATTGAATCAATGTCAAGTTATTTTTATACATCAGCATGACAATCAAAAGAAATGGAAATTTCATTCTAGTGATCACACCTAATCCTGATGTTTATTTGAGGGTGGCAATATTCGATTTGTGATTTTACTGTTGAGTTTTTAAGTCCTTCCTGTAGCCATTCCTCGAGGCCTATAAAAAACTTGGCAATCACTACTCTGCTGGTGTATTAGAGTACTTCTTATCCCACTGATCAGTATTGTCTCACCATTGCTCTGTGTTATGCTTCCACATTTTGTTTCTCTGTATCTGTAAATGTAGACACAGAATTACATGAAACCAAGTGCTATTTTTCCATCATGGCAACTTACAGCCTCAGGTTGCCACCTTAGAGAGAGAAATTGGATGTAAATAATGTCATCTAATGTACCAAATAACATTTATACGCAGTAAAATCCTCCCTTCAGATACTAACTGCCTACTCTCTTTTATAGGCTAACACTTAGCAATTAAGCCGCTGAACATCTGGGCTTCTGATCGCTCAGTAATCATTTAAATCAAAAAGAGGATCCACTGAATGCCTCTATGGGTCATAGTGTAGAAGAAAAGCCCAAAGCAAAATATCTGTGGCATGTACAGAAGGGCACATTCTGAAAACAGCTGATGCCTCTTATTCAAAATTTACTAAAGCAGTGTGGGAAGCTGAGAATCCTGATGATTTATGTGGATAAATAACTTTGTGAGATGCAAAGGTTTGCACATCTTTATTACAATAAAACAACACCTGGTGCCCTTTTGTTACCATCTGCATGTTCAAGATAATTTGGTCAGCATTATTGGCTTGGAAGATAGCCAAAGAGTCCAATTATTCACTAAACGGTGTGTACGAACTGAGGATTACAAGCAGGTTTTGAAGTATGCTAAAAACTTTACCACATGTTGCTCTCGCTGACAGCTAAATGGCAGCAAGAACTGAAGGCCTCCATCTATCCATGAAGCATACTTAGTAACCACTCTTTGATGTACCTGGCTAACTCAAATTTCCTACAGAAGAAAGAGGACATTGCAGTCAACACTTGTCCCTTATGATTGAACAATCTGTTTGTAAAGCATGTCTATCCCAGTAAGATCTGCATGTCCGCACTTAAGATTACTAGTCACTTCAGAAAGAAAGAAAGAAACAAAACAAAACAAAACAACAACAACAACAACAAAAACTGTACTAATTAAAGCAACATTTTTTGATGAAGTTTGCTAAAGCCAAAACCCATTCATGGACCTTTACTGTCTGGATAGTCCCAGATCAACTGGGAAAGGAGCACAGGAGGTTACAGAAATGGCAGTAGTGGAGGACAAGCACTACTGCAAATTCTCATGGAAACTTCTCCGGCACTTTATGTTAGCAGTAAGCTTGCTAGAACCGAGGGAATTAAATAGCACACCAGGAAGTTACTCATACTAAACAATTTTTCATCAGAAATTGTGAGCGATATACTTCTTTCTTATAAATGCATGTCAATCGCTTGTTTATTCAGGCACTGGTCTTAATTTAGTATGGAGGCTCTTTAGCACCTGGAATTCCACCTATTTGAACTGGACAGATGGGATTTAGGCATTTCTGTTGCTCAGCAACTGTCATGGTCAGAAGCTGTGAGCAGTCAGACGTGCAACCAGAAACCACCATCCACAGGTGGTGGCACCATTCCGTACCTCTTCCTTATGATTCTACTTATTGCATCTTTCTGTAATTTACCATATTTTCATGTAAATCAAATGTAAAATGGTAGCAAGAGTACACAAAATGTCATTAAAAACATAATACTTCATTTGGTCTATAAATATTTTTATCAACTAGACCAAGGAAAAAATCAGGAAATGTAGAGGTGAGGTGTCCACTCTAGGATGTAGCTCCTAGCTCATTGTGAATGTGTTCTCTCTTTTTCCCTACAAGTAAATTAAGTAGCTGTGGAACAGCTCTGACACTTTCACAATCCAGCCACAGGCAAACCAGTTTCTAGCCTGTAGCAGACATTACAGTATCTGTAAAATTGACTTACCTTTTCTAAACACTATTTTTCATGAATTACTGCCCCATCTGCTTCAAAATGCATTGACCTGAAACATGAGATACAAGTTAGTAGCCTAGAAGCAATGTTTCATGTTCATATAAAACACAGTGCAGTGAGGCTATTTTCGAGTATGGAAAACCAAAAAATTGTAATTTGGGTTTCCTTCAAGTGCTCTTCTAGCAATCACTTCATAGTAAGAAGTGCATTTATATATTCAAAATCTAGTCCTGTAGTTCAAAACTTAGTGTTTGCTTAACCCCTAAACTATTTGAATGCAAAAGAGTTCTAATGTGAAAATTGGTCTCTGTGAATAAAATATAACCAACATTAGAATTTTTTCAGAATTGCTGAAAATCTTATTGAAAAGCAAAGAACATTGCAGTATCCACCTTTCAGAATACATCTTAATTCTAGAAACTTGATGGAATCAGAAAGTAGCTTACCCTGTGTAAAAAAAAAAAAAAAAAAGCCTTCCATTATTTATGCAAAAAGGTTATTTACAGTAAACTTAAATACTAACAGGAGAAGATATAACAACAGAATTCTTCGATATCCTGGGGATAGTTTGCATACACAGAATTATTTTAATACTCTAACAGGAAGAGGGAAAGGAAGGAAGAAAAAGAGAAATGTTTCTTTATTATTAAAGCATGGCTCCACTGCCCAGATGGAGGATGTAATTGAGCAAATCCACAGTTAGCATCATTGTAAGTGGGCTTATTTATACCAGCTGAGGATTGGTACAATAAATAATACATATAAAAGACTCAGATACTGTTGGACTATTTAAATTTCACTGAACTTTTTTTCTTTAGATTTCTAAAAAATATAGAGTGGAAACAAAAGAGCCACAGTCTTTTTATTGCCATGATGTTCTGCATAGGAAACTTGTCTCTCTTCCAGTAGCTCCACAGGAATTATATGAAAAAATGCTCAGATCTCTGATCTTCCTTGTTCATTTTCATGAGAATAGACAATGTTGGGGAAACTTGCCAAACAGAGAGTTAGCATTTCCTCTTTTTTGTTGTTTTGTTTTGTTTTACCCTTTGAAATAACAGGCAATCTCAGGCAGCGTTCCCTGTCCAACGCTGTCAAATCACACTGCTAAATATGGATTGTGTGAGTTTCCAGCACTGTCCTGATCCTACCGTGCACAGTGCCCACAGGCACTGGCACTGCTTGAAAATTAAGTTCTTTAAACCAGATTAAGGTAAATTTACAAACTGGAATTCACACAACATCAAAGGATATGATTTAGACAACACTAGTCTCTAAACAATTATAAACCCTAATGTGAAATATATATGCTGAGAAAGAGTTCTCAAACTTAAGCAACTTCAAAAATTGCACATAAAACATCGCCAGATGCACAAGAAATATTCAGTAAGTCTAACTCAGTCATCTAGGTACAGCAAACTGTTGGTATGGGTTTACTTGAGGTCAGCTGAAAAGTCTGGACTCCAGCTTTAGATTAGTGAAAGACATGTGAAATCTACATTGGAACTTGAATGGACAAATTTATAATTCTATTTTAGTATTCTTCCAAATTAATTTGCCACATAGCAGTTTTTTAAATCATAGATACAGTTCAAGACATTTAAAATATTTTTTCAACTGGCCATGCCCAGTGTTTTTTAAAATAACCTTTGGAAAATCTAAGTGGCTTAATGTTTTCACATGAACAACAATAAAATTTGCTGCTGCTTTTTCTTCCTATGGTTGCTTACATCTGAAAGTTAACTTCACCAAATTTTGTTATTTGGTTTATTGACTGGTCTGGCATGACACAATTAAAAGCTTGGGTGATTTGCTGTGGTTTAACATTATCAGAACCAGTCCTGTGTAAGTTGGGAGCACCTTTTATTAACATAACAATGACCATGACAACAGCCTGGAGGATGAAGATGAGCTGAGAATATGAATGGAGACTTTCAAATATATTTTTATATAAAAAAGTGTTTGTGTCTTGAAAGCATAAGATATTTGTCATATGGTATGGCAAGCACTTCTCCAAAGTCTCTGTACCTAATACAGGCTTTCACCTTACTCCAAAAAAAAGAAAAAAAAGACATTTTTATACTGAAGTTTCACCTGATATTCTAAGCAGTACTAGCACTTCTTTGCTATCAGCAGGGTTTCTGGCTACCACAAGGATTATTTATAGAGATCTTGATGAAACAGGCCCAGGAATCCTAAGACACCTATTTCAGACTAGAAGCTGAAGCTGAAGATATGTTTACAGGATCAAAACCCATAAGCCCCTACCACCTATTCATAAGTAGTAAAAACACACTGTATTTTTTTCTATTTTAAAATGATAATACAATTCATAAACATAAGACTTACATTACAGAACAATGAATCTCTGGTGTCACACTAATTAAAAAGCTAGTATTACATTACTTCCTCAAGGGCTCATTTTATAATTTTTAGGATTATAGCACATTGATTAATTTATACAAGTTTTTAATCCCCTAGTATTTAATGAAGTCTAGGAACTTGGGAACGTGTGTGTAATTTAGATTTGTATAATTTTATTACATAGGAGAAAAGTTAAACTGGTCATGTACTACTTCATGTAGAAAAGTGTCTGAGCACCCCAGTTCAACCATCAGCCTATTAACCATTTGCAATGAAACATTTGAGTCTAAATTAATTCTAGGGTTATTAGATTATTTTTCAGCTTGCTAAGGACTCCAACAAGCATTGCTTGTCTTATGTGCTTGTCAACTGCCTTTTAATTAGCTACTGTGTAACAACTGAGCACAGTGGGAAACTAATATCTGTTCAAGTTATCTTCCATATCATTTAGAGCGCCTTGAAAATGACATTGTCATTATCCTGTACAGCCTCAGATTTACCCATTCTGGCACATCAAGTTAAAATAGCATGCTGCAAATAGAGGTTCATAAATGCACTGCAACTAAACACAAGAGGAACTAGCAAAATGAATTGTTGAAGAAAAAATATCCTATAAAGACAAAATTCTGAACTGTGCTTTAGACTAGTTCATTTTTACAGCCTCAAAAATGCAGTTTGATCACCTCTAAACCCACCTACAAATTATAGGCTCACAAACAAAAGAATTTTAAAAAAATCTTCTGTATACAGTGTAAAAATTCCCCAAAACATAACCCTAAAATCTAAAACCAAGCCTTATACCTTCTTCACTGGGGGGAACAAGACAAACAAAACAAAAAAAAATTCCCAGGCACTGAATCTTACTGGACCTTACAGTAGGTCAGGGACTGACTTCAACTCTGGGTGTTAATCAAGGGAAACAGGAGATTTCTGGATGTTTAGAGCATATTTTCTGGTCCAGTGATGCCTACAAAGAAATATTACAGTCTCCAGCTCTCTATAAAGCATAGATATAAAGAATGGAGACTGATTATTTAAAACACTGAGATAAGATTATTATGGGGGTGGAGGAGGGCACAAAGTTCTATTTATAAAGGCACTTGCAGACTCTGAAGTCTTTCCACTTAGGATGTTCCAAGCTGTGGGAAATAAGGAGAAGACAAAAGAAAAATAGGAAATAAAAGGAGTAAACTTACACTGTCAGAAGTACAAGTTGAACTGACCAGGGAATCTTCTTAAATTCTAATATTTATGAACAATCCCTTAACGACATGTTAAACAGAATTTTTCTTGTTTTTTTGTCATGTGTTGGTTTTATAGACCATCCTTCTCTATTTTCTACTTCTCTTTAATTTCGACTTCCTACATTGAGATGATAATAAGGAATTTGAAAAAGACACATGAATGTTCGTTAAGTAATAATTAGAATTGATAAGCACGTTAGTCTGCACTCTGAGAATTTAGGATTTGTATTCTGCTTCACATCACTTTTCTATTTGGCAGCATCTCAACACTCCCTTCACATAGATGTAACCAACTAAACATGGCATCTGTCTAGATGGGTATTGACAAAGACATTTTCTGTTGTATTTATGTTTTCCAAACAAGTGAGCTAGCATGATGCAAAACACTACTTAGCACCTTGCACAGATACAACTTAACAATGTTTTTACCCAGGAGAATACCTACAGTAGAACAGGAACAGCTACTGTGTTGGTGAAGGTGGTAAGTTGTCTCTACTATGTGATAAAAGAGGTTCCAAAACCTAATAATTAACTTGAGTTAGCAGACTATTTAAAAGAAAATTCCTTTCTGTTACTATTTTAGAAAGATATAACACTGACAGTAATGCTAAAAATTAGACTTTGGTGCCAAAAAGTTCTCAGCCATAAACCATTTATCACCTCTTGCACAGGAAGCACCTTTATATTATTGAGTATCTAGGTTTATTCCGATGCATAGTGTAGTACTAGGCAGGGAGGTAATTACACAGCAGGGAGAAGTGCGTCTGTGAAGGCAGTGGGAAGAAAAGGCCTTATTTGTTTCAACTCCCCACAATTATATTCATTTTCTAAATGCCTTTGAAAATCTTCCTGGCCTGTCATGTTTCCACCTCAGACAGCTGAAAATGATGAGGGGTAAGAGTAAGAGTCATGCTTTTCTTTGACAGTGAGGTGCACAGTGTAAAGACAATGATAATTTTGAGCTCAATGTCTTGGGGAGCTGAGATACAGTTCATGTAATAGTGAAACAAGGCTTCACCGTAACTGCTTTTACTTGCTCTTTAGTACTTTAAACTTGTAATATTTACATACTTTAAAAAATTAACATTAAATTCTCCAGATATTTCCTTTTGTTTGTTTGTTTGTTTTGCATTTAAAATGGAAAAATAATTATTTGTAAAATGGAAGGTGCAGAAATGATACCTGAGCAGTGCTGTAAAGCCTTTCATCACCTATGCACATTTGCAGAAAGTAATCTGTTTCTGTGGTGTAATTTAGCAAATCAAATATATGGAGTATCTCCTAGTAGACTGCAGAAGCTCCCTCTGATTCAAAAATTACTCAGTATTATTCTTCAGGTTTCCATTACAAATTTCATACATCCTTTTGTAGTCCTATTACCATGACATTTTCAGCATCGCCATAACTCACTATTCTCATGTTATCTTTTTGCCACCTCTTATTGTTCAGCTATGTTCTGTTCATCCCAAATACACAGCACAGTAACTGCCACACATCCTGTTCTAAAATGCTGTGCAACCGTGTCATTCATTCCACATGTGCAATCATTGCAGGATCATTTATTGAATTGAATGGCTCTATGTCCGTACTGCAGTAATGGCATGTTCATCAGGTTGAACTAGGAAACCATTTCCTTAACTGTGTGGGACATTACAGTAGCTGACAATTGCTTTGCTTTAGTATGTTTTATTTCTATTGTAACACCTATATAAGGGTAAGTAATACTGGCTGTGATGTTTAGCCAAGACTGCCTAGATACTTGCTGTCATAAGACTCTGCTTCAGTTGCTTATAGGTTTCTACACTTTAATTGCTCAGACTGACATTTTCCATTGCAGGCTGATGTCTGCCTCAGGCTGATATATATCTGGAGGGGGGGGGGGTAAGTTTCAGCAAGAAATAATGCAGCTTTTTCAGAGAATAATATAGTGGAGAATACATTGTTCTTACACTGGTAAATTTTGCCATTTTATTGAGCAATTCTAGTATCCTCTGCTTTAGAATAGCGACTTAATGTTTTACTTCAAGTAAATGTATGAAGAAGCTGGAAAATGTATCCAAATTTAGACAACTTAAGAGTTTGGTGGGATTTTCAGATAGCATGCTTCAAAATGACTAAAATGCTAATGCTGCAAATTGAAGCATTCAGAAGTCAGGAGTGGCAGAACTAAGGAATAAGCAGCAGCTTTCCCCTGATTCTGATTACATATCATATAGCCTTGTATTTCATAATTCAGAAGCACAGGTGACTGAATTAAGGTTGCATATCTTGCATTTCCTAAGTTTCAAGGGTTTTGTGTTGGTTGTTTTTTTGCAAACTACCTCATTCTTTTTAACAGCAGTTGATTTTGTTTTGTAGTTTGCAATAAAATAGAGCAGAACGCAACATCTGCTTACTTCAAAATACAAATCAAGGATTCTCTACCTAAACTCTGTTGAAAACACATAAAGGTCTCATGCTAAAAAAATCTAAAGCAGACACTTGATCAAACAAGCTGTTGTTGGGGTGGATTGCCTGGGAGGGCTTGTATAGCTGAGTTTAGTAACATCAGGGATCCTGTCTGAAAGACGTGTTCAGCAGGAGGATCTCTAAATGATTTATGAACAGCTGAATCAATAAGCAACCACTGGTGTTGAAAATGTCTTTTGAAGTAAGGTATCCCAGCCTGCCTTTACAGTGCCTGTCTAGAGTCCGAAATAAGGAAGCACGTTGAAGATTAACATCTCAACAGGCTCTTGAGGAGTAGGATTTCCTAAGGAAATCTTTCTTAGTCATTTAACTGCTATTGCCCCACAGACAAAGGTTCTGTTAGAAGAAAATTGAAGAAAATGTCATGATATAAGCTATGGGATCTCTGTAGCACCGGTGATACAGGAGTTTCCAGTGCCCAGCTGAGAAGTGCTGCTTACTGCCTGTATAGATGCAAACAGGATTTATTTTCAGGAGGAAAATGTCAATGTTTTGAGATGCTTACATTCTGCAACATGCATAATTTTTTGCTTAGATTCCGAATAATGAATTTTTAACAATGACAACAACAAACTTTAAAAATACTAGGAAACCAAGAGAACTTCCTTTCCTGTTTCCCATTTAGAAATGCCACAGCTGTTGGCTGTGAACTTCAGGGGCTCTTTGGCTGTCCTTGATACACAGGAGCAAGCTGAGAGAGCTGTCCCCAGGGCCAAGGACTCCCCCCACAATGGTACAAGAGCAAATTGGTGGAAATCCAAGGCTTTGTGGCTTGCTTCTGAGAGGAAGAAAATCTGACACCCCCAGCTTCACTTAGGGGGTCCAAGAGCTGCCGGGTTCACTGTCACAAAGCAGTAAACTCAAGATGAAGACAAGGCTCTTCAGCATGCAAGATTCCTAATGTGAAAGTAGGATCTGGCTCGCAGGCTTCTGGGCTACCAACCTTAGGACTAAGAGCCTAGAGCAACCATTATTATAATCTTATTCCTGAGTTGTAAGTTCTGAGAAAGACAGGAAGATCTATCAAAGCACATTTCCATCCAAAACACAGAACTGAAGTCACAAATTCTGGGTCTTGATGTTCCTCTGCTAAGAACACCCATAAAATCTGCTACCAAAAGTTGTATCATCACTCTACTACCAAGTGTGACAGAATAGCAGCCTTACAGTACTAGCAAATGTGTCATATATCCATGGTTCCAACCAATAAACTGTGACAGACATCCTTCTAATCATTTTCTGAGGGAAAAACTTGCTGAGTGAAAACTCCTGACCCAACCATAATAATTATGTTCAAAGCCATGAGAAGTGCCAGGTATCTGGATGGACTTTAAAAGTACTGAACTTCACTGACTATCAGTTCCATAGATTAAAGATTTTCTCTCTCTTTTTTTTTTTTTTTTCCCAAGGGGGAGATAACACCAGACATCTGGCTGAATTTTAACATTTCTTAGAAAGGGACTTGACAAGACAACAGATTCACAGTTAATGAATTCAAAGGTTCATGAATATATAACAGCTCTAGCTTTGCGAGAATGAATGCTACCTCCAGAGAGCTAAGCTACTGAGCAGTGATGCCGTATTTTGTCAGGAAGGCTACCCAGCTATGTCACCATAAAGAATCAGCTGATTTCCTTTGGGATTGCCACTGGTTCAGAACAGCTATATCTAGTTAGGATAAAACACACCAAAAACATAAACAAATAACATAAAGCTGATTATCTTCCCTTTCAATGAAGTTTCAAATTCCTCATGACATACCAGTGACGGATGCAGAGTTCTTTAAAGACCCTGTGGCAAGAATGATAGCATACAGTGTAAGGAGAAAGGAAAAGCTCATTACAGCTTACACAGGGAAAAAAACGGGCACACGAAGAAGGGGTCTCTGACTCTATGTCTGAGCAAACTATTCCACATGGCAAATGGATCACTGAAAACAGAAGAGCTTTGTGCTGCCAGCAAGTATTTTTGCTATAAATGTACTAGAATCTGGAAACAATAGGAAATAAACCAGAAGAGCTCAAAATGTCACAAATAATGGAGGCGTATGTTGTAATTAGGCTGCATGAATACAGCAAAAAGTTACCATAAATATTCTCTCTGATATTTATAGACATTTGCAGTGGTCACACCGACTCACCTTGCCACGAGCATTCAATAGACTGGGACAAATATTTGTAGAAAGCAATTTAAAGCCATGGAAACAAAACTCCATCTGCCTGGGTATCTTCCCTGAATTGTTTGCAGAGCCAGTCGTTGTAAATAATCAGTGCAACAATCTACAGGATGACACAGACATCTCACTCCTGGTCCTCTGCCACACACCCCACAAGCAGCGAAAGAGCGAGACCCAACTGTGCATTACCACCACTTGCATTCATGTTCAGGTAAATGCCAAAGCCTACTGGGACATTTCCAGCAATATTTTATAATGGCAAAGCAATTTAAAACAAGCCTGGCAAATGAATAGCTGTGGCAAACACAGATTTTGATATCTAGCCTTCACAGAAATGACAATAATAATATAGCATCGCAGTTTAGGATCACCAGAGTTCACGGTGTTCTTGACACACCTCTCTCCCCTTTCAGAACAGGGAAAATGAGAAGTAAGTTACTTGCAACATTACTTCTAAACGTGTTCCCTTAAACCGTCCCCTGAAAAGGAAAATTTTTTCACTGTATACTGTATTCTGGACAACAATGGGTTACAGAGGGATTGAAGGGAGAACCAGATATAGATGCCCTGTCCCAAAATGTTTAAGCTAACTCTGTGTGCACACATCACTTCACAATGAAAAATAAAACAGGAGCTGTCAACAAGACTATGTTAGAGGAAATCAGATAGGAAAGCATGAGTAATTACCTCACTAAATCAAGTAATCTCTTTAATCTTAAAAGGAAATTTCAAACTTGTCTTTTAGCAAGCTTTATTTCAGTTTCCATACCCAATTTAGGTGTAAAAATGTTTGGTTTTATTTTTAAGAAACCCATAGCAGGACTGAACTTTGAAGGCCGTGTCTTGTTGGGTGTGAAGAAATTATTTAAGACAAATTATAGTGCTGTCACACTCATACCTCATAGTTTAAAATAAATCTTGTCATCTAATTATACAAGAGCTTGAGTTTGTTCAACAAATTTCTCAGAGGTATTTGTGTGGCACTACATTTCCCTTCGCCTTTGATTATAGCCTATCATTTCAGTCTTTTCCCTCTATAGCTGTCTGTGTTTTATTGTGTTGTATAACAGGTTGCATTTATCACATCTCTTCAGCTGTGGTAAAGCAGATAAAACCATGAAGTCTCAGCACAGTTCTTGGCAGTTCGCAATTAAAGAATTATTTAAAAAACAAAAGTGCCCAGAAAGGGATTTCTGCTCCCAAACTAAGAACTACAACAGTACAAAACTGGGTCTCTGAAAACAGTTTTGATGTCCCGCCCACAGGTCTACTGAGAGAATTAAGGGAAAGGGAAAATTCCCCATGTATCTTAATTCCCATGCTATCTTCTCAAAATGTCAGGACAATCCTGACTAGAATCAGCCAAGTCAAGATAATTATTTGAAGAAACTGTATTCTGCAAAAGAATCTGTCTCTTCCCTTCTTGCTTATCGTTGAAGTTGGATAAGCTGTGAGTTGTTCTAGAGTAGTCTCTACTGAGGCAACGAGGAGAGGGGCAAAGAAATATCATCAGGAAAAAAAAAAAAGTTAAGCCACAGCTCCCTAGGAAGTACTTAACCAACTTGATTTTACATCACTGAAAGAATTCCATTGATCAATATGTCAGTCTAAAAAATACAATAACCAACGTCCACAGGAAATGCAAACCACTTCAAAAAGTTGGCTATGGAGTAAGTAACCTGATTTTGAAAGATGACATCTCATCTCACAGATGTTATTTAATGTAAGCCAAGAATAATATTTCTGGTTTAATCACCTGATCATAATAATCTGGCTTCTTAGTCACTCATAACTGCAAGTACTTGTGAACATATGGTTACACATCCAAAACTGGAAAGCTGCATAAAGCCCATCTTAAAACGGGTCAATTAGTGTTCTCCAGTCCATATCTTGTCAGGCCCCCAGGCAAGTATTTTCTAGTTCTCTGACCAATTTAGCATTACATATCTCGTGAGATCGAACTCCTCCCCACTGGTGGTTAAGGAGATACTGTATCATAGCTTGGTTCATGTGCTCACTAAGATACCTTACAAAATGCCTCAGTGTTAAGCTGCAGTTGACATTAGCAAGCTGTTAAATTAAATTTTGATGCAGTTTTGAGGCCTCCCCTCAAAACTCAAATGCAAATGTGCCCATTTCATTAAGCAATTAGGCTCATTGGAGCTCATGTGGAGGGAAATAGCAATTTTAAAAGGCCAATTGTATTTGCTTAATTTTTTCCTCAGTATATTGACTGCTTCTTTTCTCTCCAGTGGAAGAATTGCAGCTGCTTCATCTCTTCTTTCAGACAATTATAACACATTCCTATTATTAGACATATTCCACAGGTATCATAGTTATGATATCACAGCATTCAACAATATCATCGCTGAATTCTGCAGTTCATTTTGTCAGAAATAAACTGACTAATTTTCTTGCTGTGAGGTGAAGGCTTCCAATATTGAAATTTAAATCAAAAAAATGAAAAAGAATAGAGGATAAGACAACCTCATCTGTCTACAGTTCAACAACTCCATCAAAATCAGAAGATTTCTACTCTTTCTATTATTCAGAATCTAATTCAAGATCTTTTAAAACAACACCTTCATTCCAACATGCCTGCAGAATCAGAGGTAACTGCAAGCTTGACTTATCATAGTAAATATTAGGACCACATCTTAGCAACAAAAAACAGCAAATAAAACCAGAAGCAGCTAGCCTTGCTTCCCATTTCAGGAACTCTGCGTGAAAATAATAAACAACAAAGGAAAAGAATTGCATGCATACTTTCAATAATCAATCATTTCTCAGCAAATTTCTTGATTTTTTAAAGAATTTCCACTGAATTTCCACCTCCATCTTCTTAAGGAGTGAGAGCCCAGCTAATGACTTTATTTCAGAATGAGGAAGATTTGTCTTTTCACTTTCTAGTCCATGCCCCTCCAAGAGACTTTCTGTTTTTTGTTGGCGATGACGAAAGAAGCTATTTGCTTGTGACAAGAACAAGAAAGGTCTTACTGATGAAAAGTGAGGTGGCTTTTTTGTTTCTCGATTAAATCAATAAAACCCAAAACGTGCCAGTTTCACTTTCCATTTTGAAACACATTGGACAGCTGCAGGGCAGAATGTTATTCCTTCATTATTCTCTCTATTAGTCTTCAAATAATGCTATTTGGGATCAATGATCACCTCAGACATGCTAATATAAACACAATTTGTTTCCATAATAATTGGCATGCAGCTACTTAGTGCATTATAAACGGCTGTATAAATTAATCACAGATTCATACACTGGCTATGTACTCTGCAATTTGTCTTTGCAGAGTTACTACTGTCAGATCAAGTTTTTATCTATTCTTAATTTTAAGCATTTAATTGCATTAGTATTCACACTATAAAACACACAAAGAGGTCTCAATTACCATTGCCCTTCATGAGATGAATTAATTTAAATCATAAATCCACTCTGCTATACCAAGTAGCATGCAAAGGTTCACTGTTTAGCTCATGGACAGTCTGGTGTTTTCCTTCTGTCCATATGAAATATCTTTACTGTATTCCTACTGAAGTGTACAAAATGCCCATTTGTCATTGTGCTTTTCATTTGCTTTTGAGCCGGAGGAATAACCCCTCATCTATTAGTTCGTTTAAATGTCACTGAACCTTTTTGGGTATGCTGCCCCATAAGTAATGGTACATATTCTGTAAATCAAACTTGTAAAAATATGTCTGGCCTTCACAGTTTGCTAGATTACCCTTTAAAATGAACCTTTTCTCAAATTATTGCCCTCTGTGTTCCAGCACATTTAACTTACAGAAACTGTAACCACGGTGTAAAAAAGCAAAGGAAACAACGGAAAGGATTCAGCATTAGTAAATTTTACAGATGGATCTTTGACCTTAAAAAAAATGATTAGGAGTTGCTGTGGTACATAAGAAACATCCCTCTGTGACTCACGACTCTAAATGCTGAAAATGTTCACTGATGATGTTCAGATTAGCAGGAACTTCATGAGGTCTGAGACAAAGAGCCCAGTCCAGACTCTGCACTTTGTCCTTCTCCTGACTGCTGTTTTTTTCATTGACTTAGTGCACATTCCCATGCGTTGACTAAGTATGTATGGATTAACCAATTGCAATTTTCACAAGCTGTGAGACCATATTAACACTTCTCTGCATATAATGTTTGCCACTGCTCATCTGCCTGTGCATTATGAGATGTTTTCACCTTGCACTAAGTGCACATTGCCCACTACCTTCCTCCCTTCCCCTCAGAAAATGTATTTGCCAGCTGCCAGACTTGGAGGGAACTTCCCTTCTCTAAGTGCCTATATCCAGGTACCCTTTCTATTCTTACACACGCCTTCATCTGCCTATTTTTGAGCACAAGTACCTCATGATGTCTCCTCCTGTAACAGCGCCTGCTGGCCTACCCAGGCAGGGCCCGGGGCCCACTGCTACTAAGTCAGCCCAGGCTCTAGGGACACTGCCTTGTCTGAAGGGACTGATGGAATTATGTCTAAGTTACGGAAAGCATATAAAAATAAGCTTCCTTCTCTTGCAACAGAAAGAAGAAGGGATGTGTTTCTAAAGGTAAGAGGAAAAAATTGTGCAAGACAAAACAGAATTGGTGAAATGAACACTGGAAGGTATCATGGAGTACAAAGAAAGGGTAGAGTCTGGAGCTAGCAATACAGTCGGATAACTTCATGTATTGGCAAGGAAGCCAAGAGACAGTATTGGCAGATAGTGGATGAGAAAAGTAAGAGGATATGAAAGGATTATTAATTTAAAGCTAGCTTACAGTGGCTTAGTCTCCAAGCTCAAGATACAGATAGAAATAGTGAACGCAGGTGGCTCAAAAGACAGCTTTCCATCCAGGTCACAGAAGTGCACTTGTCAGGTACCACAGAAACGTAGAACAAATATTTCCTCTTGACTTCCTTCTGCAACTCATAAAAGGGATTATCCAATGAATAGAAGGGCTTGTTCACTAACGGGTCTATTCTGCATCACAGACACCAGGCTAATAATACTCCAAAGCGTGTCTAAGAAAGAGGAGAGCAAAGTTATTGACATGCTGCTAGAAATCTTGCTCTTCGAATGGTAGTACCATGGCTGAGAGTGAGAGGGCTGCTGAGCCAGGGCAGATCCTTAAATGAGAAGTGTGACAGCTTTTCTCTTTGCCTTAGCAGGAGTAAGAAAATAATTTTCAGCAGGGTCTCTGCTCACTATAAATGAGACGTTTTCTCAGTACCATGTGGTTAATCCAGGTGCCTTCATATGAAACGCATTTAAGAGAGACTTTTACTGGTGTCCTTAAAAAGAACTCCACTACTTTGAAGTCATACACATCTAGTTTCTTCCAAAATCCCTCTAAGCAGCTATTCTGTCTCTACCCTGCTGAGTACCATGAACAGATTTGCAATTAAGCAAGGCGATTCATTTCTCTTCCAAATCAGACATGGACCTAAACTTACATATAACTTATGTAGTCAATAAAGAGAGAATGATGTAAACCAGATTCATATTCTGTGAACCAACTTCATATTCTGCCAACAAAAGGATTCACTCTCTCTCCACTGGCTACTGGCAGTGCATAAGAAAACAAGGTTTCTTTAGATGTCTAAAGTAAAGTCATAAGAATCTCCAACCTTACTACTAAAATTCCTTTAAAAATTCAGAGGTAGTTCCTGAAATGCTCCAGTACTCTCTATAATCGTCAAGAATTTCCAACCTAAGCAAACAAGAAATTAAAACGACAATAACAAAACCAGTTCACAAAGTAGCCTAGAAATATGTCTAGAACTAATTTTTTTAACTGCACTATTTTCCCATTTCCCATTGTTCAGATGCCCTAGCCAGCCATAAGAACAATATAAGGAGCAAGTGTCCTCTAGCTATAAACTCCACCCCTGGTAAAGTCCTGCAAAGAAAATATGTACACTAAATTTCTCACCATTAAGTCACTAATTATATTGAAAAAGAACTGTAACATTGATTTTTTTCTTCTGCCCTTGGGGAAGAAGTTTGTATATAATTATCAGTTTCCTAACTCTTTACTTGCCCTTTTGTTTTAATAATGAAAGAAACTCTTTCATCTATCTGCAAAATAGTATTGCACTGAGACAGGCTGGAGGAAATATGAAACCCAGCGATGGTTCAGGGCTCTGGAGAAAACAAGCAATATTTATTCCTAACCTCTTATTGACCTATCACTGGCCTTAGACAAACAAGTTAAACATTCAATTAGTAGAAAAGAAATGAACGTGCTGTTTATTAATTTGGAAGAGAAGATGCAATGTTGTGCATATTAATTCACCTACTATGCCACACAGCATCTGAACTTCTGTTAGATAAATCCTTTTCAGTTTCAGATACTCAGTCCTAAGAGGCAACTTGGTAGCAAAATGTCTCACACACGGGTCTCTGCATATTTGCATTACATAGGAGAAATTTGGAATTAATGATTTCACAATTTCAATATGTCTTGAACCTTGTTTATTTATCACAGATCGAAGCTGCCTAACTCCTTGATACCTATTCATTTTAACTTGTTTTCCATCCCATATATACTCCCTCATTCCCTGCTCTTTCCTTTGATCTTTAACTTCTATCTCACTTCTGATTTACATCTGTATTTACAACCACCGTCTTATAACCCCATTACAAAAAAGCCTCTTCGGTTCAACTGTCTATCAAGCTGCCTATCAAACTACTCTCCGTCTACTCTCAGTCACGACGTGTACTGCCTTGCAGCAACTGCTCCACCTCTCCATTTGCTCACACCCTTCTATCGGTGCAAACTCCACCAGCACTACTCATGCCACCTTCCTTCCTCTCTCTTACAATGGGCCGGTATCTTTACAGGGACAATGTAGACTGGAGGGGTGGACTACAGTGGAAGCAAAACTAGGCTAGATCACTGGGCTCAAAGCACAGTGGTCAGTGTTTGGAAGACCAGATGGCAGCTGTTTAGCAGTGGTATTGCACAATGGTCTGATACCATCTTCATCTGGAGGATGGGCCAGAGCGCACCCTCCTCCAGTTTGTGAGTGGTACAAAACTGGGGAAGAAATACTTCTTCTTTTGTCCCAAGAAACCTTAGCCTCAAGAAATCACACCCTTATTCCTCATTTATCTAAATATTCAAAACATGCTGGTGTCCCCGTCACTCCAAAACCAGAACCAGAAGAGGAGCTTTAAATGGGACACGAAGAAAGGAAAAGAACAGAAAGAAAAACAAACACAACCTCTTTATTCTTCCTCCTCTCCACTGCAAGACTAGAAATACAATCTCAACGCATTCTATACATACTGTAAAAAATAACTACACAAAATTTTCACTCCGAAGAGTAGAATAGACTAAAACTTCTGTAACTGCCATATAAGTTCCTCAGCTTTCTAGCAGTAGTGTTTCACTACTGCTCAGTAAAATATGGCTATTGCTGATTTGTTATTCTATTGTTTGACCTTGAGAATATCGGATCACCACCCATCAACACAGCCTGTACAGAAATCCTCTTCCAATCTGTTGTGCACTATTGCAGATAAGAAGTTAAAACTCAGTCTAGTTAATTAGATGTAAGAAAGCATGGGACATAGAAATCTGAACTCGATATAATTCATTCCTGGAGACAAAGAGGTCAAGTGTGCATTACACTGGAGAGCTTATACAGCTTTTCTGGGTATTTATTCAATACTGTTAGTCTGAAGCTTCAATAGGTAGACAGCAAAGTCCCATGTGCTAGAAACTGCAGGTACTTCTGGAATTATGCCACAATTTACATTGGACAAAAGACAGCTTTAACACAAATAGCTCTGTCCTGCAGCTGGAATCCCAAGTATCTGACAGTATGAAACTCCTCTTGAGAGGGAAGATGAATGAACAATATATGATTCTTCCCTTGGCCTCTGAGTGGAATTAAGAAAAAAAGAAAAAAACAACTAGTTAAAATATCATCTACCTTGTCTAGCTGGTAGCTGGTATTTGAAACATTCCACTTGTTTTCATGCAAACAAGATGTATTACAGGTAGCCTAGCCTTGGCGCCTCATTTCACAACACTTTCTTAGTTTTAAATGTTCAAAAGAGTTCAAGACCTATACTTATGAATTATAGACAAAATCAGACTGGATGAAATTTTTGGATGAAATCCAGCACCTCATTCCATCAGCAAAATAAGGAAGTATAGAAATCTGACTCCAAGAAACCAAATACATTCATGTATTGACATGAACATTTTTCACAGCAAACGTAGAATCTTTTTACAGCAACTGATGAATAATAAAACTTTGTATGTTCTTTCATATTGTATATAGATGTTCTCTATACTTGTGATTGTGCCTATTTCACTGCACCACACAGTTATGAATACTGGACTACCTGTTTCAAAAAAGATGCATTTGATCTTCTTAGTCATAAATTGTCAAAATTGCTTTGTCTTTTCCCAAGGCCTTTCTTTTTGTTCAGATTTTTTAACTGCAGAACAGCATTTACCCAGACTCCCAGTTGCATGTTTCATTGTAATGTTTGGATATGCAGCCATATATTTCATTGCTATGTGGCTAATTCATATTTCCCTTAGGAGGAAGGTCTGAGGACCTTTTTTCTTTTCTTTTCTTTTTTCGAGAATAGATTGTATTAGCTAAATTTGTATTTTTCTCCAGAAGACAAAAAAAAAGTACTGCAAGTGGTTTTGTGTACATGGTTAATGTTAAGACCATTTTTCTTGTAAAGTTCTATTGTTGCAGAGAAGTTGAGTGGTCTTGGCATAAATTTAGAGACAATGCAGAAACCCGATGGTTTACTCAGAGCTGTAATAGAATACATTAGCTGGTGAGGAGGTTTACAGAGTGTCTGTAACAAAGGGCAGCAACACGGGACTTCAGG
This sequence comes from Anseranas semipalmata, assembly GCA_013399115.1. Taxonomy (NCBI): domain Eukaryota; kingdom Metazoa; phylum Chordata; class Aves; order Anseriformes; family Anseranatidae; genus Anseranas; species Anseranas semipalmata. Next base: position 5,655,716 of record VXAA01000243.1, read on the forward strand.
AGATCTAAATCTGGAACATTTCAACTTGACATTTCATTTGTTTGTATAAATCACTGTGGAAGATGGTTGAGCACTCAAGTTAAAGCAACACTTAGATTATCACATTCTGAAATCATGACTAAGAGTAATTAAATTGTCTAAACAATGTGAAGCAGTCTTATTTGGTGCTCTCCTAAAGTAATTATAGTGCCTAGTTGGTAATTTTCTCAATGTAGTAACCTCACAAGCAACAGAAATCTTTCTCCATAATAAAAACATAAATGGAAGGACAGCAATAGGTATTTTAAAATAAAATCTATTTGGAGGAGTATTTATTTGCTGTCTGTATTAAAAACTCTTATTTTTAGAAGATTGCCTATACAGAACAATTCGGAACAAACAGTCACATTTCAACAAGCATAACAGGTGCTTTTGCTTACTGTTTTGCTTTCAATTTGGTTTTGGGGGTTTCATTGCCACACTGATGAGTCAATGAGGCTGCTACTGGGTGTAAGTACAAGAAAGAGTTTGAGCGAGTAGCATTCACTATGTGGAATTATCTGCTGGATAGCAATGTCTATAGTCCAGGAACTATTAAAAAGAGTTTTCAGAATAACTTTGGTTACATTTGGGCACTTTCTCTGGGAATCTAACCCTGGGAGACACTGAAAACACTGGGGAGGAGGGGCAGAAAACTGACCTGTGCAGCTGCCCTACTTGGCTAGGTGGACTACAAAGGATGTCAAAGGAGACAGCCTAGATCCAAGCACTAAAACACAAGGACATAATCATTGTCAGAGTATTTTATCGCTACCTCTTATCTTGCACAGACAAAATTACAGCTTGGGAAAATAAGATGGGAGGAAGCAGGAAAGATGAAGCTAGTTTTGCCTTATGGCAAAATTGACTTCAGTGAAAATTCATTTTTGTCTATGTGACACCAAGAAATAAGGAATAAATAGAAAGTTCAGGGTTTCACAGCTTGGCTGTAGATGAAACACATCTTGTACAGCCATGGAACTATACTGGAATAAGTGCCACTGGGAAAATTAATAACAGGAACAAGTGATCGCATGAGCACTGGAACTAGTGAACCTTGGTTTTTATAGATTTAAATTGCGTGCTTGGGTTCTCTGGTGTTTTAAAAGGCAGAACCCTTGCCTGCTCGTCTAAAGCCCTGTCTGCCTGTCCTTTCCATCCACAGGGGCATTAAATTATTAATATTATTAATAGGCCCTGCCTATATTCATGACCTCTTTGCTATTTTTGGAATCTTATTATTTTATTAAATCTAGTTCAAGTTAGCCAAATGGACAGACTTCCAGTTGCCCCATACTCTCCCTGCTTCATACTCGGAGCGAGACTTTGTAAGACTCGACTCTTTAAGAGGCAAGACTAAAAAACACCCTCAGTGTCTTCCCATGCTACCACAATTGAAACGAGCTTCCACAAACATCTGCCCAAGTAATGCATCCTCCTTCAAAAGCTGCTTTAACATTCCTCTTTTCAGTGATGCTGACATAAAAACCAACAACGATTAGTTTGCTAGTGTCCTAAGACCATTGCTTATCTCACAGACCGAAAGTGCCTCATTTTTTCTTGTAGTTTTCAGTTTGTCCGTCTGTCCACTGGCTCAGCTTAGTTGGATTTAGACTGCAAACCCTTTGATACAGAGATCACCCTTTTTCCATTTGTTTTTGCAGCAAGAACAAAATCATCTGTGTCTATGACCAAGATATCTGAGCACTGTATTAATGCAATTAATAGATAATAATTATATTAAGAAATTATAATTGAGCAGGATACTTGTTAGAATCATATAGTATTCATCAAACTGACATGCTGTCATTGATAAGGGACTGGTAGTTGTTCTAATGCACTGAACAAGTTATTATTCATATGACTAACGAATCTGTCAATTGGCTTTACTGGCCAACCCAAATTTTAACATAGTGTTTATCCAAAGCAAACCTCTGCTTTAAGTTGGCAGATTCATTATTTTTCATATTAGTATGTGTACCAACTTGAGGGTTACCACAAAACTATTCTAGGCCTCTACAGATGGATTGATGATTGCACTTTGATTTATGGCTTATCACCAGGACATTATTCACAAGGCCTTGATAACTCATTTGTATCAGTCAGCATGTTCATTTGACTTGACAGAATCATTATCCACATTATCACCAGAACTCACAAATGGATCTCTGCCTTCGCTCTGGAATTGATATTGGCTTTGAAATCACTAAACACTATTCAGTCCACTCCCCCTCAGAGCTACACCTTGCTGCTCACATTGCACTGTAGTCACTTAGTATCTAAACTCCCTCACATTCTTTTCTATACATCCAGTCTATGAACAACATTATTTTTTACATCTGTTCTACATTAGCTGATATTTGAGATGTTACATCTGTGCTTAAAATGTCCAATAGTAAAAGAAACCTTGACATCATTAAGTTCTTCCATATCATTTATCTTTACTTGTAGCCAATGAAAATTCTACTGCACTTCCGGGGCAAATTTTATTTTTGCATTATTTTATGCAGACCACCACACTCTATGAACTCACAGTTGCTCAAACCTTTCCAAATCAGAATAAAAATATCAGTTCTGAAAATCGAAATTCTCACAAGTCAGAAAAACCTGAGTTCTATTCTAACCTGTGATGGCTTTGGCTTCCACACCCATGAACACTTCATACAGGCAAATACTGAAATGGAGAGGGAGGAGAAGAAGGCTATCCCTTTTCTGCTATTTAATGGATTGCCTTAATCCTTTAGACCACAGGAAAGAACCAAGGCATTATAACTAGGGGCTCATAAGCATACATATTTCATGTTTATGCATTTAATCATACAAGCTAATAAACGTAATGTTATCTTTAAGCAGTTAGCAGCAAGAAATAATTGGATAAACTTTTATTTCCCTTTCAGGCATTATTCACATTCTGTTATCAAGGTTATTCAGGGCTTAAGCAGAAATATAAACAGTCAGCAAAGATTTGAGAGATCATGTGAGAAATTACCTTCAGCTGAACAACCAATTCAAAGTCCTTATTTGGGTAACCAGAATGGTCACATTTCTATTTCTTTGGTCTTTCGTCCTGCTGCCTCTTTCAGTGATACAAAAAAGGAGAGGGGGATGAGAGCCAAGTTTATTACTAGTAATTCTGAATGTCACAAGATCACTTCCAAAATTCAGATTATCACATCATCACTTCAGCTTCTAGAAACTCATTTATTTCTGACTCGTTTTACATTTCTGACCTGTTTTGCTATTTATGTAAAAAAGATGAATACTGTTACCTTAGCTGCCACTGCTTCTGTGTATCTGTGCATAATATATATCTCAGTTTGAATTTATTATCATAAGCCTTGGGATTATAAAGATTTTGTTTCATGTGATAAGTTTGCACCCATATATTTTTATTTATTCTGCAAATTAAACTGTACAGGGACTTAACTAAACTACACATACATTTTCATGAAATAACCATGGCAACTGAACATACTCCACACTGAACATAACCATGTCTTGAACATCATCTTCCACAAGTTCTTCCTTAGTTAACTCAAACATTACCAAGACATTTCCAGTCTGCAACTAAACTATATATCACGCTAGTACATATTCTTGAAATTCTAATATACAAAATTGTAAAAGCTAGTTTCAAATTGCAATCAGATGGCTATGTAAACATTTGTTCCCATATGTTTAAGAATCAGGCCTTCATCATGATAACAGCTCACTCTAAAATAAAGATACCCATAAACCACAGTGATGGGATTTATAGAATGTCTGTGTTGTTACTTACCAGTACAAACCAAAAATGCCAGACATACTCTATACTTACAATACGACGGTCTCGCCAAATGTTATAAAATAAAAAATGTAATACATGTCAAACATTATTTACTTCTCTTATTGAGAGGGCTGTCACTGAAATTACTACTTTAGATTTCATATATCCAATTCTTCTAATTACTCTACTAGTGACTGCTCGGAGAGTCCATCTAATGCTATTAAGATTAAAAAGATGTATTTATCAGAGGGCTCTTTAGCAACAACCTGAATTAGCCATGCAAGACAAAAACCATGCTCATTTTTGGAAAATCATAATAATGGAAAGTAATTGTTTTTTCTAATAATGTTAATATAAACAATCCCGACTGTAACTGCCAAGAATAACTCATTTTGCTTTTCTTTTCTTTTTTTGGTGGCATTCAAGACAGGCTCAGAAGCAAAACCTCTCATGATGATGATAAAAATTCCAATTTTAATACCTTAATAAATACCTTAATACGAACCTGCTTTTTTATGAGACTGAAAGGGCTTTTCTCTTGCACAAGGTTATGTCATTATATCTGGCAAAACCAAAAGAGAATTGTTTTCCAGCAGGCTGAGCCATTATGATGAAAATCCCATCTTTTGAACAAGGCTGATACCTAATCTTTATCACTGTATTGATTGATCTGGGTTGTGAGACTTACCTGTATGCAGCTTAGCTGCCTGGCAGACAAAACAGGAAAGGAGGAAGAAATCTATGTCAATCAATTTGTTATGAAAAAAAAATTCATCTGAAATTAACAACTAAAACGCTATATTTTAGTTGTCTAGAGAGACATACAAATCATGAAAAGTTAATTTTAGGAACTAACAGTAAATGAAATGCCAGAATTGTCAAGTTAGTAGTCTTTATTAGTCCCCAGCATAGCAGTTCACAAACTCAGGATATAGGAGCCTAAGACCAATTTCTATGACAGGGTGATGAGCTAAAGAACTGGTATATGTGATAAAAACAGGGGTGTAGGGACAAACTGTCTTTTCCCAGGTGTGTTTCAGCCTGAACACTCCTATTATCTTAACCCTATGTCAGTCTTCGAGAAACAGCCAGCTAGACTGGTTTGGTAATTAGCTGAAAAGACAAAGGCTAAAGGTCAATTAGCCTAGCAGGCAAAAGCTAATTGCCAATCCATCTTTGGGAGACCAGCTGGGAAAAGTTAGAGCCAATGGTCGGGCCTAAGTGCTCCTCGAAGGCTTGTGAGGGACTTAGCATGAGGAGGAAGAAAGGAGTGGGAATTATGGCTGGGTTTCTTTTTTTTTCCTACTTGTAGAGTTAAGTTACCCTGGGAGTTGAAGAAAGCATTACTCATCTTGAAGGATTATTTTAAAATGAGACAGATTCACAGCTCAAACCAATCATATGACATTTCTTTCCTGTGCCTGAGGAGACTGAATCCCGAATGCCTGAGGAGAGCTTGCACCTTCACTAAATGGCTCTTTAGTGAAAAACATCATTTTTGTTAGTTTAAGGGATTATAATGTTTCCATTTTTTTCTTAGGCAATCAAACATTTACTGGAACAGAAACTATAAATTGAGTATCCCACTTCTTAGGTGAGAACTCTTACTATATACCTGCAAGACTTGTTCTCTGGATCCATACATACCCAAGTGGTCCATGCAAAGTAGACCAGGTTGTACATGAGGAAGAATTAGTTGAAACACCACAGGCATGGGAAGCGAGTCCCAGAACTCTGCTTGTTTATTTACAGTGAAACTGTTTCAAGAGCAGAGCTTAAGAACACTGAAAGCCAACATCCTGTACAGTCTAGTGGGTTAAGCAATAAACATCAGAATGCCCTAAATGCTGACTTGTTGGATTCCTCCCTTAGTCTTGCCCTCAACATCTTTTCCCAGATGAATTTATTTGGCAGGCTCAAGTAATCTAAAACTGAACAATACTTGATTTTTCTAGGAATTTGCTATTCAATGCATTTGAACTTACTTTGCTCTGCTGTACTCCATAGACCACTTTGCGTAGTTTTTATATGTTTAACTTGCCTGTCAGGCCTCAGATGTCAGCAGAACAGTGGAGTCTTCTCCACAAGAAAATGTTCATCTATCAAGGATAACGCTGTCTGTATACCCAGGAAAGAAGCCATATCAGCTCAGGATCTCTCTGCTTGGTTTTCTGTTTTTGTAAAGGCTTCGCCTTCATGGTTTTCTGCCAAAACTGGATATCTCTGTTGGCATCATCAAGAACAGCATTTCTTTTCCTGTTAAAGAAGTAGAAGATATTTTAATGGGGAAGCTTGGTCACCAAAGTTTTCCCTGTACAGTGTAAAGAACAAATTATACATGTAGCTATTGTAGTTTAAATTGATCATTTAGCTTCCATGTCTTCAGTTTTGGCCACTGAAAGTTTTGATCAGTTCAACATGAAGCACAGTCACAGAATCACAGAATGGCTGAGGTGGGAAAGGACCTCTGGAGTTAGCAGTAAGGAAGAAACGTGCTGTAAGACCTGCCAAGTTTCCCCTTCCCTTCTTTTACTGTGTGATTAGCAAAGTTCAGTGCCTCCAAACTGGCATGAAGGTGTTTAATGTCAAAGCTTAATAATACAGCATACATTAAAAGTATAAATACAGCATTCTTGCAGCTTAGAGAAAATATTTGCCAAAGACGAGTTACAAGTAAGTAGCTGTACCACTTCATGTTTTGCTGGATATAAAATGACCCCTTAAAGTCTTCTGACATTCTCCCCGAAGCTGAGGATTGAGGCTATGACCTTTTCAAAGCCTTCCAAAGAGCTTCACAATCAACTAACTCTCATAGAGGAAGTTTCAATAGAAGCCGAAGATTTTTTTGATAATTGTGGTAGCATGGTTTCCCTCTCTCATGAAAAGCAGAAAACAAAATCAGTTCTTGCTATCTGAAAAACAAACAGCTGTTGGTGCTGAATGAGTTCTGAAGAACTGTTTTGTAATCTCAATTCAATGTCCCCCTGAAGGAAATTCTGATTAAATGCAAGAAAAAAAGATACCATGAGGGGTCCAGGGAGGCTGTGGTGTCTCCATCCCTGGAGTTACTAACACATGACTGGAAAAGTCGTGAGCAACCTTATCTAGTTGGACCCACTTTGAGTAAGACCTCTAGAGCTCCCTACCAACCCAAACTATTCTATGAAACCACCAGCTGAAGTTAGCATCCTTCCTTGCCCGTATTTGCAATGCTAGGAAGGGGGAAGAATGCTTGTTAACAGTTAAGTTGCCTCAGGATGAGTGAACTGTGGTAAAGGAACCTATCAAAATTAGGATTTTGAATAGGATAGAACAGGACAGGACAGATCTGAAAACTGAAAATTGACACTAAAGATGTCATCTGTCAAAAAAGGGAGGAGTTTCCACCTGAGTGAAAATAGCTGATTTGACTACTACTATATTCTAGTAGAGATAAAAAATAAAGGCTACCAGCCTCCAGAGTAATGGATAGCTTTGACTATATGCTCTCACTACCAATGTACCATCTTTTGCCAGTATTTATAGAATGTTTTAATTGCTTTCAGCACAAGACCAGGAATACATTACTATCACAGTCAAAGCAAAAGGCAACACAGGAAGGAAACTGAGTCCAAATCTCTGTAGTGACGGTTTTGTAGCAGTGAAATTTATGGCCCTTTGCTGCTCAGGGCCATCCTAAAAGCATGATGAACTAATCAATTCTAAATATGTAACATACAGTTACTCCCATTTAGTGTGTTACTGCATCTTGTGGTTATTGAATAAGGAAAAGAAGTTACTATATGCTGCCAGTTAAACAAATGAACATGTTCATTCTCCTACCTATAAGGATTTAAACTTCGTCCTTATGTTTACCAGTGTTGGCTAAAGCGTTGCCTGAAACCAGAGCCCTACAATGGGCACAAAGGGAACCAGATCTTTCTGAACAAGAGCTGTTGCAGGCCTCCAGCACTGAAGCTACAAAGTAGCGTCAATGCTTTAGAAGGCATTCCTGTGGGCCACTTCCTTAAGTATCGAAATAAACCACTTCTCAAGAAGAAACAAAACAATCCATTTGGTAAAAGACAGCATTCAGAAAATAAACTTATGCAATCACACAGCAAAGAATCTGGAAGATCATGATGTAAATATCAGTTCTCTTTCTGTTTATTTTCTCTCCCTTTCTGAGATCTCTTTTCCCCTCCTGAAGACTTTTCTCCATTCTTTAGTATGCATCAGACAAAGCCTTAGATCCCTAGGCTTTAACAGAGAAGCCACAGTCTCATTTTTCTATTAACAAAATCTTTTTTGTTTTTGTCAGCCCTTCGGTCCTGAAGATGCCAGACCAGAGCCATTCATTTTTGCAAACTCATTTGTGGCGGCACAGACCAGCCCACGAGGCACAGTGTGCAGTGTTTGCATGCTAATTGCATTTTGCAGGTACGCTGCGGTGGCTGCCACTGGTGGCGGTGCCATTTCAGAATCCCCTCCTTTTATTCTCTACCATTGTCGATCAAACCAGTCCATTCTGTGCCACGACACCGAATGCCAGCCTGCCTGGTTTGTTAGAAACCTGGCCAGCAGTCCCCTCAGTGACATTTCTTGTGCTAACATCCTAGAGGGGCTTCTCCTCCTTGCCTCCCTGATGACTGCCAAGTCTAATTGCTTTTCCTCATGCAGGCTTTGTAAAGTTTTTCCCTCATCATTTTTTAGAAGAGATGTACTTTTATCACTAGGATACTGTCATTAGTAGTACTATCTATCTGTACCCAAGTATAATTTCCCCAGGTAGGAAACATTTTCCAGCTGGGGACTGCTGGAATATGGCACGTTACAGCTGCTTCCTGCACATCCAGAGGTCCCTATGCTGGTGGTGGAAATAGATTACTACAGTGCCATTCCCACCGCCAGTAACAGACAGCACAGACTCAGGATAATCCACTTGCACTTCTTTTTCTTGGCATTGCTAATTGTGAAAGGGAGTTGATTAAGCAGTTTTGCTCTCTGTGTCAGTTCAGCCCTTATATACCCCGTGAGAGTGGCAAAGCAAGCACTAATTCATGTACTTTATAATGATTTCACTATCACTGTCTTCTAGAAAGACACTCATGGCTAGTCGAGAAGAAACAGCCATAGTATAGTAATTGTTGTTCAGTGGAATAGCTACAGAAAATTCAGCTACAAATGATCATTTTCACCCTGTGACTAGCTGCTTTGGTGTTCAAGACTGCACTGCCCACCGCCTGGGCAGGCAGGGGCAGTGAGCTCTTGACTCAGCTCAGACTTAAAGCTCACATAGAGCTTTGAAGATTGACAGCTTCCACAGCTGAAAAATGCCTGTCATACAAACATCTTAGAGGTCCAACCAAGCAAAACCATTGAAAAAGAAACAATATGAAAAGATTTATGTGAGGAAAGAATTTGAAAACAGTCTAAAAGGGCTTCTGTGTTTACTAATGGGTCTTGTTTTATTTCCCTATTTAAATAATCACCTTTCCATGCTTCAAAAACACTCTTTCAAGAAAGATTATAAGATGGGACTGCTCCCATAGAGCAAATTATGAGTATTACTAGAGTGAAACTTTGCAGACAAACAGGATGGGCTCCATGAGAGGGAAAATGTAGTGCTTGGCAGCACTGAACAGGATTTGAGTGTAAAAGTGTGTGACTCCCCTGAAGAACATCCAGTGATCTCCTGTGACTCAGAGACTGAAAAAGAGTAGAATGAACTTCTGAAGAAGGCTATTTGAATCACGTAATCCCTGCTCCCAGGTCTGTGATCAACGGGGACTAACCAGAATGACTCATGTAGGGTCAGGAAGGTTACAAGGTCTGGGGTATTTCATGATAGTTGATTCCTTGCTGGTAAACCAATTGTAAGACAACAGAAATATTATGTGGTTTCTCTTCCAACCTAAGCACAGATCCTATTCTGACTTTCTCCAGACTGCTTCATCTTCTGCTAAGAAAGGGGAGGTTCCTAGGAGTTTTTCCATCTTGCACAGCAGTGGTTGGAATGGTGTCATATGAGCGCAAAGGCAGGGCTAGGGAGTTTGGAACATTTGCTGAGGTCTGTAGGACTGGTCTGATCCTAGCAGAGCCACCCTTAAGACCTGCTAGCTCTCTTGGTTTGCACATATTATCACTGGAACCAGATTTAATTGGAGTAGGGAAAAAAGAAGAGGAATGTTTCAAAAGGTTTTGAAAAGCCCAGGGTTCTTTCTTCTTTTTTTTTTTTCTTTTTTTTTTCCCCAGAGTTTAGTAGTATGAGAAGAAACTTCTGTAAACCAGAGAGAGATGTGGCAGATTCAGTCCAAAAACATTCTTTTTTCTTTTTAAACTTATGAAAGTTGTATAAAAAAGAAAAGTGGTGCATAGTCTTTGAGTTACTTGCTGGCACTGAAACCTGGGACATTCATCCCTAAATCCCAACCTCTCAAACTGCCAGAGAGCAGAAATGCCCTCCTGTGGAGACTGTCTGACACAGAAGGCACTGAGAATTTCCCCTCACCTAAGTTTCCAGTACCCCAAACCAGCTCCTTTACAGATACATGCATATCTCTATATTGCAGTCTGCACTTTAAATATACCCTAAAGGCAAATTTAATCTCTTTGATTTAGCTTTCCCTCAATAATTTAGTCACACACATCCTTACACAGCACATCCACTCACTCACACACATAAACAAACAAATGAAGGAATGAAAACCTATGAATTAATCAAGCCATTTCCCCAAAGACTCTGAAAGAAGCAAGCAAGAGAAATTGTAAATGATATTTCTATTTGGGAGACAGCTGGATTTTATCATGATGGGGCCATCCAAACATATAAATATCTGAGATGAGAAGGAAGAAGATGAAATGAAATGGATGGAAATATTTGTGCTGTCAGTGAGATGAAAGAATAAAGTTGTGGGTGCAACAGAAAATGATTCTTTAAATTAGGCCCATATCCTTAGCATCATATTTAATATCCTTTCCACTAACCTGCCCAGAAACTATTCTTGATATTCTCAGACTTGAACCTAAGCTTTTCTCTTCTATAGTAAGAGTAGTTCTACAGTGCTTCAATACATAATAAATGTGTTACACCCAACAGTTAAACAATGCAGGTGACAGCAGCCTAAGGTAACACTAGTACTTGTATTTCACGTTCTTTGGCAGAACTGCCCACTTGAACATTAACATAGCTATTTACTGACCATTAAAACTGTTATTTATATTTTAATTATAAGCCTCTGACTCCAAACTGTATTTATAAAAAAGACATTCATTTCTATTCTATATATGACCAACTTAGTCTCAGAATGAAGCTCCAGGCAGTCACTGCATTTAAGCACAATAGGATTCTGATTCTTTAACCCGGATGTGTCTCAGTTTACCAGTATTCTCTACACGGTTATTTTCTACCCCCTACACTTTTAAAATACAGGTACACAATGATTGTTTAAAACAAGCAAACAGGAGAATGAACTTGTTTTTCTAGTAAAGCATTTCCTGAAGAAAGAACAGTAATCATTTCAAATTATTCCCAGGAAGTTAAACTAAGGAAGGGAAAATGGAAAATGGAAAATGGAAAATGGAAGAAGGAAGAAGGAAAAGGAAAAGGAAAAGGAAAAGGAAAAGGAAAAGGAAAAGGAAAAGGAAAAGGAAAAGGAAAAGGAAAAGGAAAAGAAGAAAGAGTTCCCTGAAAAATTTTCCAAACTGCAGAATTCACAAAATATCTCAAAATATCTGATCTGGAAAAAAAAAAACCATAGAATTACAGCAGTTTTGTAAATGGTGGTGAGTGTGAAACAGACAATGAATGGCAGATGGCATATGCTTTGGAGCTGAAGAAAACCCTTTTTTGAACAAGGCAATTAAAGACTTTTCCAGCAAAAGAAACAGACAGACACTTCATCAGAAAGACAGATTTCTCTTTGTAGGTAGGTAGAAGACATATTTTCAAAACTGGCATCCAGATGGGATATAAATTTGAGTGAACCTTTTAAAGGAGCTAATATTATGATGTCCACTGGCCACCCATTATTTGATGTAGAAATACATTTACAAATGTATTCAATTTCTGCCCACATTAAAAACAAGCATTTGGGATTTAACACAAGTTACAAATAGACTCCCAAATATTTAGTCTAAGATTGTACTGGTTACTTGTCTATTAAACAATATCCAAACCAAGAGTCAAGGTACACTAACAGAATTTTATTCTGCTTCTACAGGACTACAGAAGAGAGTAAAGGTTAGAGTGCTCTGCATCTAAATGGTCAGAATTTTGATTATGGAAATACGACAAAGTGCTAACAATCACGAGTTAAGTTCAAACCTTTAAAAAAAGATAACGGTCACTTATCTCTTTATAGCATGTGCCTTTTTTTTTTTTTTATCTCTTCACAGTCTTTTCCCTCTATGATCTGCAGAGGCGATCTTTTCACCCTGTTAAATCATCCTTATCAAGTGTCTTGAATGCAATAACCTGTTTGGCACATTACTGATCTTTTAGGATTTGTATTTAATATATTGTGTTCTTTTTTTTCCCTCGTAGGTTACTCCAGAGCTCAGAACTGTTGGATTACTGATTGATTTCACAGCTACTTTGGGTTGTTTTCATTCATGTGACTCCCTCTGTTGCAAAATGAACACAAAACTTTCAAAAAGTAAAAAGACAGAAAGAAAAATCCCTCCTCCCACTCTCTCTCTTACACACATACATATACAAAGAGTTATTTAATTAAGCACAGATTATTTCCGATGGGAAATACCTCAGCTTTCTACAGATTTTTATAAAAAGAAGAGAATTCTGCACATATCAGATTAATCATCAGATAAATGACCTTAAATCCTCTCTCTGTCCATAATCCCTTTTATTACACTGATGTAGGGTAACTTTTGTCCACTATTTGTGGAATGAAGACTGTCTACCAAGCCCTAACAGTAAGCTGGACTGTTATGAAGTATGGAAACAATGCTAAAAACTGTAGTGGTGGTAGAGTACATCCTTGAAAAGCAAACCCTCCCGTTCTGTAGTGCTGTGATTTTAGACGTGTGGTTATCAGGAAAAGATGTCCCCATTTTCATTAATGCTTGATCCATTTTACAAGTCTTCTCTCCTGATTTGATGCAGGTTTACAAAAAAAAATCTCCTGTCAGCCTGGGACTGGCATGGCAGGGCTCCAGGAGAGGCAGCGTCCAGTGTCCCATCCCTCTCCATCTCCATGCTGCTCATTACAAACAGAGCTAAGGAGGGACACTGTGGCATTAGAGAGTGAAGGTCAGCGTGTCTTCCCCTGATGAATACGAGAATCAATATCTAGCTTGGTGAGATGAGTATCTGGTCCTCTGCAAAAACAAGATTTCAGACTGCAACCAGTTACTCAAAATTGTTACGGAGTGTTTCCAGCAGGAATATTTTCTTGTTATTTTTAAACACATAATTGGCATTTACAACATCAAAAACATCAAAGTGTTTTTCATTTGGATTCTTACACGGAAAAAATAGGTACTGGCTTTTAATAAAAAATTCCTTTTCATCAGAAACTTGATTATATTTTCAAACTATTAGTATGAAACATCTAAAATAAGCAGTATATAAACAGACAAGCAACATAGCTATCTATACTTTCATATATACACACCTATATGGATATGCAGACAGGCAATTCTTTGTCTAATGGCACCTTTATCCTTAAACTCTTAAGCCCATGCTCAGTTTTAAGTAGGTACTGAGACCTGGTGACTCTGTGACTTTCCAAGATTGCTGCATAAAATGTTAACATACAGACAACGGACAAAGAAAGAGGAATGTGCTGGCTGATACTCAGCAGCCATCCTCTGAAACCTTGCTTTTGTAGTGCTTGCTTTCCACTTCCATCCATATATCTTCACAACCCTCATTACTCAATGCCCGTTCATCTTGCCCACTTACCAAACCCTCACTCCTACACCATTACTCCTCAGGCACCAGTTGTTCAGTAGCACACCTGCTTGCTGCCCAGTATCCCTGTGTAATTCCTACCCATTTTCTGACGAAACATGATCTCTACCTCGCCCTTCTTTATAGCACTGATTTTGGACTACAGTATTATTTTAAAGACTTGATGATCAGTTGAGCATTTCTCTTTACACTATCACAGCACACTAGTTTGTTTCCAATTAAAAAAGACACTAGATAATAATACACTGCACAAATTCTCCCAACACAATGTGATTGTCACAGGCTGTTACAAGAGAAGCTATCCTTTATAGAGCAGCAACTCACCATGGCTTGCATGTATGGAACCCTCCACTGGAGGGAATCAGTTCTGTGCTTGTGATAGTAAACTTTATGCTGGCCAAGAGAGACACTGTTATTATTGACATCTATGGAAATTTACGGTAAATTTAGCTGTAGAGAATTAAGGATCATTTTAAGACAAAGCCTGCTTCATTGCAGATGGGTCAAGTGAAGAGTTAACTGAAAAATCAGATATACAAAATAACTGTTATAAAAGCATTTTTGTTACTATCACTAGTTCCCAAATTCAAAAAAGCCTGGAAAAAAAAAAAAAGGATGTTTATTAAAACAAGAATTTCTGAAGAAATTCACATATTTGGGTGGAAAAAACAAAAGGGATATTGGGAATAAAAGAATATTGTTAACACTTGAGCTATTTCTCTGTGTTAAGTTTGTTCACTGCTACAGGCAAGATGGGGGGCCTCTACACCTGAAAATAAAGATGGTCACAATCTTTCCCTCTACAAACCAGCACTCCAGAGCCACACCACTCTCCAGCCACCCAGGCCCATTTGCAGGGACAGGACTTAATTTAATAAAGACACCTCCAGGTTGGTAGCTCTGCTACAGTAGCTGTCATTCAGCGGAGCACTAGTTGTGGCTGATCCACAAGCTGCCTTCATCACCCACTGACCCATGAAAACACCCTTATGTTTAGGAACTGTCTGAAATTTTAAGTTACTTAGCATGTATTTAATAAGTCCTTCTATGCGTTGGAGAGATTGCGCCCCTCATCATAGCCTCATAATGCTACCCACATGAATGTGCGTACCTGGGATCTGGGGACTTAATCTGACCCCGTGTATGGAATACAAAAGCAGGAAAGAGGCCAAAACTCACACGCTTATGAATAGCCTCATTGACTTCAATAAATAGACTGGTATGAAAAGAAATACTGAGAATTTGGCTCAATATATGGAATTTCCATCCAATATATTAGGTTTTCCTGTTCTTTTAAAATAAAAAAAGCACTTTGGATTTCCTTAATATTTATGATAGTATAAACAAAGGCTCAACAGCTCACCAGAAAAAATGAATTCTTTATCTTTACATCCACAATGCTGTAACTAGGCCTTTTTTTATTCATAGACAGGCTTCCTATGTGATTAATTAATAGCACTAAGGAATAGAATTTTGGTATTTTTACCATTTTTTGTGTCATGTTCTACAGTGAACTGTAGGGTGGTAATTCAAGAATAATTTAGAGATAAATTAGCATAATAATTAGAAGCCTAAAAGTCTTTATAGTGTTTTTAATATTTATGCTTGATAAATATTGCTCTATTTGTCAGTTTATGCAGTATAAAGTGAAACTTAATGTAAGAAGGTTATTAGCATAAAATTAGCATAATGAGTAAAAAGCAAAACACAAAGGTAATCAAAAATAACAGAGGTTGTTTCCCGTTGCCTCTCTCAAAGGACAAACTTTACACCCAAAAATCTGTGTTATGGAAAACAAATTTCATTTAAATTAATTATGAGGTTCTATTATAACTGTGAAAAATGGATATCTTTTAACAGTTCTTCCAGAAAGTGCTTTTTTTGTCTCTTTCAAACTTCTTTCACACAGTCTAGCCACTCAAAGAATGAGATCATTCTGGTCACATCGCTTATGAAAAGTGAATTTTAAAAAAGGACATTTGTCCAAAGCAGCAAGACAACTTAGCTGTGAGGACACAAGGATGTCTCCGTGTGAAACCAGAGACAGACCACAAATTCATACCTTTAGACACTAATGAAGAATAGCAAACAGCAATAAGCAAATGACAGTAATATCTTTACCAGCAGAACTATCAGCCAAATAATTATGTCTGGACTTCTAAAGTTATATGTCAACGTAACATTTAGCTGCATGCTTCGAAGCTCATGAAGCCCACCTCTGATACCAGACACCTGACATTTATTTTTGCTGACTTGTACAGCTTCCTAGTGATACTCAAATCTTTCTTTTCAATCTCTTTAGACTACAGTTTCCAAAAGTTTGTCCTGTACTAGTGAAACTCATGGCTTTATAACAACCTCTTTGAGACAAGGGCAATGACCCAGCTGAGGGGAGGGCTGATAGAGGCGAGTAAGAACGGAAAGACTCCAAACCATTCCTTAAGCTCCTCTGCTATGACCTGCATCAGGTTTATGAGGGAAAATGTTATGAGACCAGCTAAACCTGGCTAAAAGGGGTTTCAAAACTATTAAGCCATTATTCCTTGGGAATAAATGTAAGAAGCAGTTAAGCTCCTTTCTGATATCACAAGCTGAAATGGCAAACATCTATCCAGAATATACATCAATACTCAGAATTAAGGCCTGAGAATGGGAGAGCATTGCTTGGATGTGTTTTGAGAAGATTTGTGGAAGATAAAAGAGGGAAGAAGCTGTGCACACGGACAATTTCAGGCCCACACAGTTAATTCGCTAAGGGATGCAGGTAGCTGGAACTCTCTCTGGTACAGCGGTGCTAACCCTGCACCCTCTCTTTCTCAGCCCTGTCTCCTGAGATAGAAACACAGCAGTAGTCCATGGGAATCACTACAACAGCTTTGTGATATTTGGAGATTTCTCAAAGCATTCTGGTAATAAATGCTTATTCCTCCACTTTTTTGATGCCTTATGGAATAATCGATACAAGCACATGCTTGTGTAAAGCACTGCTCTGAGGATGTGTCCACTTGCTACTCACTGTGTGCACAGAAAAAAACACAACGGACAAAGCAAGAAAGTCGTGTTTGAACACTCAGTGACTTCACCCCCTACGTGATCCTCCACAGCTCCATCCTTCCTATTGCTTAAAAATAGCAACTAGCACAAGCACTCACCTACAGCTGAAAACTCAGCAACCTTCTTTGACACTCTCCACAGTCTCCAGTGATGAGAATGCAGGTATAACAAGGTGAATTTACACAGGTGATTTTTTTTTCTAGCTGAAAAAAATTATCACATTCTTGACATTTCTGCTGTAGTTGGTGCGAGGAGTCCAGGTTCAAAAGTCACTCAAAAAGCCAGATCTCCTTGGCAACATATACAGTAAAACACAGCTTGGGATTATTGCTTTTTTCTAAAACTATTATTTTTATGGTGCCCACTATAGTATTAGTCATCAGAAGGCAATTCTTGGTTTATGCTGAAAATTTATGATCCTTTTTACTCTACTAGTACTTGTAAGATATACTAATTACCAGTGTGAGGATTTGTGGAAGAGATCTGGAAATAATAGAAATAAGCCTTTTAACAGGCACAGTAATTATGCATACACAACAGATGCTAATAACAATTTTCACTTCTGAGGAAAAATGATTGAGGTTTAAAAGTACAATAACAAAGAGGCGTAAGAAAAGTACAAGGAGGCGTATATACATGAGACAATGTATGTGTGATCACAATTGCTAATTTAAAAAGAACTTTCACACTGGAATAATCTCAAAACCATCTCCTCGACAACAATCTATTTGCCTTTCATGTTATTTTTTCCTCACTTCCTGTTACCCGTGTTCTGCTATTTACAGCAGTTATTTCAATCTCTACGTCAGTTTCCTGTCATACGTAAAATGTCAGGCCAGGTGTAAAAACAGAACCTTGAATATTTGTTTTCTAATAAATCTCCCAGAACCTTTCAGAATGCTTTGAATATTTGTCTCTAGCGTCCTGATAAACTGAGGTAACTAAGTATCAATTTATTTTTTAACAGCTTCATATATATGGGTAGGGTGTTGTTTTCCACTTAGCGTCCCAAACCACTCTGTGTGATGTTTAAGTTACAGCGCAGAAGTGGTTGTATATCATTAATGTGTATGTAGACTCCTATAAAAACACACATACACAGAACAAGAGCCAAGTCTTCAAATTACCACCAAGCTCGATGTTTAATATAATGAGTGGTTGAATTAAAGTTCATAGCTCCAGCTGTGTTAGTGGTAGACTCCTGTTAAGTCCAAGAGAGCGTTCATTAAGATAATTGAAGTTCTGAGCCATCTCATCCATCAATCAGTCTTTCTTCTGAACAGTTACCAATTATTGCTGAATAGACTGTGACATAACCCATTAACTCAGCACATGTTTGCCAGAAGTTATAGGTGCTTTGAGATCTCTAGGAATGAAAGGTGACATATAAATCAAAGGCATCAACATCATTTGATGCTCCTAAAGTCTGCACTGAAGTTACCTTCATCATTAAGGGTTGATATCACAGTCATTTGCATTGGAAGTTGGGACTACAATTTCATTCCAAGATCAAAAAGGGAAGTGAACTGGCTGGTGAGGTGACGAATCTGACATTAAAGCAGAGACCCTGGCAAGAGATCCCAGAGACTGAAGTATTTATGAAGCTGTCCTTTAAAACAAAGCAGAGAGTAATAAACCTGGTAAAGATATTTTCAAATCAAACCATTTCTTCACCAAATACCCCCATAAAAAATAGGTTTGCAAATTCCATGGCACTTTGGAAGAGAGATTTACCCCCTATGCATGCAGTATTTTTTTGAGAATGGTGCATGCCTCCTCTTCACACAATAAGCCACAGAAGCTACAGAAAGAAAAATGACTCCATCCGCACCGTATTTAAGTGCGCTAGGTGTTTTTGTCAATTATTTAAGGAAACAGTGGGTATGTCGGCATGACAGAATATGAGAGTTAGCTTTAAAATAAGCACTGCTAGCAATGTAGCCATGGTAGTTTTGAATTTAGTATGAACTAGCCTCTTGATAACTTTTTGGTTTTTTAGGTGTAATTTACAACTAAAGGGAATTCTTTTCACCACAGCTGCTCTGGTAATATGGATGAGGTTCTCCAGCACAAAGCTGACACACACATGCACAAGTAACTCCACAATCCAGATGCCACTTCATGGTAAAATTTCACAACAATTTCAGAAGTGCAGTGCCCAGTCTTACCTGCTTGTGTTATCCCCAGCTACTACACTTGTGGGCTAACCCTGGGAGGGCTGATCAAGTCCATGTTGCGACTTTCCCACCACCTAGTGGCTGAAAAGGTACAGATAACAAAAACTCTTAAAAGTCCAGTACCTCACGGAGATTTTTTTTTCTTTTGGCATTAATAAGGCTTGTTTTTTTGAGGATCAAACAAGGCTACATTACAGCTGCCATTTTCTCCATCAGCATCTAAGCTTTCATGTTTAAAAAAAAAATCTCACTCCAGCATAACATTTACAGTAAACTGGACCCTAGAATATACCTTTGCAGGGATATTTGCCAGCAAAGGAAAACATGAGTATACCCCCAGTGGGGTATCAGCCTCAACAACTCATGATACTTCAAATCCAGGAATTGGTACCTAAATCACTGCTGACTGTTACACTCAAGAAAGAGAGGATGAACATCACAGCAGGGAGATCACAATAGAAATATGTTAGTTTGATCTCACCTTGGGAGATGTCAGGGCAGGTTTGAGAGTGTGTCACCATCTGCTGGGCCCTCCCCTGTTCTGTTACAGACACGGACAACACACGGGCAGGCTGGCAGCTGTGGTTTTCTGCAGTGCTTCCTGATAGCTGTGGAATTAAGTTCAGTCACTGCTCAGTACTTTAAGAAATGTGTTCTAGAGCTGTCTAAAAGGATGTTTTTAACTGATAGCAAATGCTTGCTTTACACACACACACACACACACACACACATCCCTCAAATAAGTGCCCTAAATCTGTTCCGTGAGCATATACAAAGACTAGATATTAGTATTTCTGGTATTAACTGAGATTAATTTGGAGAGTGTTTACAGAAAGTAATGAAAAAAGACACTGATCTGGCTTTCTGTTGTTCTCTGGCAAACTTAGGAAGAACAACACATGAGGCGCTTGGTCATAATCTTTTCTGTGACAGATTTTTGCAGGAGTTAAAAAGTACAAAAATAATGTTGTTTTTCCACAAATGTTTCAGTAGTTTGCAATCTAAGGAAGAGCCAGTATGAGTAAATACCCTCTTTCCTTTGTATTTCCAAGTTAACAGCATCACACTACCAGCTCTCGTCTGCATCCTTGCAGTGGAAAAAGCAGTGCAAGGAGAACACATTTTCCATGGGCGATGCCAAGTGGAAAGGCCAGCGCTGCCTAAGCGCTCACCCCCAGAAGTGTTACTGACCAGATGAGACTGCTCAAGAAGCCAGGACGGTGTTACAAATCATACATGCCCTCTGCTACATATACCCTATCCATATTAGAAAAAAGTTCTTCTCAAATTTAACTCTTCTTATAGGATAAAACATTTAATAACCTTGACAGTAAAAAAGCAAAAGTTTTGCTAACCCCGAAGGATATACCTGTATCTTCAGTCTAAGCATAGCAGGTAAAATTCTACAGCGTTCTTCAAAGACATATCACATCAGTTTAGGGAAAAGTTTGGATAATTCCATTTTAAATATACCCTCTGCCTGCCACCAATACATACGTACTCTGGGCATCACTTTCAAATTCAGAAGTAACACAAGATCCTACTTTTCTACTTGAATATAGAAGAGTATTTAAGGGTACACTCCAAAGCAGTTCTCAGGAGTTTGAGCTGTTTCAGAATCCCTCAGTAAAAGTCACAGGACTGTTTCCTGTGGTCAAACCTAATATTGAACAGCTATGATTAAGTATCAGCAGGTCCCTTTTTCCTGCACATTTTTTCCAAGTCTATAGTGTCACTCGTCTGCCTTGTCAATGGAATCACTTGTACTTCTAATTTCCTGCTTTTAAATTCTCAACATGTCAGCACCTCCCCTTACATTCAGCTGACTGTGTGTGGATACCAGCTCCTCCTACTCTTCCTCGTCCAAAGCCTTCCTTCCATCAGTGACACTTCCGTGTACTTTAGTCTCTATTTTCTTTCACTTCAAAGCTCCACACTTACATTTCTCTGGCAGTGGTTTCAGTGTAAACCGCAGCCTAAATGTGAGAATTGGGCAAGGAAACACATTCAGTTTCCTACAGAGATAAGGGAAGAAGAGAACAGCCGAACAGAGTCCTTGATCTAGGGTGATGAGGGTCACTTTCAGTCTTATTTTGGTTTACTTGCAAAAAAAAAAGGTTTTAAGCATTCTCCTCTCATAGCTATGGGGATGTGAGGAAAAGGAGTATCAAAAATTATTGCAAATTAAATATTATTGATAACAGACAGAAGGCTATCTCCCATGGACAGATCTTGGTATCTTACACGTTGTTTATCATAACGTGAACACCTTTTATAGTAAAATAACTCAGGATATCCAACCCTTCTGTAACTACAATCTGACACAGAAATATAACCGAAAACTTCCACAAAACTACTAAAAATCATTGAAAGAACAACGCTTTGAGGTACGCATTGAGAACCAGCCCATATAAGCGTTTTTTTTACCACTTTGTATTGTGGTTTTTTTTGCTTCTTTGCAGAGCGGAGGCACTGGCTGGCACTGGGTGGCAGGGCGCGGCGTGCCTCGGGGCGATCTCCTGCAGCCCCGGCACGCTGCTGCTGAGCGAAGCCCGGTGCGTGCGCGCCAGGACCCGGGCACCGCTGCTCGCTGCCAGGCCCGTGTCAGGGCTGCGCCGTGCCTCCCAGCAGCCCAGTCACATTCTCACTGGGACTGCCGCCACACTAGCGCCAGGCGGTTTCCTTCCAAAAACCCCAAATCCACGGGGGTACTAAGGAAGGGAGCATCTTTTCTGAAACGTACAGGAAATTATCTTAAAGCTTATGGCTTAAGGCTTAGAGGCCGTTTGCTTTCCCTCGCCAATCCCAAGCAAAAAAAATACCATTGACAGCTTGCTCAGAGAAGGCCCCATTTTGTGCTTTTATTCTTTCTCCTGTTACTGGTGGTTTTGTCGCTGTGGCTGAGAAAAACCGATCTGATCTAGAGCCATCCAATGCCAAAAATTCACAGAAAGCACAGCGGTGAGTATTCGCAACAAGGAACTTCCTTCGCACCTGGGAAGCTGCCGTGTGACTCACCGCCCCTCTCCACGCCCTCTCCGGGTTTTCAAAATAGCAGAAGCTAGTTATGAGCTGCTCTGTAGCTCGTGTTCTTGTCAGCAAACTAAGAATTATTCAGCACTATTCACTGATTTTAAATGATGAACAAAGAACCTAGCAAGTTGCTACAGATAGTTCACAAACAAAAAAAGTGGCAGAGCTCATTTAATAAATTATTCATCCCAAATTATGTTGCTAAATCTAATATACAGTACCTATACATATGGGAGGGAAAGAGAGAACATTAACAGCTTTTAGACATATTTTGGAAATGTTTGTGCCAATTGTATATAATTTTCAAGGTTAATGGCTTTTTGATACATAATAATGGAACTCCCATTTATTGTACATATCCTAGTTGCGAAACCTGTTTCATTTGCATAATCATAAATTGCAGTTGAGCAATCCTCAGCATGTGGTTATTCATTTGATGAAAATGTAAATTTCAATTTTATTTTTGTTCAATTGCATACACACTGCATTTACTGAATATGAGAAAAAGCATTTTAATTCAACCAATGAATTCAGCTCATTACAACCTACTAAGAACACTGAGTAACCCAGAATTTGGTAACAAAGTGCATTTTTAAGCAATGATTTACAATTAACTTATCTTTTTATTTTAGGTTTTAACACCTATAAAATTAGTCACTGCGTCTGCTATTATCCAAAAACTTCCCCTCAGAATGTAAGATTGCTCCATCATCTTGGATACAAAAATTAGTGTAGTAATGTTCAAAAGAAAGGCACTCAATTAAACAAAACAAAAAACAACAATGAAAGGGAGACATTCAAAGCTAACATGGAGTGAAATCTCAGAAATAAAATGGTTTGTGCTAGGGACCTAAAAGAGACTTTGATGTAAAAATGAATACTTGGATCAACTCATCTCACAGAATCACAGGAATATCCCGAGTTGGAAGGGACCCATAAGGATCATCGAGTCCAACTCCTATCTGCTTACACACGCTGAGAATCTAGAGCTGGCTGTGTTGGAAGGGTAGCTAAATATGCCATTTTTAGTTGTAAATTGGATATCTTACACAGAGGCATTGCTGAGAGACAACAGTGATAAACCATCCTGTAAAAGTTTTGCACACAAATCTTTAAAAACCTTAAATTACCTCTTTTAAAGTCTAGCAACTTTGGAGATACAGAGAAATATGGAAGAAATGACACTCGTGTCCTGTCTCTTTCAGTGAAGTTACAAGTCCCCATTACTGATACCAGCGTTCATCACTGGGATTGAGCCAGTGGAGTGACTCCCATCGTGTAGCTAATGACAGCTCCCTTGGCGTCAGAGCGTAGGCATTTCCAAGCTACAGACGAGAGCAATGGGTGGAGATTGTGATCCTCAAAGGGACCATTTAGCTGACTGAAATTAATTTGCTCTGATATTCTAACCACTACTTCTAATTAAGCCAGGTCCATGATCTTTATAGAAGAGAAGTAAAGCTTAGAAAGAAGAACAAGTCCAAACATTTTGAGATAATATAAGTAAAAATTCTACTGAAGCAACTTTGGGCTTAATTAAAAATGTATTTGATAATCACAGTAATGAGCCTCATTTTAATAAATTATTTTTATTGCATATTACATATCTTGCAAGATTAACCTGAGTTCCATTTCTCTTCAGGGGTAGCACAAGTGTAAGTAATTAAACTTCACAAATTGATAAAATCTAGCATTGCAATTCTACGGCTGCTTTGGTTCGTCCAACCATTCCCACTCCCCCACCAAAACCCAAGTGTCTTCCTATGCGTTATCTCGCTGCAGTCATTGCTTTCCTCCGACTGTACAGTAGCTTATTGTCAGAAACAGCAAACTACACGACAGCCATATAGTTGTTGTTTTCCACCCAGAAATCCTGACTGGATGGAAAAAGAGGATTTAGGACACTTGTCCAGAATGCCTCGACATCCCTCCCACAGCTCAGTCAGGCAAATAATTGGAACATGTAGAAATACCAGAAACACTTAGTGCCCATGCACAGTTCCACTCCATGGCGATAAAGGTCGGTCAGTGCGCGTGCAGTAAACCTTATCTGCTCATTATACAGGACCTGCTGTAACGCAGCATATGTTCACAGCTTTCTGGGCACACAGGATCTGCTGTGTATGTGCTCCATCTGTGATCCACATGTATGGCCAAGGCAACAGGAAAACATCAGACTTCCTATGCATGCTTTGCAAAGCAAAGCTCATCACAGAACTAAGACAGTATGAGGCAACTGTAGCCCTTGTTGTATCTGGTCTGATAACGACTGATATGAATGAGCTGGGATATTTGGATTACAGGATGTGCTATAAGCCAATACTCATAACAGGACCAAGCATCCCTGCCAACTGGTAGAATAGCTGGCTTGGAGGAATGAAAAACATTCAGAAAAGGAGAGTGAAATATGTATTTTGTTCTGCCTTCAGTCCCAAACTGAGGAGATTCACAGTCATAAAACCTTGTGATAGCTTGTGGTTTCCTTTGGGCAACATATCACTGAATTTCATTTTCCTGGTCTATCTCATGAAATTCTGAGGTATTTACTGTATTTCAGGCAAAACCAATGGATTTTTACTACTGCTGTACAATATAAATACTGATTACATGTTTTCTAGGTAGAAAAAGTATTTTCTTGTTTTCAGAAGTGATAGTTCTAAGCAGAAGGCAATGAATTTAGAAAGTCAGTCATCATTGAACTTGTCTACAGTTATATATATATATATATATGTAAATATACATACATCTTTAGCTACAAGATTCAAAATCCTAATCTACTATGCAGTATGGTGAGTTCACTTATTTTCTAAGCACCTAAAGTAAACTGAGAATAGGTACTAGATATGCGGTGGGCAAATTTCTAGAAAGTGGAATCCCTCCTAGAAAAGAGATGAACGGCTTGGCCAGCTGGCATTTCTCTCAAATCATTTGGCACAGCACCTACTGGCTAATATTCATGGCCCTGCTTGAGGTCTTTGCTGGGCACTCTCCAGGCTGCTGTGGGGGGCTGCGGGGCTCCCCTCCCTCACCATGGTCCCTGGCTCTCAAAACCACGGCACGCTTTCGGACAGTGTCTCCCTTCAGAAGCAGAACCATGCTCTGTCAAGAATTGAATGCCTTCAGACCCAGGTAGCACTGGCACCATGCTAAGCAGGTAAACTGATTGGCACGTAAAAATAGTGATTTTCTATGTGTTCCGCACCATGTTATCTTGCAGAGAGTGGAATTGCTAAATTTCACAGAAAACAGGTGAAATAAAAAGAATAGTTCATAAAACCTACTAATCTATCACTTCAGAGGACAGCATGATCTGGCAGACTGAATTAAAAGCACTGAGTTCAGCTCCTCACATTCTAGCTCTAAGCATCTCCTTGCTTGATTAAGACAACTCAATTAATTTGTGTATGTCCCAGTTTCTCCTGTGTGTGAAATGACAATATTATTACTCTGGACAAGATGGCCCAACATAAAAATATGGATTAAAGAGAAAATGAGAATCATATAAAAATAATGTAACATTGCTGATGTCAATGCCAAAAATGAAACAAACAAAAACATTTCTCTTGGTGCTTGCATTAGCAGCTTCAACTATAACTAGGGGATTAAACAACATACTGTAGGAGTAATGCAACCAGTGGTTCAATAACTTAATTAAGCAAACATGTTTAGTGCTTAAGTTTTTCTATCCCATGAAATAAACAAACACTTCCAAGCCAGCAAAGCCTCCCACGTGCCAAGCTGAGAACAAGTCATGCCTTGTTTCCATCCCCTCCTGCTGGACCGCACCCTCTCGCACCATGCCCCGAAGGCAGTGTTTTTGCTCCATATGTCGCTGGGTTTAAGCCATCCTGTTTGCTTGCATGGCACTGTTTGTATCAAATCTGTTTTTCACTCTACTGCATGATAATGAAGAACAACAACAACAACAACAACAAAAAAAAAAAAACCAACCAACCAACCAAAAAAAAATCCTGACCATTAATAGCTGCATTGCTGGTAAACCTCTCTAGGAAATTCAGTGTGTGCAGCTATAGCTGCAAACCGAGGGCTGCCTAAAGAAAGAAAATGAAAATAGAAAGGATAGCCATTTCTCCAGGAAGTTTAGAAACTAAGAAAGACAGAAATAGGAAATGGGGGGAAACCCTATTCCAGTTTTACTATTTTGAGTCCAGATCTAATAGAGGACCAGGGTACAAAATTTGTTCCTAATTGAAAGGCAGATCCTCAGCTGGTACACAATGCAGCTATGCCAAATGACCCAACTCAACTGACGATGTAGACCTGAGTGTTCATATATCCTATCAAATGCTGTCGGCAAATTCATTACACACACACACACACCCCAAAAAAACATTAGTAGTAAATTACCAATGACACAGAATACTAAATCCCATATACTATATCACCTACAAGTTTTTGTCTTTGAGTGCAAAGTCAGGCACAGATTCTGCCATTTACAGTTCTAACTTCCTCCTGCAAAGCTCTGAAAATGTTCTAGGCTCATACAGTCCTTGTTAACCATGTCTTGAAATGTCACAGGTATAAATTTCACTGTTACTTTCTGCTGCACTCAGAAATAAATCGAAAAGCTTGTTTAAAATAACAAAATAAATTATTGAAACAAGCCTACTTTTTAAATTTAATAAAGAGTATTCCAGTGGTTATTACCTCAAAGAACTTTTATGCCACAAGACCACAATGGTAGTACTAGCACAATTCAGAATTAGTTACAAGGCAAGCAGCGCAATTATTCAAATGTGACCTATTTTTATCTTAGAGACAGTTTTTCAATTTTGAATTCTGCCTTTATTGAAATGAGAATGAACTTTTTATAAGATTTAAAGATAATATGCTAAGACCAAGGAGACAAACATATTCCCTACAGCAGCTCGTGTTTCTTGCTGTAATAGCACATAAAATACAGCTAACCTTTATCGGCAAATCTAAGATGTTTGGAGAACCCGGGCTTCTTTTAATATACCAGTATCTTTCATTCCTGAAGGAAGATTATACACCGAATCTGGTTATGTAGCCTAGAAGCATTAACCAGAAAAAAAAAAAAAGAAAAAAAAAAAAACTTTAATAGAAGATGCAACTGGCAAAATAATTTTAATGAAGCTGTTTCACCTTTACCCTAATGTAAAAATGTGAGGCTCTTGACTAACCATCTGGATTTACATACTGTGAGTCGGAATGTAATTATGTGACCTATTCACAGCTTCAGCATCTAATCAATTGGAACATTCTCATGAATCATACATTTCAAGCCATACCTAGCCACCAGGTAGCACAGACAATCAAGGGTGGACAAGGTAAACTTCACATTTGGGTTAGGATTGCAAGAGAATCTTTTACAATGCAACTCAGTCCAAAATCTTCATGAATCAGGCTCTTAAATTCAGTCATCATTTTAAGGGTGTAACATAAATGGTACTTAGATGCTTCAGTGCCATCCCACATATGGATTCCAAGGCACCTTCATAAAGAAAAACATTTGCTAGTCATGCATTAAAAATAATTAAAAAAAAACAACAACAAAACTTTTAAGAGATGAGAAGGACCAAGTATAAGAAATATCCAGAAGCAAGGACTGTCATATTTGAGAAATGCAAAACCTAAAGGGTTGTATGTGAGAGGATTTAGGTTTTCTAAGTTATTTGAAGAAGTCATCATTCAAGACCTTCTGAGGCAAGCCAGAAGCAGCAGGCATTAATGATCTATGAGAAAAAAGGCCAAATCAATGCATTTGAAACAACTTTTGTGTGAGCTTGTCTCAGAGACCTGGTTCAAAAATGACTCCAAAACAGAGGATAAGTAAAGCTTCCAGCCAAAGAAATATGACCGAGCAGAAATGCATGCAAGGATCATTTGGCAGGCATTAAAATAAGCTTATGGACAGATTCATAATACTTACCATAAGCAAAGTTACATATTCTGACTTCTGTAAAGCAGGCTTCTGGCCCCCAGCTGAAGTCACATGTTTCTTTTCCCTTGACTGAAGTGAGTACAGTGACTTCCAGAAAAAGCAGGTATTTTTGTATCTAAATTCAGAACCTATGAGAAGGATCTGACTCATGATGGAGTTCTCTAGCTGCTCATACAGGGCTTTGAGATGCACATTTTTCTCACATTTTATGGAATTCATGAGCAAAAATAAAATTATATATTAAGGTACAGAATCTCCAGGGTTTTTTGATAGACATTTGAAACTTCTCTAAAATGTTCCCTTGGCTTCTGACACTTAAATTCTATACATGGGTAGTAGTCCTAGGCACAACACTAGACAGTCTCAAATACTGTTGTCAAACTCTCCAAAGACTGATGGACAATCTCAGCATGGTCATGTACAGACTGTAATTCTCCATAGGAAACTCTGAAAGGCTGTTCAGTTTCTCTAATTCCATCCAAACTGGTCTGTATTCAAAGTTGCCCCTGAAGTCAACAACAGTCAGAAGTGCCTGAGCAAAGACAAAGATTTGGATGTTAATTGTGTATTGCTAGAAAGAAACAAATGGACTAAACTATAGAAACCTCAAGTTTCTAATTAGTGAGGCTATGAGGCCGCTGCAAGAAAACAACCAAATGCAGGGTCTGTAAAATAACAGCGTGTTTCTTCCAGCGCTTAATATTCTCAGTGGGCCTGATCCAAGGGGCCTTAATCAGAAAACATTTCACAGACTTCAGGCACGTTGTTATGCAGTGATCTGTGATTTGTTTCATTAATCCAGAAAAATTCTAACTAGCAACACAAAACCCCTTGATAATCCCAAAACACAGCAACAAAGAAGGTTTACTACTACCTAGCGAGCTGTAGATAATATAGCTCATCATCAAGCTTCTTTCCAGCAGCAGCGATAGAAATCCACAATATCCCTTGAATCCTCCACAGATACCAGAGTTCTAAGTACAGAGATAACGGACTCATATTAGTCTCTGTGCCACTAAAATAACAAATGTACTAAATACGGATTACAAAACATGGCAACCAAAAACCTCATGCATTTTTACACTCAGCATATAATAATTTTGAGTCCAAATAAGTGCTCTTCGTATGTCACAGGAAGGAGGCCCAGCCTGCTTTTGCAGGACAGCAGTTGTAGGTGCAAAAGCAACATCACAGATGGGTCCGCAGAGAGGGCTCCTCGGCTACGGGGCCAAACTATATTATACCCAGGTGGTGCAATATACCTTCTCCCATCTGAAGCAAAGCATCATTCCTACAATGGACAGATGAGTGTTGTGTGTATGAACTATTTTCCTACGCAACGCTTAACATTAAGAATGTTTCTGCTCTGTGGCATTGAGCAAGACACTTGAAGTACAAACTAATTATGACTGACAGGCTGATTTAAGTAAGAAGCGGTTGCAAATCAGTTTATTATAACAAAAATATTATGTTGCATTCTAAGCATTTAGCACTGTATCAGCTATCTTTACACCTGTACCTTTATAATATTTTTGCTGAACTACCTCTGCAAAGCCTTTCATGCTAACTTATATTATACCATTCTCTGAGATGTAAATGTATTTCAGAAGAAGCCTGTCTTACAGAAGAAAGCAAACTCTTCCAAATAATGCAATTCTTTCCCTTCTAATTTAGTTCATATGCATAAAGGTAACTTCTAAATCTGGCTCAAATAATTTTATACACTACAGTGAATATGAACTCAAATAAGTAGTGTTATTCTCTCTCAGCATGGCAAAATGCATGCATGGAGAATAAGCAGTCTGCCTGAAGAAGGATGTGAGTTTTGAAAACAGACCACTCTCCTGGTGTACAGCATGTGTCACGAATCTTCAGTTCATTAAGGAAACCAAACACAGGAATGGTTCTCTGCAAGCAAGTCAACAAACAGAGTTTGAGTTTTGTAACCTGTGAACTGTAAAAACATTGCAGCAAGTACAGACACAGCTGAGCCAATATATTGTAACATCAGTCAATTATCTCTACTCAGGACAATAACACAGGAGATGATATGTACTATGTGAGGAGAAGACAGCAATATACTTTAGCTTAGGTTCCTGTCTTTCAATGCTCTTAGCCTGAAATGGCAACTTATGGAAGGGAATGAGGGGAAGAGAGTCTGTTAATATTTCTTCAAAGCTACAAGTGCATTTAGGTAGTCTGTGCCCACATCTCTCTTGCATTTACATCTCATGAATGCTCTAAGAAATAAATCTGCCAACTGAATGTCTGCAGAAACTGCAAATTTTAATACTGGAGTACTTGCAAAAAATGAGTTCATAACCCAGAAAGACCAGATATTAATGATGGAAATTGAAGTCTAAGTTTTACAGTCACCAAGCTATGGAACAGCCAGCACATGACTTTTAAGTTCAATCAAAAGAGCTGGTGCAATTCAATTTAGGTAGACCAAACACCTGTAATTGATTTCTTCAGCATTTAATCTGCAGATACAGATTAAGATTTGTTAGTTGGCATGATTCAGAGAAAAATAAAAAGTATATATTGGTTGCTGAAAATTTGTAAGCAGAAAAAGTGCTGAAAGAGAGTAACATAAAACAGTCACTTTGAATTACAGATTTCTCTAGAGCATCTCCTAGGGAGATGCATTTCTGGGTACATACAAAATGCAAGTTTGTTTAATAATATGGAATGTGCTAGAATACAGAACCCTGTATTTACAAACCCTGCCCCTTCCCACGATGACTAGGTGGTTGGACGTTTCTTCTAAACTAACATGCTGTAACTAGCACAAAGTATAGCTTTATTAAAAAGTTAGTCTGGCTCTGGTTTTTCTCAACCGTGCACAATACAAATTATTTCTGCAGGAGCTAGTTCTGAATGATTACATCAGGCATCTCCAATGCTGACAGATGCTGAGAAGATTCAATAAAATAAACTCGCTCCAGACTCACCCATCTTCTGTAATCGTTGCAAAAAACAATGTGCTTTTCCTATTACAACTCAAAAAAAGTCTTTTCAAGTGGAAATTAAAGTACATGTTACTGAATAGGACATGAGATATATATTTATGCATGTGTACAGGAAATATATATATTGATCTTCATTAACTATTTACTAGAAGTCTTTGTTTTCTGATACCTTACAGAATACCTCCATTAATGGTGAAGAACAGACAATTCTGACACAGAACTCAGTGTATAAATATTACTGAAGGCAGTGGTCTCCAGTGAGCAAGGTAGTAGACAGTGACTTAAAACACGGATTTAATTCAAAACTGTACTAACCTGCCACATGACCAAAGGGGAATTGCTTCCCTCCTCTGCACCATGCACTTGCCCAGTCCATTAGGATGGCAAACCACAGGAGGGCAGGGACTGCTGAACTTGCCACAAAAGCCTCCCACTCTCTGTTGGATACTGTAGATTACACAACTACAGTAAGAGTAATCAGATGGCAAATACAAGGAATGTAAATCTCTTTCCATCACCAAAACATATCTCCATCAGGAAAACACAGCATGCAACATACTTTATTATAAGAATCTCTGTGATAACCAGAGATGGACTCTAATCACATACGTCAGTGTGTCAATACACAGTGTGCTTTGGAACAATTGACTCGATTCGTGTCACCAGGCATCAAACAAATGATGGTATAGGTAATTCCTTGCACCAGAGGAAGGACACACAGTGGAGTTTCAAAACTCCAAGAGAAACGTTTCTGACCTAATGCGTTAGCGAGTTAGCTACTGGACTCATAAAGTTGCCAGCAGGACTTCCTGAATGGCAGTTAAATACCTCTGAGCTGCTTTTAACATGTATCCTGTTGAAGTGGCCAGATAGATTTTTATCAAAATGCTAAAAAGCTCCAAGTTGTCCCACATAAGTGGACTCCAGACCTTTGTAGTGTTAGTTAACCCACTCACTGTAACTAACCTCATTGCCACCTGTGCTTTATTCTTTCTAAAAATACACATTTTTGTCTGAAATAGAAAGTGTGCTCCATGCGATGTCATACTGACCACAGAGAGCTTTTTATAAAACCCAAAATAAAGCTACTTCTACAAGTTCCTCCTAAGTTGTGTCTAAGTTTTGGAAAACATTACAGTTAGAAGGCTGCACATATGCTTATGAATTTGGCATTTTCCCCCCATTATTCTTTATCATTAATGACATTTACATTAATGAAGGCTGAGTAGGGGAAAGAAGTGTCCCTTTTATTCATTGTTACTCTTCTGAAGTTTTAATTATAGCTTCACAACTCCACAACTGATTACTATGAAGTAGTAGTGATGACTGCAAGCCCAGGAGAGGAGCAGCGGCAGGAATCACTGCATACAAATATTCTGTTACTCTACAGTATCCTAAATATTTTTGATTTAACAAGCAAGGACAGAGAAAAAGTACATATGTCAAATAATCGGAATTTACCAAGCTTTCCGTGAAATGCAAATGCTCTTAGAGGTGAGAGTTTTCATTAGGAGACACATAGCACTGTGAAGATACTGGATATACATTCCTCAAACTAGAATCAACAAAGTACTCTGCAAACTATTTTCTTGTTAGAAATTCTCAGAAACTCCAACAAACTGCACTGCAGGCATGGCACACTAAGTCACTAACACTGTAATTAGCTGCTTTATAACACAGTGTGACTATAGTCCTCAGCTGTGAGATAATTAAATAAAACCTTTCTAATATTACTCTCACAAATATTAATATGGAAAGTGGATATATTAGTTTTCAAGAGAACAGAGATTTAGCCTGGCATGGAAGCATTGTGGAAAAAAAAAAGGAAAAATCATTTCTTTTTGGCACCAAAGGAGAGAGGTCACAGCATAAGAAGGTAAAACATACCTGAGGAATACACATTTCTTGATACAATTTGATAATCATTTCTTTCAACAGCAGTCCATCTTCTTGGCCTCTCTGTTCATACCATTGCATCCCCTGAGCTGCATCCCCAGCCAGGTTGAGGAACTGAGCAAGGTTAAATCTGCCCCTTCTTTTTAGGTCAGGTTGTTTTTAAATGCAGCAGCCCTGGCCTGCCCTTGGCTCGTGTAACACAGGGGCAAGGCAGAGCTGGGCTGGGGGGCTGGAGGATGAGGACGAGGACAAGCACGACCAGTCTGCTGCCCTGGGCACAGGCGATGCTGCGCCCACAGCCCAGCTGTGGCCTGAGACACGCGTGAGCCCCCTCCCCGCTGGCCCCACTGCTCCGCCTGCTGCCCCGCGCTGCTGCTCTGGACGAGCGCAGACAGCACATGCTGCAAACCGGCCGTGGGCAGAGAAGATATTACTGTGGCCAAGGCACTGGGCTGACCTCAGGATGTCTACGCTGAAGTTCCCTGGTCTACTGCAGACTTCTGGGTCCATTTTAGGTCTGACAACCAGGCTCTCCACGCCTCGCCTCCCTGAGGGACTCTGGCCATTGGCGTATTGGAATCTCAGAGGCAGGCACGCTCCACTCCTCCTTGCTTGCAGCGCCTCACGCAGCAGGGCCTCTGCACACTGCTGCAGCAGAATAGCAATAAGGATCCTTTTCAAATGGCACTCGCACGTACATGGAGCTCGGGGTGAACGTGATGGACAGCTATACACAAGTGAGGATTAGAAATTAAAAGAGTAGGAGAGACAAACTATCTGCGAGCAGCTGATAATACTGCAGGGGAACAGTGGGAATAAAACACTGCAGAGAAGTTGTCAACTTCCCTCTTTCTCTGTGGTGGGATTAGTAGAAAAGGTTAGACTATACATTATCCAAGAGTCATTCTAATGATGTATCACTCAGAGGTTTTCATAAAATTAATCTCTCAATAATAAGGCATAATACAGGTTTCATGCATACTAGGTAATTAAAGAGCTTGATGAATAGATGAAAGAGTGAATGTTCTGGATCCTTAAACAAATCACAGCTTTAAATTTCATTAATTTTAAATTTACTCCAAGACCTAATTTAAAATTGGCAACGCTTCTCTACCATCGAAACCAGAAATCATTAAATAAAAGTGAATTGTATTATTTATTGTTGTCTCAGGCCAATAAAATACATCAACTTACAATATTGGGATGACTAAAATACGACAAAAACTCTACAATATTAAAAATAGTTTGAAAAATTCACTGCAGCTCTTGGTCGAAAATTTAAACCAGATAATCAGTTCACAGATACTTTCTTGTCCTTTTCATTTTCTGTCCTATGCCTAGGGCTATCACACTGAAAGGTTTGTAATAATTTAACCATCATCTGCTAGAGCTTTGAGGGAGGAGAAGGAAAAGAGAGAGAGTATTGACTCTGTCTAGTTTTTAGGCAACAAAACCATGTAAGACATTTACTAAAGTCTGCAGAGGATATCTGAGTGTGTGCAGCACTCTGAAATACCACAACCTCAGTAAAACTGACACTGAAAGCAGTTCTGCAAGACTGCAAATTGTAATCAAGAGTAAAAATTGTAAAATGCAAACAGGGAAAACCACAAGAGAACAATAATGACTCATAACTAAGAAAATAGTGACTTAACATATGTATTTTACTATGAAATCAGGAGAAAACCCACCTCGTGAGTGACTACAAAGTACTCTGAGAACACCGTGTGACAATTAGCCATCCAGGGCACACCTCGTGGTTTGGTTCCTCATGCAGCTGCGCTAGGCTAACAGCCCCGAAACGTGTCATCCCGGCTCTCCTAGCACCCCGTCCCATGTCCTGTTCTTGCCCCACTGCCAGTGGAGCCAAAGTCAAGAGAGAACTTTTTTCTTTTACTGAGTTCATTTTCGCTTGGCTTAGTGAGCTGAATCACCTACCCCAGGCCAGAGCAGGCAAGGAGCACGTCATTCAGCAGCAGCGGGCTCTCAGAGTGGCTCGGCGATGTTTGCTACGCCACCCCATCAAATTTCCCCTGATCCTGCCACACACATGCACAAGCCCGCAGACATCAGAGCAATTTTTGCTCTACTGAAGGCACACTGTTGAAACAATTAAATGTACACCTGGTTTTCAGAAATACAGGAGTAACTAAAATCTGCCCTGGTGCATTTGGAATTCAAGTCCAATGATCTTCATTATGTCTGTTCCTTCTGAGACTAATTGGTGATTCTCGCACAGATGCCTGAAGAGAAATCCTCTATAAATGCACGCATGTAACAGGAGAGCAGGATAACATAAACTCCCCCTGTGCTAGAGTCCTGCATGTAATGTGTTTCCAGATTCTGTGCACTTCTTCCCAGGTCTGTGTTCTTTATTTCATTATTCTCACATACTAGCGTTTTCTGTCTTTGCTTTTCTTCAGTAGGTCACCAAGGAAAGTGAACAATTTTCTTAGTCTTTTCCTTATTCTCTTATGTAAACCCACACAGTAAGATTATCTTTAACTGTCTACATAACCCTCTCACTCATGCAAATGCAGCAGATGAAGGGAGAAGAGCAAAGAGTCTTTTCAGAAGTAGTCACTGCTGGTGAATAGCCAGCTTATAGACTTTCTATTGCTCTGCTAACAATAAGCAGCTCGAATAATCAGTTTGCTGGAGTTGCACTGAGAAAACCTTTCTGGCTTTCATCACTGATAGCATCCTTTATTCAATGACAATTTCCCTATGTATTTAACAATTTCTTTAAACTGCAAGACTAAAGGAGCTTAGCAAGGAAACTTTAGTGTATCGCCAGGCTTTGGCGACCACCACTGTCTGAATGCCACTCCCAGTCCAGCAGCTCCTTGACTTGAAGTGTTCTTGGCCAGAGCAATTTTATATCCTAGAACTGGAATAAAACAGAATGACTTCCTAATACTAAGAATAATTCAAAACAAACATTCAGACTGCAAAGGGATGAAGAGATGCTGAAAAAAACATTGATAAACTAGTAGACTGAGACTCTGTGATACTCATGAGATAGACTTACTGCTGAAACAGCAGAAGCTGCAGATAATCCAAGAGTACTCAAAAAAGGTACGTGTGAGTTATGACACTAGAAAGAAGAAAAAAAATGAGCAAAGATGGATTGAAATTCATGGTCTGAGGATCTTCATTTAAAATGTTGAAAATTATGACACCAGACCAGGAAGATTTAATAGGGGCTTTAAACAAGCACTCCATAAGATCCATGCTATTAGAATGCCAAAAATCTGAAAATAAAACACAATTCTGGTATTTTGTCCTCTAAGAGAAATTCCATGTGTCACACATGAGTGAAGAGAGAATAGTTGTTGTTTTTTAATTTTTTTTTTCAAAGAAAACATCATCTGGAAGAGCTAAATGTCCTCTCACTCTCCTAATGAAACAATCGCATTCATTCAGACTGCAAGCTATTCAAGGAATGTACCTTTTTATATGTATGTTATCTGTCTAACACACTGTTGATACTAGGTGAATAGCAATCCAATTTAATTAATGACAAGGCCCAAATGTTTGGGCATAGAAAAAATTAAATATTATTTTTAGGGCTTTCTAAATGGTCCTTATATAACAGCCAAATATTCATGTAATTTCATTATAAGGTTTGCAGTTAAGAACTTTTTTTTTTTGCTGTTGTAAGGGATAAAATTACCTTTAGTAATATCAATATGGGTTTTAAAAGCCAGAAGTCTAGATTCCACCACTCTTTCCCATCATGCATTTACCAGACATCACTGAATAACTATAAAAATTAAGTGAAATGGGATCTGCCTTAGGATTTGTCTTAGGATATATCATGAATAGCTATGCGGGAAGAAAGCGAAAAAGAAAAATTGCAGAGGAATTACTTTGCTATTATTTCTGGTTCTCTGAGATTCTGGCTAGACTATAAAGAAGAAGCTTGGCAACATGCAGACACTGTCTAGAAACTGTGTCCAGCTCTGGATAAAGAAGAACCAATGCGTACCCCATTTTTCTATTGCTGAAAGAGAAATATTACTTGGACCACCAGCGCAATGTGTCTCATATTCACATCGGACACCAAATTAGAGGATCAGGGTTATCTGAAGAGTCAAGGTGAGTCAAGGATATCTGACAGTCACAGAGGGGAATATCACTTCACACGTAAGACACCATGAAATGTTACTGTAGTGTATACTATTTGTCCTGTATTGAAACAGATGGAGTTAACCTTCCATACATATTTTCATGAAGTCTGTTATTCTTATTCAAAGAATGTATGATTTCATTGAAGGAACTGAAGTCTGAAATCTGACCCAGTTCATGAAATTGCATGCACAACCAAGTAGCACATCAAGACTGTTCCTAGATGACAGATGGTTGCCTTGGACTGAACCCAGACAACAACGTGGTAATAATGGCAGACTGAAATAAGCAGCTGAAAAGATTCTATCTACCTTTTGATGGAAGAGTACATCTTCTTTCCTTTCCTCAGTTCAAAGGCTATATTAGATCTTCACAGCTGTCCCTAAGTGCCCCAGTAGCAGTTCTACTGAAGATTGATTTTTATCCAAGTTTGATGAGAAAGGAAAGACCTTTGCTTTCCAATAATGAGACCTGTATCATGCCTTTCACTTTCACAGATAGGACTTCTTTTAAAAGTTTTAGCTTTGGATTATCACTTGAATTGCATGCACCAATGCTGTTGTTTGAGTTTGTTGTCTAGAAGTTTCTAAGTTGCACTTAAAGAGTTGTATTGATTTTTAAAGGTCTCAGCCTGGCTGAGATGGCACCTCTTTTGCTATGTAGTTAGCAGTTACGGTTAAGAGAGGCCCATCACATAATCATATAATTAATCTCCTTTCTCAAGCAGTTGTTAAATTGCTAACCAGCATGCAGTAGTCACATGCGGATGCTTATTATTCTACCAACAAATACTGTATTTCATTCTGGTTTGCTTGGTATGAACAGTTCACAGCATATTCTTTGTCACTTAATTTCCTGTGTATATTGTGAACACTTCGGAAAGCTCAGCAGGGTGCATCAGAGAAACCTAAAGAAAGAATGTAGAACATTAATCAAATTATTCTATTAGACACTATTACATGCCTTCAAGTTGGAACTAGTATGTGCTGATTTTTACAGCTTTCTTTTTATCACATCAGAAGAGATCAAAATAACTTATTAGTCAATTCATCCTTCCTGCTGCCCTTGCTGACTGTGCAGGAAAATGCATACTGTGAGAGGCAATGTGGAAGGGGGCTATGCCCAGACGCCGCGGGGAAGGACGGGCAGGGAAGCACTGCGGTAGCGCTCGTCCTGTCTCCTCTCTGCGCGGAGGCTGGGTTCACGCTCCCCTGGAAGCTGGACATGGTAGCACGAACGTGCCATGGACCCCTCACATAGACCATGTCCACTTAGGTGATGTCCTGTCCCAGTGCTAGCAAACCGAACTGTCCCTTTATTTCCTCTGTTGCCTTTCTCTATCTGGCACTTTGTGGTTCTGTGAGTGACGGGGTGATGTCTGCAGGTGTGGAACTGGGCGCGTTTTAAAGCAGACAAGGATCAGCAAAGCACTTTCAGTGGCCACAGTATGAAACAGTTTCTTTAAGAGCCTGCTTAGAGAGCTAGCAAAACAGGGACTGTGAGGAAACGTATCAACAATCCCTTTTATCCTATCAGAAGAAGAAAAGTGTATCTGAAAAGTCCTCTGCTGGGAAAAATTATTTGGTAAATTATATAGCTTTTGACAAATAAATTAGGCAGTTTCAAAATTTACAGTTAATCTGCGATGCAGTCAATTATTTTCTACTCACAGTCTGCATTAATTTCTTCACTTCGGGAGGTCCTGAAAAGTTTTATATTCATTGAAAACTATTAAAAGCTTTTATGCAACCAAATCTCTGCTTTTGCCTTTGCATTTCTGTGCTCAGATCACTGCACATCAACTAAATATACCAGGACTTTCCAAAAATTAATATGAAGAGGAACACTGTCAGTGCAAAGAGATGTAAGAAAAGTGTATTAGGAGGCAGAAAAAATAAAAGTAAGTCCTTCACAGCATATTGCGAACATAAAATCTATGTAAATGGCCTTCGCTGCAAATTCATACAAATGGTGTGCATTGGTGTTTCCCAGAGATCAGCACTGCACTTGTCTACTGGTTGGAACGACTTACAGTCAAGAACTGAACAAAATTTACCAGTAATTACAAAAATAATTTTTGTTTTGAAAAAGGAGTGTACAACAGTTTCTCTCCATATTCACCTGACTACATCAGACAATCTGTAATACCAGCCTTTGGAGGCAGTAGGGAGCATGGGATGGAGAAAACGGTAGAAAAGAGTTGAAGAAGATGATTTAAAACAAAGAATATTAGCCAAAGAAGAGACAGCAGCAGAAGATCAGAAAGAGACTTGTTTGATTTAAAGGTACCAAAGGGCAATGTAAGGCTAAAGTTCTAGAACCTGAGCACATGGCTTGAAAATGCCCTGATTTTCAGAAGCAATAAATACCTCTTGGCACCGTGTTGACATATTGACATCACCTCCGTGCTCCTGACTTTGAAGGAGACAACACTTACCAAAGAGACTAAAACAAAAGGTTTTAGGAGAAGCTACAATTTAAATTTGCAATTAAAATCTTGGCCAAAAGCCCAATGAAATAAATGTATAGTAAGTGTCTCCAACCCGTGACTTTGTGAGGTCAGAGTGCATGTGCATGACACTTTATGAGAGTGAATATATCTTCAGCAATTCACCGAAAGAATTGGCAATGAATAATTTCAACTGACAAGTATAGTGCTTTCTGTCAACAAGTTATTTGCAAACAGGCTATAAATTTCATTAATTTGTTCATTATTTGTGATCCTTTAGCAATTACCTTGTACAAATAAATTTAAACTTACAATTAGTTGCTAAGAATGCTTGTTGTTTATTACATGTTACTGAAGCGACATGTCTAGCTTTCTAATAAGCATGAATTTTTGAATAATTGCAATCTCACAAAATTCAGCTTTCCAAAATGCTTCTTCTGCATTTACTGCAGTGCTACCTATAGAGACAAATGCTAATGAATTTGAGCCAGAAAAAATATTCTCAAGAATAGATTGTTGCAATATAACATAAAATTAAATTATAACTGCCTTCTGAATTTACTCAGTATGTAAAATGTCCTAGGTTAGCTTTTCCGATGATATACCTGAACACCACTGACCAATGCAGAAAGAATTTATAGCTTTGAAGGAACAGGCTTGTTTTTCTCACAAAGTCTGACTCTTATTTGTGTTTTTTTCTACCTCATTCCTAAGATAGGAAACAATATTTCTGGTTTGAGTAATAAAACACTGTAAAATCAAAGTTATAATAAATGACTTTCGTGATTTTTGTGTTTTTCCATCATAATCTCAATACAGAGAAACAAACAAACAAAACAACTGATTCCTGAATTAGATCACATGCTGGACAGAAGTATTTTATTGCTCATAATGCTGAATTAAATCAGCTATGGTCAGCTTGTACCCTAAGAATGCTAATCAATCACAGCCTATATGCAATTTACAAAGAATGTGCTAATACCAGACAGCTGTTTTTACAACATATACTTTAGAAGAGAGCAATGAGCAGTATCATTAAATACTTCAGTTCATTTGAGTCCATCCCGCTAATTGCACAGCAGCTCCTTCTTCCAGGCTGTAGAGGTTCATACATTGTATCATACGAAAATTGTTGGTTAGTTTTCTCTTGGACTGATTAAAACAAGAAAATATGTCTATACTGTCATCTTCTCCATTCCAAAAGTTCTGACTACTTAAGAACAATCTTGAATAGAATTATGACCAAAAACCACTGAATTGTCATAGTATCAGCCAATCTCTACAGCTCCAAAGGGCCTGGAAACCGCTACCAGGATTCAAAATACAATAAAATGAATTAAGAATAAAGGAGACCCTACACTATATGAATGGGGGATTACGATAGCAAGTACTGAAAATGCAACATAAGGTCTGACACCTGTGTCCCAGCAAGAGTCTAGTATTAATTATACTCCTCTTGATTCAAGGAATCTTTTGACTTTATCAAACCCGCATATTCCAGCCTTCCAAGTGTGACCAAGTTCAAACAAAATTAAAAGGTTCTGGTGCATTGGGTCTTCCTATATTTCCTGACCAGAGAAAACATAGGGTGAACAAATTGCAAAGACCATCAACAAGCAGGGCTGTGTTGTGTTGACTTGTTTCTGTCTCACACAGGGTGATTTCTCTACACATCATTAGATCAGTTTAAAGGCTGCTCTACCTTATGGCAAGCTTTAATAGTCAAAAGGAATAAAATTACTGCTAATATTCAATACAGCTTAGGGATATCTTGAACATTACCAGATCTTTTCCTCCTCATGATGCCAATAACAGGAAGAATAAACAGCAAAACAGGTTATAGTTAAAAAAACAAAACAAAACAAAAATGAAAAACCACCATCGTGTGTCATCTCTGTATTTGTGCTAAGACCCTGCACAACAGTTATCACTGAAGCTGATATATCAGTTACCTCCAAGGCATCTGCAAAGATGAAGAGTGGACAAAGTACACCTCTTTCAGTGTACATAGTTGAGAAATCTTCCATATCTGCATTTGAAACAAAAGGATGTAGCCCACTGCCATTTTGCGTGACATGGGCTAACCCACCTCATGTTGAAGTCTACATAATTTTCCTAACTGCAATCAACAGCAACACAGAAGTTGTAATGACATTTTGTTCATATTCAGTTTGTAAATTTTCTGTTTGCAACGCTTTGCCTTTCAAAAGCAGAGTTTTGGTAAGTTGTATGAGTTGCTTGCTATACTTTATTATGGAAAGGTCATATTCCATTTAAGGTTACAGTCTCTGCCTTGCACAGATGCCCCGTAATCATGACAAAGATCAAAATGCTACCCATTGGTACATCATTTTAAATATAGGATATTTATTTTTTGTAGGTTCCTTGCCACATAACAGACAAAAAGTTTAGTTTCTCCACTCAACAGCCTGCAGAGGATGAACTTGATTTGTTGTTGTACAACAAACCCCAGGTGACAGTGCACTGCAATGCTCATTACAACAAAAATAAGGTGGTCATTCCTTCTTGGTTGTAACTGCTTTCATGCAGCTGTTGACACCAGCAATCCTTTCCTTGCCAATGCTTCACCCGGAAAAAAAATCTAGGCTGGATTTTGCAGAGACACTTCCCTATATTCATTTGTAAATCCCAGCACTATCAGTCATGTCTACAAAAAAACTATCTGGAGAAGAAATATGAGATAAGCAGTAAAAAGAGCACCTCAGAAAAGAAACATAACTAAATCTGCTCAAGGCTCAGTTCCTGAGCAGATAGTACAAAGGTAGCAATGTATTTATGAAAGGTAGAAGACAGGTTATAGGAGCATTAGGTAAGAGAACAACAAAGGGAAAGGCACGGTCCGTTGATTTGTTTATTTTTAATTGTTGAAAAAAAGTTATAATAGCTTCTATTTCATGACAATCTTTTGAAAAGAAATTACATGGGTTATACACTCTGATTATTTACCAGAACATATTGTCGCAGTAATGACCGCAGAGCACTAGAAATGCACTTACGATTTTTGAGAACAGCACACACGCACAAAAAAAAACAGAATCCAACCCAAAGAAACACAAA
Source organism: Anseranas semipalmata (assembly GCA_013399115.1). Lineage (NCBI taxonomy): Eukaryota > Metazoa > Chordata > Aves > Anseriformes > Anseranatidae > Anseranas > Anseranas semipalmata. The sequence goes on from VXAA01000243.1 coordinate 5,698,129, forward strand.
AGCACCCGAGCCCTGATTTTTATGCAGAAATGATCACAAATGATGAGCTTTGAAAGGTTACAATGATTCTTTTTGGTCTCCTGTGCTATAAAAACCCGAGGGACCTTTGCTCGCAGTTTACAATGCATGTTCAACTGATATAAAGTCATTGGGTATTTATGTTTATACTGTGCGTAAAACATCTTCCTTAAATATATATCCCAAACCAAACTCTCTTAACATAGCACTTCTAAAATAAATATTACGTTGTTCTGAATGCAAACAATTTATTTTTGTAGTCCCATTGGCACATAATGGACCAAGAGTTTATTATCCTAGATGCCAGTGCCCTCAGGGAATGCACCTTCCACACTGTTCTTAACCTTTTCCAATAGAAATACAATTGCACTTGTGAAGTACAGCAGTATGTGACAGCTGTGAATGAAACCATAATTCCGTTTATTAGATATTACTTATGCTGTGGAAACAAGACAATTGTGATTTCTAGAGGGACTATGAGGATCACAAACCAAGCATTTACCTGGACATTTTTACTACATTTTCTTTTATGAGTCTTTATCAAATCAAAGCTGCAAATGAGAAAATAGGATGTTTTGTATTTCTTCTCTCAGTACTAACTTTTATGATTAGATATTACACAATGACACATGTTGATATATGTGTGATACACTCTGCCACTGGGATATAATACAAATGGTATATAGTCAGAACTAAAGAAAATACGCTGTTAACCTCATGAAAAGTTCTACTAAAATGGTTTCTTTTTTTTTTTTTTTAGTATATGGTGAATGCAAACAATTTGCTTTGCCATTAAAAGTAATGTTTACAGCTTTTTACTTCAACAGCTCTGCTTGTCTAAGCTTTGGGGCAGAAAAATTACATTTGGCTTAAAACTCTGTAAGTGAAGAATATGGCTTTCACCTGTTTATATTTGAAAAAAATTATACTGATTATAATATTTTAACAGTTCTTGCTTATATCTTGAATGAGTCATTATTGACAGGAGCATACAGTGCTGGGTACCAACCCCTCTATCAGCCCACATGGTGGAGTACAGAAAGGAAAGACTCTGTTAAGAGGGTGAAGCCAAACTTACAGCACCAGCTGGAGGAACGGAGTGCAGATGCTGAAGTATCATAACATATTAAAAAGGGTGGGTAAGCAAACCACCTCCCATGAAGTGCAAATGGCAGTCTGGCACCTAAATGTATCTCAGGGCTTAATCTCCCCTCAGCGCTGCTAGGTACAGTTGTTAAAGATGGAGATCATCCAACTAATAATGAGGCGTCCTGAGATTAACTATGAACTGAATGACAAGATACTCATTCCTTTAAGGGACAAAGAGAAGAAGAGTTCGACATATGAATGATCAGCTACATTACTATAACTTATATTTTCGCTGTAATTCCAACCTTTTGCTACACTGATACCTGGCAGCCTTTGTTTAAGAATTTATTTGTTGTATAATGAAGATGCATTTACTTCAACGGCAGATAATGTTCTGTTTTGCCTTTTTATTATTAACTTGTCAAAAGGAGAGATATGATAATATTAAAATGACAAAATAACATGTTAATTGTTGAAATACATGGGATGTATAATACATCAGGAAATGGTAATTAATTATATGGCTGATATACATAATGTCAGTTATTCATTACTACTCTAAAACGCAATTATCCATATTTAAAAATATTGGTAATCATATAAATAGGCTTAATTATAATAAGAATGGATTCTAACACTAAAAAAAAGTAAATAGGCAACTCTAGACCTATGTAAGGGAACAGACTTCTGTGAGGCAAAAAAAGGTCTGATGGGCTTACATTGAAGTCATATATTATTTTTCTGCCAGTTTCTGTAGTCCATTTGTAGCATAGTAACTGGTGAAGTTTTTAATTGAATTTCACTGATGACTATTCGTTTTATTATTTCCAAGGTTCATCAAATAGCTTCATCCTTTACTTGATCTAACTCTGAACTTTCCCTGAAGCTTATATTTTAAATATGAAAATTTGTGATACTCAGATATGCTATATAGCACAATATAAAAATGAAAAAATACTCCAATTATAATATTTTACCATAAAATCCAGTTCAATCCTCCATGTTATCTTTAAGGCTTTACTTTTACTCATGAGATATATCATACTTCATAGAGCTTCTTTTCTAGATTAACTATGGCAGCACAGAATACTTAATTTTTAATTATATTTCCACAGCTGATATACAAATCAGCGTTTAAAATGTGTACTTTACCTTTTTAAGTATGTTTTTACTTTAGAATTTGCATGCAGATAACAAAATTCTTTGAACTAAACTACTATTAAAGAGCCCATTTTGCAATACAAACAGATCCCGTTCCTAAACCTCTGACTGAGGCGAAATTCCTGCAGGAAGACAAGATCGGAACCAAAAGCTCTATTTTTAAATGCCCCAAGTATTACATGCCAGAATAGACCAGAAGCAAAGACAGAGCAAAAGTTTATATACTGCAGTAGAATAGCCCCTTGCTAGGAAGATGAAATAATTAGTGCTGAAGTATTTAACACATCATAATTACATACCTATAACATATGCCACTTCAGTAATGATCTCATTTGATAATTAAAAAGTAACAGCAACTTTATACTTTTCATTGCAATTGACTTGGGGGGGGGGATTATAAGCAAACTGCTCATTTAAATCAGGCATTGTGCCTTTCCAAATATGTATGCAAATTTATGCACCAGGGAGCAAGATTGTGTGTCCAGTGCCAGACTTTCAGTTTTGGCATCTATGTCTTCACTGCTCCTGTTTGAAAAAATCCTGTATAAAATATTTAATTCTCTGAAAACATCATTTTAATTACTCTTGAAAGACTTATCCAGCTATTAAATGGTCCAGGGTTAACCGAAGGGCTACTGCTATAAAACCATTTAAACAGACCATGGTGATTTTATCAAATTTCACAGCTGTTCCTGCAGCAAATGCAGTTTCTCAGAACACAAGATTTCTAGTTAATCTGTTAACAGCAATTTTGGAGTAAATCTGCATCAAAGGAGAGATTGCTACATAGGAATTGCCTGACTGGATTAGACCCACAGTCAGCCCAGTCCAGAAACCTGTCTGGATGAGCCAGCACCAGATGTTCCCATGAAAATAAATACATAAATATGGAATATACAAATGTAATTTTGCCTACAAAAGGTCATTCTGCTTAAATGCTAAGACATGGAGTTTTGTTCTTCTCCAATGTATTTTTATTAGGATTGCACCACGCAAAATTCTTCTTATTCATATAGAAATATCCCATCATACTTTGAACCTATGATTCTTGGCTCAAGCAATGATGGGACCTATAGTTCAATAGCATGGCTTGAAGATGCATCCTTCTTTATTCATTCAAGATTTTTTGTATTTCTATTCTGTTGCTCTTTTACTAGGAGGTAACTGAATCCTTGCTATTTTACAGGTTTTTATCTTGCTCTCCTTATTCTTCACCCTAGTACAGTGAGCAGCCTCAGTCACTACAATTTCTCTCCACATAAGAGATTGTTTCTCTGTCTGATCTCATTCTCAACACCCTTAACTTCCAGCTGAGGAAGCCACACAACACTTCCTTAGGTAATCCATACCAAGAGAACAACAGAGGTAGGCCCATTTATTTTAGCTCTGGAACCACAGTTCAGCTAAACCACTTCTTAGCTTTATCTAAGATGCTGTATTCATGCTGTCTGACAGACTGCACCCAAAGGAGAGTGCGGATCTTCCAGCCAAATGGTGTGGAATCGGCTTGTGTCCACGCTCCTCTGGGGTGGTCTGACCGAACTCCTTTTGCATAGTACTTGGCTAAGGTATCCTTCAAGTCTAAGACAATGAGCTCAGTCCTGTATCCAGAGCATATAATAATAACAACACCAAAAGACAACAACAACAACCATAATAATAATTATTACAATAAATTTAATAATAATTATTAATAATAATTAATTATTTTAGCCTTTTCAGCTCAATATACTCAAGATAAAGAAGACAGCTAGAGCTCCCAAGAGCTTTATTTTCTTAGCATGCTGTCAGGGAGTGTGTTACACACTTCAGAGCCAGGAATGGACTTTGCAAGTTAAGACCTACTGGCATCCTGCTGATACATTATCTTGGTCAGAAGGAGGCAAAGATTTTTCAGCTAATGCCAACAAATGCCATTAGCCTGGAGTAGAACTCTGTATCCAAAAATACTGTGAAAAGTGTGTCGGTTTCATCCTCAAGTTTTGTCTCATTTGAGGAGGAAGCCTATGGTGAACTAAAATTCATGAGGTGTAAATGATCACTCAGAAAATGTGGAGCAACAAAATCCAGGTAGAGATAATCCTTAGGGTTCCCAATCCTTAAGCTTAACTCCAGTGCCAAACCCAATCACACCTGGACAATCAATCTACTGATAATAAAAGAAAATACTAAACAGCACCATGTCAACATCTGTCACCTTTCTAAGCCTGCAGACCTAGCAGAAATTAACAGTGAACTTGGTTCATGGGTTTTATATTCCCAAGCCCTATATCTCACCTCAGCTAAAATAAAAAACAAAGGTCTAATTTTACACTAAAAGAGCAAACAAAGCATCAGACCATACTGATCTTGTTCTTAACTCTTCAGGCCTGCAGAGTACAGCAATAAATTGAGTTTGCAAAGCTTTTGTACTTTGTCCTCCTTTTACACACTTGTCCTCCATCTAACTGCAAAGGCCTTAATATCCAGCAGTACATGAGGATCCTCAAATTACCTCAGAAATAGGTAACATAAAGCAAAGTCTTTACTGGATTCTTCCAGGTCCTCAAAACTAGGGAGAGAGCAGGTGTCAACAGTGAGTTCTGCTTTATGTTCTCTCTTACAGTGAGAATGGCTATAAATTCCAAGATTAAAGTTAGGAAGGGTAAAGCTTGAGGAAGCTGGATTGGGCACTGGTGGATTCCACCAGCCCCATGTGAAGAAGACATGGGTTGACAGTAGGTGATGCCCGAGACTGTTTTATTTCAGAGGTTTGCCGCTGGCAGTAATTATGGTTAGGTTCAACAAACAGAGCAAGGACTTTTTGGAACCTATGCTTTCAAAAGCCCCAATTTTACATTTAGGGAACAGTCAGGGAGTAAGAGTTATGGGCAAGTAGGGAGGCAGCCAAACTGGACAGACTGTGGCAAATCACTGAGAAACTTCATGTGTGATCACAAAATAGTAAATTCCTACCAGCGTATTTTAAACTGCTGTTTTTAGCTCTAGAGGCAAGGAAGGTGCCCAACATCTGAGTTTCCCCAGCTAAATTCTCATTTTGGAGAAGAAAATATAGTTTCCAATCAAATAATTCTGCTTACAACTATATACGAAGCTCTTCCTTAGAAAGGAATCTGAAACGCTACCCAGAGCATAATTTTTCCCTTTATGTACGTGCTTCAGGAAGTGAGGCTGCATTTAGAGACAATGAGAAAAATTGCAAACTTCCATATTTTTTCTTTTAATTTATGTGGCATAATAGGATTATCCATCATATTATGGCTGTGAAGCTGAAAACAGCTTGTATACCAGCAGCTGGATGTTCCTCCTCACAAAGGTCAATCTACAAAAGCCGCCTAACACATAAAAAGTCCTCTAGCTTGATCCTATGTAAGGTTAAACATAGCCTCTCTTCCTTTTGTGACCTGTTTAGATCATGATGGTTCATTAGAAAGTTTCTTTTGTTCTTGTTTAACCTCCGCCAAATATTTTTGACCACACAAAAATCATAGAATGGTTTGGGTTGGAAGGGATGTTAAAAATCATTTAGTTCCAACCCCCATTCTGTTAGCAATTATGATTGATGTTAGGAAACATTGCAGGTAAGTTAACACACGTGAGATAGGAAAATAGTCTAAGACATGCTTCTGACTTCTGAAATAGGAAAACAGGAATTGATTTTTTTCCCTATACGTTGCTTGTATTTTGTTGCTTCCTATTGCACAACTTGCATGTGCTTAGCAAACTTACAAAGTAGCTCAACAGGTCAGCAATTAGACCAGTATATGCAACTAGCTGTGCAACAAGATTTACAGACAAAGAAGCACAACTGAAGATCTGTTTTGCCTGAACTGCAGTGAGAAAGGTACTCTGCATTTCCTGATTGCTTATAGACAAACCATCTAACCAAGGGCTCTGATGAGCAGGGTAATTGCTTGGATAATTATGACTCTAGTTACCCGCACCTTACCCATGTTCTGCTAAATAAGCCTCTGCCTTTTCAGACAAGCTACTGTCTGATCTCCTGTGAACCTGAAAGGTTATGTCTGATCTCCTAAGTGGCGATTACAGTAGGTATGATGTCAAAACCTTCTGTCAAATTACTGTATAAACTGGATGTTTCAGATTCCTGAGCTGTCGGTGTTTTATCCTGCTTGCTCCAAACTGTTGAATATTTCTTTTAGTCATGCATGATAATGCCAAAAGCCACTGTGACAAAAAATACATTTTGAACAAAGGCTAAACAACATAAACGCTTTCACTTTACAGATGGCAGTCAGAACTCAGCAGATGGTGAAAGAAATCCCACAGGATGTTCTTCTCTCCCTCTCTCTCTTCTCCTCCCTCCCCAAACATATATATGAGTGCATGTGTGTGCACACAAAACAGCGAAGTAAGCGTCCTGATGAAATACTCAAAAGGCTTTCACAGGAGCAGTATCTATCCTTTGAACAATCTTGCTGACCATTTTTAGAACAGGAAAGATCCAGCCAGTGGTTGGGTACCAGAGAGGGAATCAGGAAGCCCATGTGTGTTCATGCGTTTGCCAGTAACCTGTGATATACCTTTGGGCAGGCACTTCTCCTTTGTTCCTTTTTCTTCCCTTCCCACACTCTGTCCTCTCTATTTTTACTCTAAGATCCTCAGGGAGGAGACTCTTTCTGTCTCTGACTGTTAGACCTTGAAACACCTTGTACCATGCTGGTGCACTTCAATCCAACTTGTTTCACAGAAAGCATTAGAGAGACAGCAAACTCTGTAGTATTTTCCACGTTTCACAGAAATGAATATAAAGCTCTCCATGAAATTTCCCTCCCTGACAGAGGGAAAAATATGGCCAAGGACAGACCATACAGACTCTACAATCATCTTTTCGCATCAGATCCTTTAAAAAGGCAGGGGATAAATTAAAGCTGGCAGAGAGCCACACTAACAGGCATGATTCCCTCCAGCTCCCTCGGTCAGGGGGTAAACCCTACATGGCAGTGCACTGTTCCTTATAGCCAGGTATCATTTTGCATTTGTATCTTGGGATTTTTGCTATATTACATTCATGTGTACTTCTAATGCAAATGAATCCAAAAACACTACATGAACTCTTTATAGTTGCCCCCCAGAATCCTACCTGCTGTAGAAATGTCACTCATGCAGGAAGCACCAGCAGCTCAGCAGTACAGAGCAGCACCAGGCACCAATTCGGGGCTAGGAACTCCAAGCTCACCTGAAACTGCAGGAGGAAATTCCAGTAGGCAGTACCAACACCGAACTCTCGCCTGCATTCTTCAGCTAGCCTTTTACTCGTGAAAGAAAGCACCAAGCATCTTTAATGATAAACAATCAGCAATTCTCTTTTCCTTGTAGTACACAAGAATGCCCCTAAAAAGCAGCATATGATTGCATGTCACGGTATCGTTTAGTATTTACACAACCCTACCATGCGCTGAACAACAACCACACGCTACATAACACTACATTCCCTGGCAGCTTACCCTCCTGGAACAAACTGACTCATTTGAACTTGTCATTATGATCACATTGCAAGTCCATGTTGTTTCCACATAAGACCCAAGATAGCACTCATCTGTAAAGCACTATGCTGTCTCCAGAAAAATAAAGCACTCACATAAATGCCTCTCCTTCATTTACCTTCAAGGGGGTATACTGTAGCTTGCTTTAATTGCTTCAAATTTTCAGCCTGCTGCAGACAATTTCTCTGATACATATTTGTGATGATCTCTGTAGGAGTGAGTTTTACATACAAAGGGCTGTTCAAACTTGGCCTTCTGCAAATGGGAACTCACTTGTTTGGGCAGGTAGATCCAGTGTGGCATGAAGCCATCATGGACATAACTGGTACAACGCACAAGAGACGGCTAAGTGGCACGTGCCAATACTTGTAAAGATGCCAGTAAAATCTGAAGTTGGTCACATATCTGAATGGACTACAGCAAGGGGAGCAGAGTGACAAGTTTAGCTGTTCTCAAATTACTGAATCACTGAACAGATGGACTGCCTTGATGTGAACCTACTACAGCCTTTCCAAAATAAGGAGTATCAAGACATATGCATAGAAAATTGTACGTATAAAAGTGTACTCAGCTATCTTGATGCTTACAATTTTGGCAACTCATGGGCAAATCTGTTGTTTAACCAGAGAGAAAAGTCTTTTTTTTTTTTCCCTTACTTTCACGGCAACCTGGTTGTCTACAACAGAGATGACTTCAGGTAGAAGAAAGACATTATAGACTTACATGACACTGAGCACAGTATGTGGTAGGCTGAGAACCCGTGTCAAACACTTCACACTATTTACCTCCCCAATTCAGGAAAACACTTTAAATGACTACATGCACAGTGCTACACTCAAAGGTGAACTATGAATGAAGGCTTGCTTGCAACACAGTCCTTTAGATCTAGAAAATGTTGTGAAGCAGCACTGGGTGTACAAAACAAAGCAGATCCAAAAATGGGACCCAGGGCTACCTTGCTGAATGCAAGAGGATCTGCCCTGAAATTGTAGATTACTTCTCGGGAAATAATGCATAGAAATGGCCTAGCTTTGGCTCTGAGCTTTTTGTTCCTCACCATTTCAGCCCAGTGGCACTCAGATTTATAACTGTGCCTTCTTCCAGCAGTCACACAAGGCAAGCTGGCCATTACTTCCCCTTCAAAGATCTGTATCATCTATAAAAATTCAGCCAAGTGGGAGAAATTTTTAAAAGTGAGAGATATCTATCAGCTACGATGCTTGATCAGTTAGTCAATCAGTTTCAGGTCAAATAGTCCATTTAAAGCATTGTAATAGAGACACCTGTTCGCGGTTACTGTGTGGACCATGGACATGGTGGTCCTGAGCTGGGTATACAATCCTGGTCTGACTGGGACCTTCCTTTACATGGAAGTTCAGGCCACGCCAGTTCAGGGCCCAAGAGCCAGGTGAACGCAAGCAGGCTGTCTGTGAGGTGCTTTTCCCCAGTGGCTCCTCTGTCAGCCCCAGGCGATGGGAAAAGCAGCAGGGATGAGGAAAAATGCTACAGAAGGAAAAGTGTGGAGCAGGAAGCAGACAAGGGGGAGTAAGGAGGATGAGAACACAGCTGGAAGTTGGACAGACCCTCACTGCTGATCAGACCGGAGATCAAAAGACAGAAGCAAAGTAAGATTGGGGCCACCAGTAGAAATGGAAGAAATAAACACTAAGTATTATTTAATTAAAAATTGTATTGTTTGGATATAGGAGGGGTTCAAACTTGGACAGTACAGGAAACCACATTTCTGGTATTTCCTATATTTTGAGGGTGGGACCATGACCTTTATGAGGCTTTCATAATATATTATTATGGATGTGGGTGTGTACTACAGATACAAAGCTGTCTGAGGTATCTGAATTCTGGCAGTGTCTGGAATTTGAAACTACTCAGAGCTCAGATCCAGGGGATTTATTTGGGCTCATTTCTAGTTAAAACACTCTGAGCTGAGGTCATATGATTCCATGGAATAAGGGCAGTTTCTAAATCAAACTGCTGCAGTTTTAGTAATAGATAGCTCCATCTTTCTGTCAGGAGCTTTTTTATTTTTCCTGCCTCAAAGGAAACAACCAGAGCTGATCCTGGATACCTCTGAGCCTGGTGAACAAGTTACATTAAACCCCCATTTAAAATAGCTGTGCTGGCTTGAACATTATTTCAGGAAGAATCTTACCCAAATAAGAGACTCGTATCTCTGAGAAGATCTTACAGTACTCTACATTAATTAAAGATAAGGTTGATATCATTACAGAGATAGACATTGTTATCTTTCCCCCTAATGTTATCAAGGCTGCTTTTATGCCTACAGATGAACACTTCCAGACAAAGATATTTTTGAAAACCTGCCATTGTGTTTGAAAGCAGCTGCTAAATGGAATTACAAAGTTTCACAGGGAAGTATATTTTGAGGTCTGATCCACAGCTCATTGAAGTCACAGAGAAGGCATGTAAAATCATACTTAGCTGTCTCTACTCTGGAATGTTAATTCTGTAGCAAATGTGTGTATAATATTAAATGTATAGCGAGTTTCTTTCATTTTGTTGGCTGTTAAAAAAATGTGCAAAGGAGACACTTTCAAGAATCTACCTGGGTTATGCTTTACAACAAGCCATTACTGGGCAAGGGAGGAAAAAAAATGGCAATGGCTGGAAAGGTTTCAGTTGCTCCCAGAATTTCAAACTATACAGTGCTGAAAGCACTAAGAACTCAGGATGCATTTTTTTTGTACAGGACCAAACTCAAGCAATGAATTTTTTGAAGTGTACCCTGACTTCAGTCAGTACCAGTATCTGCAGATGCAATCTAACCCTATTTCAAATGAGAGGTCTATAGACAATAGAAAAGATTCACCTAACATTATGGGGAAACCTAAGCAAAGGAGTATTTAAAGTATGTGAAAAGGAGTTGGTGTTGGCTTAGCTGAACTGCTGTTAACATTATTTTTATTATTTGAAACCTAATACATAGTCAACCTCAATATACACAGCAGGATGCTAACTCGTGCATGCATTGTAGCACATGCTCTGTTGAGGTGCATTTATGAGGAAGATGAAAAGGATTTTTGTAGCTGACATTATGAAACATCAAAACAGAGCAAGGACTCCTCCCTAAAATGGGTAACTCAACTCTGTCAAGAGACAGAATTGTTGAAAAGACAACTGGTGAAAACCAGATGGTGCTTACGTTGAACTTTATATATTTACAAATGAATTTAGTTTTACTTTATTTTTTTCAGTTCTTTTGTAACAAGGCAAGAGCTCCATAAGTCCATAACTATATACTTGGTACAGAGCAGTGAATGAATCTCCACATATTTCTTCACCCAGTTGAGGAAAATTTAAAGCTATTGTTTGAATTGCTACATAAGTGTACCAGAGCAGTAACAATTGATTAAACCACCTTCCCTCTCAAAAGTCAAACGCTGCATTTTCCCCTATAGTTCAGACAGACTATTAGGTGATGCCTAACAGACATTTTGCTTTTTTCTCCTTCGGTGTTCAGGCAAGCAGCTGACGTAAAACTTTCTGCTTCCAGGTCTTAAGGGAAATCTGAAGGAAAAAGTACTACCTGATTTCCAGATTTAACTCCTCAATATCCTTTTTTCTGGTAAATTCCAATCAAAAGCTTGAGTTAGTTCATCCCAATTGAGGTTTGCAAGTGGACTGGGAAAAAAATTCACAGCAAGAGGAGTCATACCTTGAGAGATAAGTTACCATGGTTGCCACAGCATGTTCCTGGATCAAAGTGATCCTTTGCTCACAGAATGCCCTGAGAGTGAAAGCCCGTATAAAAGGTAATAACCAGCAGGCTTCACTGGAGTCTATGGAAAAACTTTAAATGGCACAGAGGTGTACCTACCAGGAACTATAGATAACACTGATCTGCAACTCAGATAAACCAGGCTCTGGGCTGGATGAGCCACTGTAATTCCCAAATACAAAATTCCTTCCTGCTTTATTTTCAGAAATACATGGCCCATATCAGTTAACATGTTTCCAAAGGATTCTGCTCAAGATTTAGTGAAGGTTTCCAAATATCACAAGTTTGGTAAAATCCTAAGCAACGCACTATATGGGAAGGGTCAGACAACCATAGTAAAGCACTACCAACCTCAGCTGAAATTCTGATGCATTCTTTGCTGGCTGAGAAGGAATTCAAGGCTAATGTTTAAAATGAAAGGTGAAAAACAGCTAAAACCTTTTTAGTGAGATAAAATTAAAAGACAGACTAGAAAGCTACAGCAAAGTAGCTGAAAGAGACATAGATAGTTTCCACTGACCTCCTTGAAATGAGTATTTACTACTTGTAGTCATTTATGCACATGTGGATGCACATGTCTGCATCCACAAAGAATCAGGAACAGAAATGATGCTGTGCACAGAGGTCAGGAACTCACACCATTCACCTATGGACTTGGTGAGCTCTTGTTTGTGCTCTCAATCTCTTTTCTAAGATTTTTAAAAACTGCAAGATTCAGAGAGGTTAAAACTATTTTTTAAAGCAGTAAGTTCTTCACAATTTCCTTGGAAATCAAAAGAAAATTGTTACAAGTGTTATATTGTTTCTTATGTTGAACTGTAAAAACAAAGTGTGTAAGTGTTCTTTGGCAAATTTAGGTCTGGTTTAGGGGAAGCTTTTTTTTATCACCATATCAGTTTCAGAGCCATACACAGGGTCAGCACAGTATTAATGACCAGGTGTGCCTCCTATTAATATTCCTTGCTTACTTTTCCCTATCAGAACAGCTACAGCTATGTGCTTCATCTTTCAACAAAAGGTGCCAAGGAAGAAAGGGAGGACCACTGTCTCCAATATTACATTACTAGTAAAGTTAAGAGATGCATCTTTTCCTACAGCCAAGCCCTCTATGGCATCCTCTCCCGATATATTTTTAACAGTGTTGCTTGGGGAAAATGAAAGCAGGCATCAGAACCCAAACTGGGGCAGAGAAAGCCCAAAGAATTCAATAAAAGTGGTGATATTGGCACTGATCATCTCCTCACTTTTAACCTCTACGATCAGACCCTGCACTCTGAGCTGCATCCCTACCTCTAAACTAAAATACTGCCCCAGAATGCAGGTGAAAGATGTGGTGGTAGGAGCCTGACCAAAATCCCATGTGCCTAGAAGCACAGAAGTGTGTGCCATTGCCCGCCCAGAGCTTTTCCTGCTTCACCTGCAACTCTTCAGACTGCAGAGCACTGTCAGCATTCAAATTGCAGGGGAGATCTTACCAACAGGCCCTGCTCTCTCTCCTCCGCATCAGCGAGCGGAGTCTTCCCCTAATCGAGGACTTCTAGGACAGGGATGCAGGAAGGGGAGGCAATAGGGATTAGCTGGGCTGCTGCTCTTTGATGATTAAAGGTTCTCAAGTGTCAAGAGCAATTTCCAAATATCGTAGATTGTTTTCCTCCTGCATGGCTTCACTGCAGCTTTCTGTGTTTAAAAAGTTTAGTTACATATTTTGAAAAGCTCACTTGTAAAAAAGGCAAATGCCTCAGATACACTGATTTTGATTTTGTGACAACTGACTTCTGAAAATAGTGTATTTGTTCAATGAGTTTAAGCATAGCAGTCCCAGTTGTTGACTCTCCTCATGAAAATATTGATTCTAAGCTCCCTAGCTTATAACGTTTTGATCCACATTCTGGGCCTATTGATTTACCTTTGATACTTCAATCAAACTGTTGTTTATATCAACAGCAAATGCATCTGATCTCTCCAAAATAATTAGATTAATCACAGGAGAATCTACGAAAGCCTTGTTTTGATTGATTATGTCTTTATGCTCTCCTGAGGAAAGCAGGTAAATTTGAAAATGTAAAGAGACAGTTGTTAGCCTTTTCCTTCTAGCATCTTTGAAATGTTTTTAGTCCCAGTTTTCCTTTTATGATATAAGACTTTTACAAGATTGCAGGCTTGCAATGTGCTTAGTTATGATTTCCTCAGTGGCTGACATTTTGCAACACATAATGATTGAGCCAATCTGAGCAGAACTATCATAACACAATTTATTGTTCCCCAAAGCATTATTTGTTATAGAAACTATTAGACCAATGAGTTACATTTTAGAGAATTTTTATTAGAATTATTTTAAACTCCAAGGAAATTAATCTCTTCCTTCCTCATCTCCTGGTCCCAGATTTCCATTTTGCAAAGCAAAGAAAAAGTATTCAAGCACAAGAGAGATGGGGGTGGTAGGTCCTTTTCCTGAAATCCTTAGTACTTTTCCTTGCATAAAAAGTAAGTAAAGACCCCAGGATTTTACTTTTAAGGATGAAATTCCCCTTAATTTTCAACACAGAACCACCACGGTTGCCAATGGGAGTTCTGTGCGAGTGCTGAGCCCCGCTACAAAAAGAACGGTGGATGCAATACCACTGTTCAAAAATGTATTTCTATTTGATGAATGAATTGCTAAAAAAAAAAGCACTGTTTTTTTTTCCTCTCTGGAAACAATGACTTTGTATAATAATCCTATTGTTCAATCATCACTACAGTCTCTATTGGAACCATGCCCAGAAGGACTAACATTTTGTGCTAAAACTGCTGTGTACCTTTTCAAGGGGCCTTATACATTAATCAATAGTTTNAGTTATTTATCTTCAAGCAGAACAAAAAGAGCTCATACTGTCACTGTCAGAGAGCTGTTTAATGCCCTGTGACGTGCTGAACTTCACTCAGCTTCACGCTCCTTCCCTCCTCTCTGATGGTGTCACTGAATGATAGAATCAAACCTTGGGTTATGGAGCCACAGGAGGCTTCCCTGAAGATCAAAATGCCACTGCTGCTGCTAAAGGTCAGTTCTGGGAATGTATTTCTCAATTTGAGAGGGAGCTCAGCTACTGGAGGCTGTGCAGGAAAAACAAGGATTGTCTGATGTTGAAAGTAAGCTAGGCCAAGGGCACATTAAAAATCAGGGAATGGACACCAAAGCAAGGATGCATATAACTGAGGAGAAGGAAGGAGGGAGGAGAGATGGGGGGGGTGAGAGTGTGTAAGAGAAATGCTGCTAAGTTTTGGGGCTTGTTTTGATTTTCATGCATGCATAATGAGGGACAATTAGCTCAACCTGTGAAGTGAACTTCTGTACCTCAGCAAGGAAACAAGAAAATCTTGGAACCACTCTTATTCAGAAAGAGTAGAGCAATACTACAGAGCAGATTAGAACTGGACTGGACCAAGAGAACTCATTTTCTGCCCAACACAATACGGAAAAGCTGAAAGAGGAAGGAGAGATGCTGCAATGACACAATTACCACTTCTTGAAGGTAGGAGAACAAAGGAGTGGGTAGTTTCTAGACATTTCCCTTCCATAGGAAAGCAGACCTGTATTTATGAAGACAATCACTCCCCTGAAAGGGCTATCTTCTCCTACCTTGCTAATTATGTGAGGTTTTTGTGATTTTTATTAGTTGAGAAAACAGTCTTTTCCTTTCAATTACAGCAAGAATTATCATATGGTCGCGCAACAAGAAAATTCAGAACTTGCAAGTGTAAGAGAGCGTGGGAGCCACCATCTAACAGCTTGGCAGGTCTCATGCATATTCTATGCTGGCTGCTGCAGTGTGCTCAGGATGACATCATACCCTGAGCTGCTGAGCATTTGACATCACACCTTCTGGCAGAACGTCGTCTGCCTGAAAATAGCATGCCAAAGCTCAAGCCAGAACGTACAGTACCTATTTGAAGTGTACGAGTAGCACAGATTGGGCACATGTGGGATCCAGCACTGCTGAAGTAGAAGGAGGACATAATAACACCCATCTACCTCACACCGAGCTTACAACCTTCAATCCATTAAAAGCTGCAAATCATTTTGAAGTACCTGAATGCCAGATAATGCAAAATTCAATCGCTATTATGATGGCAAGCATAAATATTCTACTTGATCCCTTTGAGAAGATTTCCTTTTTTCTCTTTTTGAGGGATTAATTTCTCCTCCTCGATACAACTCAGTGGACAGCGTTCTGCCTTTCTTCTGCAGGTGCTTTGGTTTGGTATTGATACTTCAACTGTTGGTCTCAGGAACCCAGGCTCTCTCTTTATTCTGTGTCTCTACAGTACACAGCATATCAGGGTCATAATATATGACAGATGGTCTTTCTATACTTCTAAAGAATAATAAAAATAGGGTGCTATGGCACGTAAGTTGAATTGGGAAAGGCTTCATTATACAAGATGCTAAAACCAAAGTCTTTTGTTTGTTTCTGTCTGAAATAGTTTTGGTTTCGTACGGTCCAAGAAGTAAGGATAAATTTACAATTTATAGTTTCCTGAAATGAAGACAGAAAAAGGAAAATTAAGAGAACTTTTGCAGCTGTCTTCGATGTCTCTAGTTTTCCAAACCTGTTTTTTCCTGCTATGTCTAAATTGACACGTTCACAAATTCACGTTACAAGTCAGAAGAAATCTCAGGAAAGATATATTGATTTTTATAGAGGTGTCAGGGGAAACCACTTTTTCTTATGCTACAACTAAAATTAATCTTAAATATTTTATGGGATAAAACAAAATCTCAATAGAGTTGAAAGTAACACTCCTAAGAAAGGCCCTGCTTAAATTCCCATGAACCCATTATTGAGCTGGAGAGAGATGGCTTTTCATTTATCTAAAATTTTCAAGTAATGGGAAAAGTATTAAAGCTAAAAAGCAAAACTGAAATGCTCACAGGTTTACAGATTACCATGTATTCTACCTGAAAGCCACTGGGTGCTAATGCTGGGTCCTAAACATCCAAATCACTTCAAACCACAGCATTTCAAAAGGCCCATTAGACAAATTACTTTTCCCTGAATAGTTAATGAAACATAGCTCTGCACATTCCTCTAATTTCACATATGGCAAAGAGAATTGAAACCACCAGCACATTTTAAAGATTCTGTTTTAAAATGTCATCTTTTGATATGCAAATGCAAGGCCAGAAATAATACCACTTCTTCTACTAATGCTCTATTCCTTAAACCTAAAGAAAAAAGAATCAAATCAATAAACAGTTTCAATTGCTACCCCTTCTGTCATGTTGCTTTTAAAACATAATGCAGCTAAAATCTCATAGTTAAGTATGCCAGGCCAACATATTGCTTCGATTACTGTTATCTAACCTTTTTTCAACTTGATATCTATTATCTTATCTCTAATAGATAAATACTGACTCTTGGGAAAGGACCTGTGTGTAATAAAGAAGAAAATTGAGTCGTTCTCTTAAGACAGCTGTCACCTGGCTCAAAAAGTGACAATCAAATGATCTAAAATAGCACTCAAGCAGATCAAATTAAAGGAAAAGCTGTTTGGTTTTTTTTTTGCCCACAGATGTCACCTAACAGGGTCAGCTCCTCTTACCTGCTGTTCCTAAAAGAATCAGTTCCTAAAATTCAAGTTTGAAACAAATGTCCTTCCCTCAGCAAAGCCTGACTCCACCTCAACAGACACTAAATCTGATGTACAGGACAAAAGGAAACTAGGCAATGTAAATCATTTGTTAAAGCCAGTGCAATCTGGATAAACAGTAGATTCATATTTAAACTTGGCAAGAAAATCAGAGGGAGAGGCCTCTCCATTTTGCAGGGATCTGGAAAAAGTGAAAAGCCTATGGAAGACTAATAAAACTTTTTTGGCATACCATCTGGAAGTATCAGCAGTTTCTGATTTTGGAAAGAATGCATTCTGCTTTTAACTTCACACAATGCCTCATTTCTGCTTTCATGTACTCAAGACCAAGAAGCCTTTTTTTTTTTTTTACAAACAGCCCAAAAATCAATATGTGTTATTCTGTCTCACCCAGGTATGTGCTCTTTGAAAACAAACTGAGCCATCTTGCAACTTAACCAAACATCACACAATAGCTCGGCCAATTCTGCCAGCAGGAAGTGTGAGTGCAATACAGTCGAGACCTGCAGACTCTGGAAAGGTTGTGGAGCACTGAAAATGAATGAAGGAGGAAAAAACAAAGAGAAGAAAGCCCTTCTTATTATTCTCTCGAGGGACATAACCTGCAATATGACAGCCTTCCCCTATGACATCAGCCAGTTTGTGCTGCAATCCAACAGAGTACTTAACTCATACTTTACTTTAAGCCTGTGAATGGACTGAATTCCTCCCAGTTTTGAATAGGAATTCATACACATTTAGTTATGAATGCCTGACTAGGTCACGGCCCAACTCACTCGGATGATGAGCTTTACTTCCTAAGTGTATAAAGAACAGGAGCAAAGGTTGTACGGTTTCCTAATTCTTAGATGGAAAAAGGATGTCAAAGAAAGATGAAAGCAGGAAATTTTCCTTAAGCACAAAACACACAAGTATGGCACCACCTTCTAACAAACCTTGACACTGTAGTAACAGCTATGCAGACCAGCTTCTGGCTGTAATAAAATCACAGTACGCTCTAAGAACTCACTCAATTCTTGTGAGAATTAAATAAAGGAGGAACCTGGACCAGAGTCTCCCGTGTGCCAGGGCCACATTACAACCATCTGATCCAGGACAAATGGCACAGTACTCCAGGAACCCAGATGCTCTCATGCTCTGGTTTAAATCCGAAAACAGGTTTTTCAACAGTTCAATTTACATGAAGAGTTCAAAAGGCTTATTTTTCATTCCAACAGAGAATTAACACAAATGTCAGAAGTTGCCAGGGAACAGACTGTCACCCTCCAACTGCTTCCCTCCCTTCAAATACTTGGAGGATATTGTACTTCGTGTATCGCCTTTTAATCCTGTGTTCTGGTGCAGGCTTTTTAATATAAACTTGCCATATCTGTATAGAATATCAAAATGCAGAGTAGCCTACCAGACAGAGCTTTGGCTTGGGATTTAGGAGACCTGTGAGCTGTTAAAAGTTATTAAGAAGGCTGCAGTAAGTCACTTCCTTACTCTGTGTTTCAAGCTTTGCATTTTGGCAGCATAATATTGACATGCTTTGAAATTGGCGGATAAAAAATCTCTCAGACTTTGAAATACGGAAGAAAGTATAAATGCACACAAAAGACACTCTTGCTAGAACGGAAAGATTCAAGAATCGGTACAGAACCATCAAGAAGTCAGTCTGTTTCTAACAGCTACAGCATCCAATTTCCATAGATCATTTGTTAAGGTACACCAATCTTGCAGTTAAAAGCCTTCCTCTGACTGGCAGGATGCTCCACGTGCTTGCTTTAGGCTAGCCAGCTCATGAGCAGCAGGGAGTCTCTCACCAGTAATACTGGAGTTCAGCATGGGCTGCAAAACCCACCTGAAAAGCTTTGGGTTTTCATTGCCAAGGCCATTGTGCTGCAATTAGTACCCAGTCAAGGTGGTGTAAAGTTAGCCCAGTTATACATCAGATTCCTATTTCAGAATTTAGACACAAGCAAGCCTAACTCTGCTAAATCAGATACTTTTTAGCTCTCACCCACCGTTTTTTCTGTATTAAATCCCCAGCCTAAGATAGTGACTCTTTTCTCCATAATAATAGTTAGTGATGAAAGCCTGTATTCTTATGGCTTGAGCTGCCATAACCACCCATTATGATTTCAAATATGAAAATAAGTTACCAGAAAATATGTATTTAGAACTGTATGTTTGATATATTTGATGTGTAAGCTTGCAGCCTCTACATTGTTAATTTAAATTCAAGGCAAGCTCAGAACGAAAGAAAATTCTGCCATCTGGCAGAAATTAAAGCAATCCACAGTGCGAGTGGGCTGGTGCTGACATACCAAAAAGAGTGTCCCAAGGAGTAACAGCTCTGGGCTTTCTCAGCTGAAGTACAAAGTTTGAACGGGCAAGAGACCAGGCTGCTTCTTCCACTTCTGTAAGTGCCCAGGAGAGTAAAAGACCGCGTGCATGAGCAGAGCCAGTAAACAGAACCTTTTGGTCTTCTCAGTGTACCTCACTGGAAGTCAAATGAACATGGAAAAGGGGAGGAAAACTCTTTATCGATGAGATGCAGGCTGTCTGATGTCAGTCACAGTGACAATCGTATCAGGCTGTCTGCACAGAATGTGTGGAGAGTTCATCTCCTCCCAGAGGCAACTCTGCACTTACTTGTTTTCCAAAATAATCAGACTGAAAAACATGCAGAATGAAAAATGTGCTGAATGAGTTGTACAAAAGGAAACTCCAAAATGTTGTCTATGTTTTTGAGAGACAAGAAAGAGAAAATAGACAAATGCTAATTAAAGATTAGATTTTGAAAAAAATATGTAAGTGCAATGCCTGTAACATCCGATCTCTTTTCTGGAGAAAAAAGGTCTGATGATGTTGCCCTTATGAATTACTTCTGATCCTTACCACAGCCTTGGCAAAAGAAGAAAGCAAGTCCACTTGCTAACATCTCTCTCACATCCAGATATCCTACTATGAAAATCGCACATGTCAAAGGCATCTCTCCAAGACCACGTAGCATTTTTCAATATGAACAGCAAGATTAAGGAGCTTGGGAAGTCAGGCAGTTCCTGTTAAGCAAAATGGCTAGCAAGCTCCCATTGTCATACAAGCTGGGCTTTATGCAGTTTGGTAAAGTTCTGGTTTATCATTTTGGGCCTGATTAAAGTCCATTAACAAAGCAGGCATTTTACCCCCTTTGGACTTGTTAGGATCTGGGCATCTCAGTCCTTTGGGTACTTTCACTGCAGTGGAAGCTTATATACAGAAACTTACTGACCTGCCATTAGGCATATGTATGTACACCACAGGCTTTACATGTTACATAATTTACATACATAAAATAATCTCCCTCAACTTCACAGTATAATTCGCACATTTCATAACTGCAATGCACTGCAGGCTGTCATGGGACAACAAAAACTGTACAGGCTGCACAACTCACCTGTCAACACAACTCGATGGAAAAATTCTTATTTCTGTCTTTAGAGATGATAGATTTCAAAAAACAAACCAACAATCTAAAATCCGGCTCCATAAGGGCTTCCACGCTAAAAGCTAAATTGTACTAACATATGTTTTGTGTGTAAAGTGTGACAGAGCTGTAGTCAGCAGAAACTGAAATCAGAAGTAAATACTTTGGGGAACTTTTCCTGATGTGGTTGGAAAAGAATGCTGTCTGGAGAAAGAGTACTGGGCGCATATTTATTCAGAGGTCAAGAGCACAGCTCAGCTCAATGTTCTGCCTCTAATGCACAGACAGAACAAGACTTTGCTGGCCAGAAAAACAGTTTCTGTACTGTACATCTGGTTATAATATCAGTGCTGCCGCCTTTTCATTATTCATGACAGGTTTTAGAGGATTCTAATACTGTTTCCTTTTTATTTCAATTATTCTCATAGATGCTAAGTCTGCTCAGAGAGTGATGGTTTCTTTGAAAGAATTAGGAAAGCTATGCCCTTCCAAATATATCAAATCACTCCATAAACGTCCTTTTGAAAGATGAGGCAGTTCTAGAGACTTTTACAAATAATCCAAACAACATACTTAGTAGTAACTGAAATGAACCTGAGCAATTTGATGACTTTCTGGTGTTTAATTCTAACAGTGTTTATAGTTGCATTATTAAGCAAGGTAATTTAGTCTCTTCAAAAGACCAGGCCGGTTTGTCTGGACTACAAGCTGGTCATTGATACTGCAGCCAATGCAGTGGTGTCTGTAACTTGCCCTCATACACACACACTGCTTTATTTGCCAGCTCTGAAAAGAGGAAAGGATGTTGGCTTCGAAGGACTGTAAATCTAGCAGCTAAACGGAAGTCATAGATGGGGGCACAATTCGGGCAGCTGTTTGTACGCTCCAGAGACACTGCCGCTCTGCTGTGTGCAGGACGAGCGCTTGCCCAGGAAGCCAAGTATTTCACGGCCTTTCTTCACAGACTCAAGAGCCCCACGTCTCCTACTAGGAGAACCCTGAGGGAAACATGATCATCTGACAGAAACGTTACACCTTCAAGGAGCTACCAGCTTTAGGAAAGCTTTTGCTTAAAGAAATGTTGCCCCTGGGGCCTTGGAGGCCTGACAGTTTGACTGAAGCACTTTTAAATGTTTCACTTAAAATACACTGCAAATGCCTTCATCACAGGAAATAACATACTTAAAATCAAAAATTAAACAAAAATCATCCAAACCTACTTTACAACGTATCCAAAAGAAGCGAGTTCCTTGGCAGACCATGTTCTTGCCAGCCCGGCTCTGCCTGCAGACTGTCTCCCTGAGTGCGACACCTCGGTATGCCAGCAGCCGTTCCCATTCATCTCTGACTGGGAGACAAACAGCTTTGCACATTTTCTGAAAGAAACAGGTAGAACATGAACTCTAAATGTGACATCCTTTAAGGCTCCATAGTTGTATTTTAAGAAAAATTTAAAGGAAGGTCCTTGAGTAGATGGAGGTTGTATTGGTATAAAGAGAAATGCTCAGTCTCTCCACTAAAAGCCCAAAGCCTTTTGCAGATATGTCCTTATAAACGCAACTATGAATTCACTTTATACTTCTCTGTATTCAGACTAGACTTCATGTTCACCACTGCCACTTGCTCCTTCCCACACACCATGATGGATTAGTAGGAAGCACTGACAGTAAAGTCTTGGATCCTTTTCCCACTCAACTAAATGTGCAGAAAGCCAGAGGAATAATAAGTTGATGATGAGAGGAAGGAGGAAAATTACCTTGATTTTTTCTTTTATTGTATTTGTGTCTAAGCAGTAAAATAAATTCCCTAACTTGAAACATCCTCTGAGTGGGAGAAGAAAAAAATAAAGAAAAAAAAAAAAAGGAAGAAAAAATCCGATGTTTGAGTGGTACGGAGATGAGCTGTGGTTCCTTCTAACCAGAAATGGGGCCATAATGGCTGGGCAGAGCAATGGGATTTTGCATTACTGTTCCATTGTACACTTTGCTATTAAAAATAAAAGTAATCCTCCTAGATTTTTTTAGCAGTAGAAACTTTTGAGATTTGCCTGCTTTTTGTCCTCCTCAGATCTTTCTTTGAATTTTGCCATGTACCCTCTTCCACAGCAGGTTTCTTGCTTCCTTTCCCTCTTTACATTTGGAGCTCTCTGGCCCTTTACCCATTTAAAGGAGGAGGCCTCTTGCTGCTCTCATGGGCACTGCTTGCTCCCTGAATATTTAAATAGCCTTGCTCCTTTCATGAGCTATGAGACATCTACATCAAGGACTGAAGGATCTAAGCAATGACCTTGATATTTAGATCTAAAAAGTTGTTGATAGCCAAGTTCATCCTCAGCATAGTTTCACTGAATTTGAAAGACTCGCATGTGGGATACATTTGGTCCTCCGTGTTAAAATTGGAGGGCTGATCTGGTGATACATAATAAGCAAAGACATTTGAGGGAGTTCAGCATCTTTCAGGGTAAGGATTTTTAGATCTGTACCTTTGTTCCCAAAAGAGTTAAATGAATAATGAAATCTCCCTGCAGTGAGAACAGCTGAACTTAATACAGAGGAAATTTCTCAAAGAACTGCCTTGGTGCCTAGCAAATGTGCCTGTCAAAAAGGGTTGCTCCTTCCCAGGTATTTGTTTTAGAAATTCCCTGCCTATAGGATTACACAGAGTGGCTCTGGATACATTTTTGCTTTAAGCAGGTTTTCATTTTGTAGGCTTGAAAATTATGCTTTTTATTAACATAAATGTGACAGCAGTTTAAAGACTGAAATTCTATTTAACAAAATTTCAAGCTAATAATTCTTCTGATAACCAAGATACAAAGTTCTGAAGATCAGTATAATTTCTTTGAGCAATTAATCATTTCTTCTCTACAATAGCAATTGTCAATTTATACTGTATCTAAAAGATCGTCCCTATATCAGATTGGATGCTTCCTTTCTTAGGCTTCAAGTGTTTTGGACAAATGACAATACTACCTGGATATCTGATTAAACAAATCATATCTTGGGAGAAAATTACAGACTTTGCAATTTAGAAGGGACCAAGTTAAACCTTTCTGTCATTCCTTCCAATCACTAAATTGACCTAATAGATAGGTTAGAATTCTACTAGTCAATCTTAGGCAGAAATACCAATTCTTATATTTAATAATCATCACAGTACAGAAGATTCCCTGATAATTGTGGGCTGCAGGAATTACCAAAACTAGCATAAAAATTTGTAAGATACTTTGATTTTTAACTCTTCAGTGCCTATGTGGACATTGTTTTAAAACAATGCCAGCAAAAAGACATTTAGAGGAGTGTAGCATTTGAATTAGATTTTTTCAGTCCCTAAAGAGGTTACCTAAACATAGGACATTGAATCTTGATGTTTTCGGTAGGATGGCTCATCTTCTAAGAAACAGGGTAGGTGTGAAATTACCAGAGCTGAATCCTCCTAGTGAACCCATTCCTCTGACAGATCCCCCGTTTCTTTAAAGTTTCAGAGACTGTTTCCAAGCTACTGTTTACTTTTGTATTTTTGTCAGCTAATCCACAGCAGGAAAACAAATAGGGTAGACTAGTTCTAAACAGACTGCCAATAAAAAATTTAAGCACCACTATCTAACAGTAGAGTTTAAACAGAATTTTAAACTAAATCAAAATGTCAGACTAAAGGACCATCAGTGTAACAAGCTCTGATGCACTGCACTTTAGCTAAGATATTGCAAAAGATCTTTCTCCTTCCTGAATTTGAGAAACAGTAATTCAAATGTTGAACCCTTTCTGCAATGGCTTGATGCTCAATGGCCTATGAAGCACATAAAACGTAGCACGCCATTGCCTGTGCTCTGAATAGATGCTTCTTCAGCAGAAAATTTAGGCAGAGGAGATGGATTTGTTTAAGAAAAAATCCATGTTGAGGCAGGGGAAGCCTCAAATTTCACTCTATGTGGAACTTGGAATAACGTCTGGGAAGAGTTCTTCTTATTGTCAGTTGCTGCTTTAAAACCTGGAATTTTAGGACATGTGTCTGAGGTTTGTCTACAGGGGAAATTTCCCATCAGTCACAACTATATTCTGCCAATTCTGCTCTGCTATTCTGGTCTAACTCCCAGTATAAACACAGGACGCAAAAGGAATTTTATTTTTCTTCCTGGGATAATTAACTCCAGTCTGGGTTAGTCACTTGTATTCTGGAATACAATTTCTAAAAGGAGAGGTATATAGGGTAACAACTTTGCTGCATGGACAGGTCTTTAACAGTTTAAAAAAATTGTTCCTAAGGAGCTTCCACATTTGTACAGTGTCAGTGCCAGGTATTTGAAAGCCAGCAGCAGATAAAACTTGGTTAAAGCAGGTTAGGGGAAAAGGCTGCTTCAGGTATGCCTGTGACGCCGAAAGGCAGGGATATGAGAGTTATGAATCTCTCTTGCTATAAATCACTCAGTAGTGTTCCAGCTGAGTTGAAAAATAAAAGCAAAGTGCTGGGCTTTACAGTACACCCTGCCTTGTTTGTTTTGTCTGCCAAGTCTATTCCTCTCCCTTCAATGAAGCGCCTGTGGTTTGGGAATGACTTCTTAGCCAGTTCTGTCTGTCTTTATCTAAGGCCCCAAACTAGCATTTCTAAAGTGTCATACAAGCTGAAAGCTTGCACTTCTGTTCTCCAACCCTTAGCAGACACTGGAGTGTTTGTGTCTAAGTATTCGTGCAATTTCAGCAAGTACTTAGAGAATGAAAACATCAACTCTTCCATGTAAGCATGCATATTCAGAAAGCAAAGTTTAATTTTGAAAACACACACATACAAAGGAAAGAAATCCATTCAGCAATACTGAAGCTTCCGCCCCACTAATTGGAACCATTCCTTTCCATGCTATTTATCAAGACAGGATCCTGTTCCTACTGCACCGTCTGCAGGCAGCACCACCAAGCCTGGTTTCAAGTTTCTTCAATCTCTCAGAGCCAGAAATGACTAAATTACAACAGCCTTTCCCAGCGTGTGAAACATTGCTTTTCCTTTGGCTTAAGAAAGAAACGGGGAGAACAGGAAACAAAGACATTGTAATAGTTGCTATTCTCAAAATCCCCAAATGGGTTTGGTGGGAGGGACTGCAAACAGCGTTATCGGCCCGTTCTGCCAAACACAACCGCCTGGGATCCAGGGACACGGTTTTTCCCAGTCAGGATGCAAGTAGCAACCAATACTGAGTGAGAACAGAGCCTTGCATGGGGACGAGCTGGCAGAAGGCAGCCCTGGGAAGTAAGGGGAAGATCATTCTTACATCTTTCTAATACATTTTTCTCTTAGTAATGCAAAAAAATAAAAATAAAAATAAAAATAAAAATAAAAATAAAAATAAACCACTATCAAGCAAAGCATTCAGTTTTCATGGTGCAGATGGAGGCAGAAGACTGAACACAAATCCCATAACATGCCAGCTTTGACACTGGCTATTCCCACTGCTTATGCAGAATGGATTACTCTCAAGGTGTATTTTGTAAGGAACTCAGTAAGACTCGCCAGACAACAGACCTTGGAATTCCAAAGATTTGTCAGAGTGCTCTCCTTCTCCATCCCAGTGGAGGGAAAGCAGGGAAAAGCTTTAACCACCTAAAATATCACGACTTATCCATTTTTAAGTGGCTTTTGACAATGCACATAGAAGCATTTGTTAAAATATGGAGTATCAAGCATCAGGATTCAGAATAATTTCCTGTAAATTCAAGGAAATTTGCTATTAAATTTGATCGGCTAAATTCTGATCATCTGATTATTCAGAGTTTATTTTGAATCAGATCCTTCCTTAGAGATAAGATTTAATCCAACAGAAGGCACATAACCCACACGTACACAGAGGGAATCCTCTAACAAAGCAATAACACAGATCCTCTTGGGTCCTTAATTATCCTCTAAAGGACAAATTAAGTTATGCTGCCATGATCCCTTCTGTCCAGAACCAATTGAGACTGGGAAAAGAGAAAGAAAAGAGAAAAAGAAATCATTGTTGCTATTGCCAATTTACATTCTCATTCGTAAGAAGGTAACCTAATGGTTACCTTACCCCTAAAGGGTTGATTCTTCCTGTGTGTCTTGTATTGAGCAGAATCAGTTACAATAAGAAATTGTACTCTTCCCTCTGTCAGCTTTAAGGTTTGTAGACCTGCAGTGTCTGACAACCCCTTATTATCCAGATTGGAAGGAATATCCTCTGCCTCATCCCAACAGAACACAGTGCTGGAATCTTACTCCTCTGAAGACTAGAGCACAAATGTGAGCACTTAAATATTACATACAGCTGCATGATGCAACCTACCTATTCAAAACGTGCAATGGAAGACAGTTTTACACACAGCTTTTCTAACAAGCAAACACAATACATGCCAAATGAGATATCAGATGTCACATAAAAGGCCCTTCAGAACATTCACAGGATTTTGAACTCTTAAACAGGAGATAACGTGTCTGTTTTCATTACCGATAACGACAGGTAAACAGTACATTTCAAACACATACAATCAAACCCTCACAGTCTGCATTTTACGTATCTTGTATTAGCGCTTCGCACCAGTGCAACGATAGGGCAACCCTGTCTGTCTTACTAAATCACCGTTCCTCTCTCTTTCACGTTATCTTTTAGTTGCTTCAAAAACAAAGGAAAAAAATAATGTTTCCAGAAGGATTTACACCTTTAAAAGTCACATGAAAAGTAGGGAAAAGATGTGACAATTTAAGCAGTCACGTTTAATGAAGCAAGATTTTTGGTAACATGAGACCAGTTCTGTTGGGAGTTACATGGGAGATGCAGCCTGGTCAGGCAGGCCCCAAGTCACACACTTGGATAGGTTCATAAATTCTCTGAGGCTGAGATCTGAGCTGCAGTGCCCTTTTCTTTCCACTGATTATACATGTAGGTTAGACTCAACCTAGCCTTTTTATTTCGGGGTCTCCATGCAAGGAATGTGCCTCCACAAAACCAGCAGGCTTTGCCGGATAGACACCATGCCGCACATGCAAGCAGCTGGACTTGAAACAAGAAAGAGGGGAGAACAAATGAATGACAAGCACGTCAGCACAGCGAGGCGAGTGTTTACCTTTGGATTTTAATTAAGTTGCTCACAAAATTATGGAAGGCCCTACACGGGCAGGCTGTGTGTGTACTATTCCAGATTACATTGCTAACAGCTAACACCTTGCTGTGTTCTGAAGTGTTCTCTTCACTGAGATTTATTATCCAGTATATCCCTCTTGATGTCTGCTCAGGCCTCTCATTTTAGCCCTCCAGCACCATTTAGCTTGTGATGGTGTTGATGTGAGGAATACCTGTGTACAAAATGCCCCTTTTCAAGTGACAAGTTTGATTCAAGACTAGGCCTTTATTCAGAATTTAGTACTAATGTCACTGTTCAGACGTGAACAACTTACCCATATGCATTTTTTTTCTCATATGGATTTGATTCACTCAAGTGCTTCATGAACAATAACAAGGCAAGGCTTTGAAACCCCTTGTACAATAGCTAAGTAGTAGTAGTAGTGTTTGGCAGGGATGGCACTGAAAGCTGGGCAAGTTTAGGTTATGCCTCCAAAAAATCAGATCTGTGAATTTCTAATTCCTGTCTTCTATGTTTTCAGAATTAAATTCATTAAAGCACACCGCTGTGAGAATTCACAGCGCTGTGAGAGCACAAGTAAGCCTAACAGACGAAATCCAGCTCCACTGCAGAGGGAGCTGGGCAGGGGACGGTCTGATGGAAGATTTGCCACCCACTTCAGGTACTGAGGCCACTTCCTGTCCCTTCCATCAACCCAAACCAGGCTTCCCCCTGAAGTGCCATCATTCTCAGCCTTATTCCGTCAGGGCAGTTCATAAGTCAGCTGTTGCAATTTGCTATTAATTTGTTTCTCAATTATTTCATATTATGAGCAAATCATGTATATGAAATTAAAATTAATATATCCTCACATGTCATACTTTGCATTCTGCTGTTCTTACTTACTGATTCTATTTTCTGGCTCCACTGGCTCATCTCAGAGTCTGTCCTCTATTTCTGCCTCGTGCAGAAGGGTGCACAGCTGAGCAGCCCAGGCTTCCATGGTGCAGCCACCCTACACAGTGGCCTCACCTTCACAAGAAGGACACACTTATGTAAATGCTGGCATACAAGGAAAGCGCTTTCATTTTGTAGATCAGCCTGAACGTAGAAATATGCTTACTGGAGTTTACAAGCAAGGTTAAGCAAGCATATTATATGTAAAATGCTGCTTTTATGTTAACTGTATGGGAACTTAACCCTAGAGTGCTCTAAAGCCTTCTATTGGCTTCCCACTGTGGTGTGCATTTCATACGCAAAATATTCAGTATCTCACTACTTTGGAGAAACATTATTTATTTTAAAAGGCTCTTCTAGCAACTGTGTTTGAAGTGCATACCTTGAGACAGATTTGAACTATAATTAAAACAATCTTTCTAAGATCGGCAAGACCTTAAACATAGCTAAGAGACTAGATAACACCACCATTTTGCTCATTACTGATTTACCGAAGACTTCTGTAAGTGTTACCAATGATTAATAAGCTGTTTGCGCGGAATTCTGTATAACACTCATGCTGCTGTAATGAGCAACTATCTTAGTAACAAGGCAGCTTGCGTTAAAACTTCTGATATTCCCTTGCAACCCAAAGCACCACTCCTTACAGGTACCTCTAATATTAAAAGAGCAGCATGATTGACATTAACACACCCATCCACGTTCACACAATTAAATATCCATGTATATGTTCGCTGCAGGCAGGATACAGTAAGGTTTGGATCATGTTTAACTTCTGGTGAGCTACAGGTTTGATAATCTCCACCATGCTGCTGTACATTAGCTTGCGAAGCACTTGATTTGCAGCTCACTTAAAATCAATAGAATTCTTTCCAGTAATTTCACTGGGCCCTGTATCAATTATGCAACATTTCACCAGTACTAAAATAATTTAATCTAGAAATTGTTTCCCTAAAACTTGATAACGATTTAAGGTACAATAAGTTAGATTTTTTTTTAATCTGATAAATAATAGCTCAAAGGCAGACATTTCTAAAATTAGTTGTTATGCTTCATTGAGGCTGTCATGAAAAAACAGAAAGCTTGTTCTCTTTCCTGCACCATACAGTAGATTTTAAAGCAATCTGTGTTTATTTGTTGTGTCTTTTTCTGTAAGAAGACTAACAAATTATTATAATGCACATTTCATATGTTATTAAATTAGATGTCACTTGCTTTTTGAGTGACGAGTAAAGATCGAGTTCTGTCTAGTCAGAGGTGAAAACTCAATCAAGTATTAATAGCTGAATTAATTCCAGCAATAAGATACTAAGGCCAAGCAAAATGTCCAAGGTCACTACACTCCAGATGGTACACTAATATATTTACAGGACTGATGCCTCCTGGCATTTTCAATTTCTTATGTTGGGTTGTCTTTGGAACCAATCAAATTGAGAAGCTGGCAGCTGCAATTTGCCCACAAAATTAAATTTAAAGGATTATAACTCCAGTTTTAAGCAGTGATTTGACTGTATTGATGTGAAGCCACTTTTCCCAGCTCTTGATTTTCACTGAATGATGACCACAGCATATCATAAATTCAATCAGGACAAAACAGACCGGTTGTTCATACAGATTTTTTTCATGTTCACAGCCACTGATTTAAGCCTTAGCTAACAGAGTCAACAATTAGAAAGATAACAAAAGGACCCTATATGAAGTAACTGCTCCTGATATCACGGGTGTCTCGAATATTCTGCATTCTGCCACACTAGGGAAATTTTAAATGACAGGATTTTTCATTGGGTAATTATGCTCATGCAATGCATACACATACACATTTATACATACTGATGTTCCTACATACAGACATGGAATATGTAAACACAAGCTTACAAATGTATACCAGAATTTTTGCGTTTGTACACAAGTGAGTGCCCTCTTTTCTAACTGTTGTGCCAGCATCCTAAGGCTCTTTTGCCAATACAGCCAGGAATTTCCTAGAAGCCTGCCAGTCACAGGTCGCCGCAGCCAGCTATGCACCCACACAACCAAAGCCTGACTACCAAAGCAGTGTGGTCTGGGATGGCACCAGCAGTTATCCCAACAACTTCTGTGCTCAGCTAAAAGCTGATTTGTGCAGCACAAGCAGCTCTGAGGGGCTCTAGGCTATCCTGTCATATCCTGAGCTACTAGGAAGAAAAGGAAAAGACCAACTGATTATCCAACACAAAAAGCAAACAATTCCAGCTCTCTAAAAGTAAACAACACACAGAGCTGGGTGTTGGAAGATGCATTCCCAAGCTTCTTTATTTGAGTTGAGCAGTGTAGCCTGATGTTTATACAAATTGGGAATGGTGTTTTGCCAACTTAAAATTGGACCATAACATATATTTAGATATATATCTGTGTGTATACATATACATTTCCTCACACACACAGATGCTATTTTACATATATATACACGTGTGTATATATGTAAGTAAATGCCTTACTCCTAGGCCCTCTTAGGCATTAAAGCCTGCAGGCTGCTTATCTTTAAGCACCTAGCTTTGGCTCCTACATTCGTGGTCTCGGCTGTCCACATTGCCAGTGAGCAGAGGAAGGCAGCGCCAGCCTGTCAGGCAGCGTGACTCGGGAAGTAAGAGACGCGGTGCAAGAACTTTGCTCTCTGTGCTGCCCCCACCTTTCCCAACAGACACCTGAAGCCTTTGCTGATTTCTACCAAGAAGTCCTGTGCTTTGGGAACTTCTCTGGACCCTTCAAAATGTTTCTGAACTACATTTGGGAACCAAGGCAGCATCTGCCTTCAAGGCAGATTTTCTTCACCCACTGGCATCTTTCCAGAGCAACCACTGCAACTCCTGTGTTGATATTCCAACAAGTTGTTCCAAAAAATTTACTGCTAAACCAAGTAAAATGCAATTTAAAACTTCTAGTTCCTCCAGGTTATTCTGTATGGTTTTTGCATTAAAAGACAGACATTTAATATAGTCTTCTTCCTATCCATTCTTCCAGTGACCTTACTATAAATACCCATATGTTGGCATATTTGGCTTTCGTCCATCTCACTACCTGGCTTATGCTTCTGACCTCCATTAGTTCCAATTTAAAGCTTTTAGTACTGCATTAGCATACCTGTGACCAAAGTGTTTTTTCCCTTTAAGTTTTTTATCTTGATGAAAATCTTAACTATTGCAGTATGGTATCAGTGATCTAAATATTGCAGCCTTCATAAATAAGTTACCAAGCATGTTCTATTTATATTTGCATGTATGAATACACACATACATAGAGTGAAAAGCAGAAATGACTTTTAAGGTTTTTGACACATTAAATGTACAGTAGCTCCTGAGCAACTTCAATAGAACTAAAAACATCTTTAAAAATACATGTGGTCAACATAAGGGTTAAACCAGGGTCCACAATGTGCCAGAATAGAGCTATCGCAAAGAAGAAAATGGAGATCGAGGGGGAGCGGAGGGGCAGGCGCCGATCTCTTCTCTCTGGTAGAGTGATAGGACCCGAGGGAATGGAGTCAAGCTGCGACAGGGGAGGCTTAGGTTGGGTATCAGGAAAACGTTCTTCACCGAGAGGGTGGTCGCGCACTGAACAGGCTCCCCAGGGACATAGTCACAGCACTGAGCCTGTTGGAGTTTAAGAAGCGTTTGGACAATGCTCTCAGGCACATGGTCCGAATTTTGATTTTTGGGTAGACCTGCGTGGAGCCAGGAGTTGGACTCGATGATCCTTGTGGGTCCCTTCCAACTCGGGATATTCTATGATTCTATGAGATATTACAGATTTTTCTTCTAGAAAAGGCTGCCAAGGGCTGGGAGAAGTGGCTGTACCGAACAGCCAACAATTATACAGTCTACACTAGATACCTCCAGACAATAGGTGCTCACACTCCTAAGAGAAAAATACCAATAATTCTTCAATTAGACTTTCTGATACCGGACAGATGATGAAGCATACAAGGATTCTTAAAGTATTTACCTCAGAAATAATTCCCATATTAACAGAAATTAAGCCGTCAGTAGTGATGCATCTCCAACCTCTTGCTTTCCGAGAAAGAAAAGGAAAGCAGAGATCAGAGTGATCTGTGGAAATCAAGCGACTCAAAATGTTATTTAATAATATATGACTTCTCCTGTCAGAAATATCTCTAACATTACCTCTGGAGAAACAGACGCGTTGTACATGATAGGAGATATACCATTTGTTTTCTTACCTCAGAACGTGACCCAAATAGTGACTTGAATACCCATGTAATGTCAGAGCCCAAAGTAATAGCGGTGGGAAGTTCAGCAGTCTGCAGCCCAGCTGGTTCCCGTGTGACACAGCGTCAGCATCTGTCACCATGATGGGCTGAAATGCACTCACACCTCTGGTCACCGCAAAGCTTCACCGAGCAGCACACTCAGGACCCTCAGGCACTTTAAGTGCTTGAGTTGCTTGCATGTTATTTTTCCCCGTGGTGAGAGCAACAGGCACATCAAAACAGGTAACATCTCTCTTCCGCAGTGGAGTTATAAAACAAACAATTCGGAAATGGTTATGTTCTCAGAGATTAAAAAATCCTGGATGACAAATTAATTCCTCAAAGTGATAAAGTGACATGTTTTCACAATTTCTTTGTAGTGAAGATCAGGAGGCACAAACTTGACAAGGCTCGAGCACCAGCAGCACTTTTATATAAGACTGTGATATGTCTGGGCCCATTTGTATAAATGGCCCTCATGGAAATACTCTGTTTAGAAACGCAGAAAACAGAAATTCAGCTATCTTTCACTTGCAACAGCAGCACCCTTAATTCCAAAATTCAATTTAAAAGTGAAATATAAGGCGCAACTATTCTGAAGAGAAAGCATTGATTATATTTTCGATGCCTATAATATAGCACTCATTTAACAATTCCAATGCTTTCTTCAAGGAGAAGTAATATTGAACTTTAGTTTTTCCTGTATCAAAAATAAAAACCTGTATTGTCCAAGGGTGAATGAATATAGGGATTTTACTAAGATTTGAGGTCTCCATCTTGCACACACTCTGCTGTACCTGGTATAAAAAGGCATTGAGGATGCAAATGTCATGATCTCCAGGTAGGAAAAGCTGAGGAATAACAACTGGAAAAGAGGAGGTTTGGCATGTTTCTTTCTTCAGTTTCAGAAAGTTCTGTGTGTCTTTGGTAACGCACAGGGAGCGGAGAGAACAGACACTCAAATAGGGAAATATTCTAAACCAGACCTGATTAATGATGGCACATCTCTGTTCAGACTGTGAACTGCCAGTGACAACATTTAGATATTAAAAACAATTTTCATAGAGTCATAGAATATCCTGAGTTGGAAGGGACCCACAAGGATCATCGAGTCCAACTCCTGGCTCTGCACAGGACCACCCAAAAATCAGACCATATGTCTGACAGCGCTGTCCAAACACGTCTTGAACTCCAGCAGGCTCGGTACCATGACCACTTCCCTGGACAGCCTGTACCAGTGCCCGACCACCCTCTCAGTGAAGAGCCTTTTCCTAACACCCAGCCTGAACAACCTGTCACAGCTCCATGCCGTTACCTCGGGTCCTGTCACTGTCACCAGAGAGCAGAGATCAGCGCCTGCCCCTCCACTCCCCTCGTGAGGAAGCTGCAGGCCGCCATGAGGCCTCCCCTCAGTCTCCTCTTCTCTGGGCTGAACAAACCAAGGGACCTCAG
Source organism: Anseranas semipalmata (assembly GCA_013399115.1). NCBI lineage: Eukaryota > Metazoa > Chordata > Aves > Anseriformes > Anseranatidae > Anseranas > Anseranas semipalmata. The sequence continues at coordinate 5,732,465 of VXAA01000243.1, forward strand.
CTGCTCCTCACACGTCTTCACCTTCAGACCCTTCACCATCTTCATAGCCCTCCTTTAAACGGTCTCTAACAATTTTATGCCTTTCTTATATCGTAGCACCCAAAATTGCACAATACTCAAGGTGAGGCCGAGCTAGATCTATCAAAAGCCTTTGCAATATGAAAGGTCTATCAGCATACCCTTCTTACCAGAGCATCTGAGCATTCACATTCAGAAAATTTCAAAACCACATTTTATATTTCCACAGGGAGTATTTGTATTCCTCTGCACAAAATTAAGCAGCATGGTTGAGAGCAACAGAAAAAGGTCAGGGAAAACACTAAATCATATATATATTAAAACAATGAATAAATAAGGAGAAATTGCAGAATCTTTGACAAGAACAGATGAAATCCATCCCAGTCAAATGTTAACAAGTAACTGAAAAGAAACATGGAAAACTTGGGGTTCCAAGTGCAATACACAGGTCTCCATCTTCTTTTCAGCATATTTCTCATCTTTCCCAGCACCTGGCAAGGATAGACTCCTCCGTAAGAATCACCTGTGATACATTACTTTCACTGTAAAATCTAAGGAGAATCGACTGTGCGTGTTTAATCACAAGCAGCTTGATCAGCTACTTCTCCATCTTCTCACTGCTTTCACAAGGGTCTGAGGTACATCCTCCTCCAGCTCTTACAATTCTCGTTCTGTTCAAGGCAGGTGAAATTCAATAAATATTGTAGCTTAAAGTACAGTCAGGGCTACAGATTCCTGAGAAAGATCTCTTTAAAAATCTCATTAAATAACGACATATATAGAGATATAAAACCTCACAGTGCATTCATATTGTGAGAGTAGAAATTAACACTACCATTTCAGGTATTACTGCCTGATAGGAATTTGCAGGTATTGTATTTATAATGTTTACCAGCATCTCTGGGTCTTACCCTACGTATTATAAGAATCAGCAAGGAAGCATTTAGGCTTTGACAGTTGTTCTTGTTTTTCAGTCCTTGCTTTGTTTCTGGATCGATGGACAGATAGCTGTAAACAGATTTTTGCAATGCTGTCTTAACACAATTACAGTACACAGAATTGATTGACTGTCTATGGGATAGGCTATTCTGTAAAGGCAAGACCCAGAAAGTAAAATCCGAATCACAGTTTGAGATGTTTGGATAGTAATGCAGAAAGCCAATCACTGTGAACTACCCTGTGAGAATTCAAAATGAACTACTGCACCACTTTTTAAGATACTGTGGATTGGTTATAGTTACTATTTATAGGAAAAGATTTAGAACTACATCATGCACTTCAAGTTCAGATTATAATGCATTTTTTCCTATTACCTTAGAGTGAGTGAACCAGAAAAAAACGAGTTAATATGA
>VXAA01000243.1:5733922-5879553 GCA_013399115.1 Anseranas semipalmata
TTTTTTTTTTTTTTTTTTTTTTTTTAAGAAAAATATAAAGGAACAAATTCTCAGACTGGTAATGAAACCTTCAGCATTCAGATGTGCAAGAGACAAATGCTTTGCTGTGAATAATGAAGAGCTATTTTGAATTCTTTAGCCTTCAGGAGGTTTTTATTAGATGATAGCCTAAAACTAAAAGTGATTTATATATATATAGGAATATATACATAATCATATATATAAGCACAGAATGAAAGTACATAAATACAGGAATTTCAGAGAAGATGCTAAACAAACTTATTCGAGAATTAATGAAACAGAAGTCAGTTGGTATTGTGACTCAGTGAGTTTCTTTGAATAAAATAACCTTTTAGTTTTAAAAATATGCTTTATCTCCACCTACACAACTATGTGACACAAACACGGAATGATAGAGAAACTATTATTTTAAGAGGAGAGAGTGTGTATAATCCTACCTCAAAGGATTTGCACAAAGCTGAAACACTAGTCCCCACAGTAAACATTTGTTTCTTGCATATCAGAAAGCTGGTTTCATTACCAGCGAGTAAATTTGGTTCTTTAGATTGAAATTAACAACCATACATTCTTAAGCTTTTCCATGACTAAAAAGTAACATTTTTCCATATGAATAGCTGATATTCTTGGTGTCCATTCTTTAGCAAATGGCAACCAGTTATTAAAGCACTTACAAGTGCCCTGTCTCCCATTTTTATTTTGAGGGCATCCAACAATGGCAGCACTTAGAATTCTTACTAACTGTTTTTTGCATGAATGCTTATTTTGTTTTAAGATGTCTTTAAGTCCTTAAGAAGAAAATCATAAACAATTATCTTAATTTTAATAATTTAATAGAAAAAAATGTATTTAAGGTTGGGGGTTGTTTGGTTGGACTTTTTTTTTTTACTGTAAGGCTCAGATTAATCTATTTTGTTCAGTCTTAAAGAAATGCTTAATTTTTTAAGAAAAGATACCTATCTCTATACATTAAGTGCCATTTACCAGGGAAGGGGGCAGTAGGGCATCAAGCAAACCTTGTTCTGCCTTGTATCACAAGAGGATAGGAGCTCATGGGTAGGTACCTCAACACAGCTGAGAAGCAGACGTAACTGCTCTTAACCACAAGTGCTCTTCTGACTGCAGCCGTAGTAAAAGGACATCTGCAGACTTCGACCACACACAGGTTCTCTACAGCTCGCGAACATGCAGAACATGTTGGATGCACTCCTGATCTCACACTACTCTTAACTTGAAAATTTTCAGTAGAACAAGAGAAAAGATAGCCCTTCTGATGACCGTGTTCACAAGTCACCTGAAGAATCGCACTGTATTCAGCTTGCACACTGCATCTGGGGCTAGACTCATCTGAAGAGCAAAACAGCTTGAAAAAGTTACGCAGGATTCACACGCACCATTTAAGCTTTGATACAGATTCCTATTATACAATCCTCGTACTACTTAATGTTAGCTCATCTTTTGCCCCAATTTACGTAGGAAAAATAAAAGTTCACTGAGCAGAACACTTCTCAGCTGTGAAAGAATCGTAGTTCCCTTCTGTGTGTAACTTTCCCCCAAATGATTCTCAGCTCTGCATTGGGCTCCTCACTTTGGGAGACAGAATATCTCCATGTGCATTTTTAGAAAAGGAGCTGTGATAGTTTCAGGAACTCTTGTTGCACAGTGTGATGGATAAATGATGCCTTTTTAGTGGGTTACTGAAACTGCTTTTACTGCATATCTTAACCATTGGCCCTACATACCGATGACCTGATAGCCTAGTTTTCCCAAAATGCTCGGGGGAAGCATTCCATCTATCATTTTATTTTTATAGCAGCCTTAAGGTTAAAGCACCTTGGGGCACCCTACAATATTACATAAAATAAAATGTCAAAGCATATAAAGGAAGTCAAAAGTGCAGTCTAAGAGATAATGTCTGTTGCCTAATTCCAAAAAAGCCGCTAGTAATTCTTCAGAACTTGACTATAAAGGTAATGAATTTCTTTGATAAAAGCATAAAATTGACTATGACTGACAGCCATACTAACCTGTATTTTTAAGGGTCTTCTTGAGTGCAAAGAAATGAAATGATTGTCAGTGAAGAAGAAAGAAACCTGTAGTAATGCATACAACTGACTGGCTTTGAGAAAGTTTACAAGAAATTACAGTAACAGTTCACAGGAATCCTTTTGCTCTCCACGATAAAAACTGTTCATATTTGAAAACTGTACGTTCCTTTAGCAAACTGTAATAGCGAATTCTACTGATTATACACTGTTTAGTTAATAGTAATTTTGTTGATGTCTTTTCGATAACATATCTTTTACTGTAACGTTAAGATCCCTAGCCAAATGCTATAGAAGTGGTTTGCTTCTGTTATTATACTTGCTTACACAACTCTGAATTTGATTTTTGTACATCACATGTTCAGTTGGAAAGAAACAACCAACCAAAACACACACACTTATGTTCTTGTTCCTGTCAGACTGAGCAGATAGATAACATAACTCTTCCTTGAGTTACTTGTCATTTCTCGAGAAGTGACAAAGTGGGCATTCATGTAACAGATCCAGACTATATATATTACTGCTAGAAATAATCTTCAGGGTAATCCATACTCAGCAGGTCTTCTAGCTACTAAGACATTTTGATTTGAATCCAACGAATTAACAGAGCCCATAATCAGCTTTCTGTCTCGTATTAGTTTAAGCTGTCTATATGTACTTCTCTAATCTTATTGTGCTTTGCTGTACTGGAGTCACTGGCATGGCTTCTCCTCCACCAAACTGACAATGCTGGGAACACGTGTTAGGAGAGCTCTCGTAGCCCAAAGGGAAGGAGGGCTGCTCATAGTCCTTCCTCTTCCTCATGTATGCTACTCCCAGGGACTCACTCTCATCTCTGAAAAATAAGGGTTCTGTTCCACCAAGATGCTGGCAGAGATGCCTTCTTACCGCTGAGACTAACATAAATAAAAACTGACATTTTATTTTGTGGACAACTCATCATTTCTGCTCAGCTGAAGACACACAGGAAAAGATGAATAGCAAAACTGTCCAGCTGGCTTATTTTTGATGTCTGCTATGCTTCCTGAGTGTAAACTCTAGGGGCCTGCAGATACACTTGACCATAAATGATGAGTAACCTATTAATGAATTGAATCCACCCATACAGAATTTCAAGTGCACAGAAAACAGACTTCAGAAATACTGCGCATACGCGACGTGCATATGCAAGCATTGTGTCACTTCATACCAGCCACTGCTCCGAACGCCTGAGCTCTTTGACACAGAAACTTGAGCTAGCACAGCAAGATCACGATGGGAGCCTGTGCAGCAACTGTCACATAAAGAGTGAATTATAATGATATTCCTCATAATGTCAAACTTTCTAGACCTTTTCCCTACTCTAAGGGAAAGATGTTTTCAAGTAAATTCTGCTCTTTCAGATTTGTTAGTACTCCCACGGTGATTTCTACTCTGAATTCCTACACAAATCAGCCACATCCATTTCATGCATCTGACACACTGACTTTACAATGAATCATAAAGTTTACCAAATTTCGTATTTTATGTAGTCAATAAACTGTAGCAGGCACAGAAACCTAGTAACGCTACAAGAAATAAATAAATGAAATTATGTAAAGAGCCCTTTCTCAGTTTGGTCTAAACCATGAACTTGCCCATATTTAAAGCCAAGCAATAGCAAAGTGTTGATGTGCCCAGGAACTCGCACCAGATTTTCCTGAGACAAATGAAAGTTAAACACTCTTTAAAATGCAACAGTCCACCCAACAAATGGGCCTAAAAGATGTTCTTAGGCCTCTGAAAAAGTCATTCTAACTCTCTGGGGGTGTTTTCCCAGCAGGGTTCAAATGTCTGCCTGGCAGATTCTTCCTGCCTTCCGCAACACACGCTACGTTAAAGACACCAATTTACTAAAAGATATGCATGTCAAAAAAGCACATTAAATGTATTAACTACATTTAATGGTTCTGAACATCAGCTGTATAAATAATTTTTCAGAACTGCAGTGCCCAAAGGAACCCCTTCCTGTAACTAAAAATTAATGTAAAAAAATTTGACTTACTATTACAGCAAGCATAGAAATGGTATGGTTTTGTGTGGATCTCCTTTTAAAGAGGTTCTGAGCAAACTTATCTGGGGTCTTGGTACTTCGGTTTTACGGATGGCAAATCCCCTGCTGTTCTCAGTGCACACTCAATGGCTGCTCCCAGCCCTGCTCAGCTCCGAGTGGGTCAGCACCGAGCCGCTCCCTTCATTCCACGCATTATCTACCATAGCACTGCACTTTATTTCAAATGCTATTTAATTTCATCAGAATTTTATTCCAAACTAGAAGAGAAATACAAACCATAAGGTTACCACGCAGAACTCTTAAAAATATACGTATTTAGTATAGGCCCCAATTAACTTACTGTTTTCTATCACAAGTGTAAGCTATAGTGTTATTAGGCATTGAGGAAGATCTGTGCTTTCAGCTGAGGATTTTCTCTCTCTCTGACACACACAAAACAGATCTAAAATTAGTAATCAGCAGAAATGATCAAAGGACTCAAGTACTTTTTGCATAGATATAACAGGAGCCAAAGCAGCACTTTGGTGCATTTTTAACTTATTTTAATCCCAAACTCTAATCACTAGACAATAACCATGCAGTTGAAAGCTGATAAAGTTTTATATCCATCCTTTGAAGCAAAACATGGAAAATTAACACAGATAATACTTCAGTGTCAAAGAAGAAGTGAAGGCTTTTTTTTTAGTTTGCTTTTGCAGGTGCTGTCAACAAAACAGACAATAATATAGTATTTAGGCTTCACTAGCACTACGTGACAACAAGCTCTACAGCAATTGCCTGCTACGCTCACTTTCTAACCATTTGTACTTTCCTCCGTATTCTAATTCAGAACTGCTATAAAGCCTGTCATGTTTGATGGGAAATGCCATGAGGCTGCAATATCAGCAGCTTACATCATGAAAAGGGATGCTGACCATTTCACTGAGGGCCACCTTCTCTATCAGCTAGGGTTTCTTTCATCTTTCATTTCAGAGCTTCTTTCTCTTTCCATTTTATTGCCTTCACTTCCTGGGTAAAAGCAGAAGACAGTTTGGGAATGGTGTTTTCCTTATAGATTTTTTTCCTTTTTCTGAAAACAAAATGCATGGATGTGGAAGATTTTCAGACCTCTCCCTGTTTTGTTTATGAAAGCGCATCATACACACCCGCATATGATATTGTAAGATCCTCTATGACAAGAAGACATTGTAAAAGAGAAAATGCTTCGGGGTATTAATGAATACAAAAGTAATTATCTGGATTCCAACAAAGTTTTTGCACCAGTAGATACGCAAATGCCATTACTGTATATACAAATTATACATGCAAATGAGTTGTGATTATTTCCACGCACAATTATCCCATTTGCACCTGCAAGCATGATATTTGCATATACAAATTAAGTTGGTGGAGGGTTTTTTTGTTTGTTTGCTTGGTTGTATTTTTTTTAAACATACTGTCCATGATTATTTAAATTGCAATACAAACCCAACATTAATTACTAGCGTAACCTCACACTAATGGCAATAAAACATTACAATGTGTAACCATCCTGTCTACAGTTCTTTCAAGAAACATAACTTGATCATCAGCAAAAAACTGAAAGAACAAACGAGACACCAAGTCACAGTCACTATATCCAACGCTTAAAAGTACAAACAAAATTTTTTAACATGGGTAAAATGGAGTATTTACACATTCACATCTGTTAAAAGCTAGGAAATATTCAGGAATGTATCAATATCTTCCTGCTTCATATCATAAGGCAGCTCCTCTGGCAGGTGGGTTTACCAGCGACCAGCAAGCACACTCCACATGCAACTATTGAGCCATGCTCCACGAGCAGGAAACCCACTCAGCTCTTTTTAAGCATCCCTCTTGCTACTGTTTTATAATAAGTTGTCTTTAACTTCCAGAGAGACTATTCATCTATTCTCATCTCTCCATTATTATGATTACATATACTGTACCGGAGAATTGGTTTACTGTGATTATTTGAGAATTAATTTTACAAGCCTAAATATAGTGCTAAAGTGCTATAGTGCTAAATTTCAGTGCTCTTCCTTTTTTTTTTTTTTTTTTAAATATTTTTCTCAGCAACTACTTGTAATAGAAATAACGATTTGTGGAAATCAGACTCATGTAGTCACTAGTTTATTATAGAACAGTTTATTTCATGCTTGCAATATTGTTCACAGAATTGAAGAAAAACCCCTGCAGTACAATAAACAGATTATAAAATGTTGCATCAGAGCCTGGATCTTCAGTTCGTTAGACATAAAAATTCAGTTCCATTAGCTTTCTCCTTGAAGATCTCTCTCTTTTACACTAACCATGTTTAGCAGCAGTTTGCTCCAGCTGACCTTAATTTAATCTATTTTTCACAGAAGTGTTGCTTCAGGGTTAAAACATTTTTATTGCTAACCACTGCACATGTTCTAGTACTTGGCCCTAAAGATCTTATATCTTTTGGAGAACATTTGCTGCACAAAAACACCGTGGGAGTTATCATTTTTAAAAACATATAACATAATTGATTTGTAATTATCAACAGGGAGAAATACCATTGCTTGTGTTTGCTAACCTAATTGTAAAATATATTGTTCCTTTCAAGTCTTAATGTATTGCCTCAAGTGATCACTACTTAGGCACCAACAGGCTAGAGTAAATAGAGTGACAGCAGGAAGTCTGGAAGATAGCATTACGCAGTTCTCTCCGTAATAAATGGTGTTCTCTTTCCAACTATTGTTCAGTCCATTAACGTAATTTCTGAGGTTTTTTCCCCCCAGTGGGATGCAGACCAGGTGTCAGTTCTTTGAAGCAGGATTGTACTCTGTAACATAATTTACCTTACTGGAAATTGTGTGCCATATGCTTAGTTAAATGAGGAAAGTGTCTAATTAATGCACAAACCTCACTTTGCATGCACCCATGGGTGCACTCCCATATGCATGTGTGGGCACCTACACACACTATGGTCCTTCCTATAGAAGCTTCCATACTTGAAACCATTTCAAATAACAACGCTCAGCTACCTATCATTCTGCATCTTACTTTTCTGATATTCTCTATTGAGTGCTTTGTGATTCTTAAGGCAACACTGATCTGAGAGCAGTAATTTCCTCAGAGCTAGAAATCTGTCAGCATCAGTACCACAGATAAACTTGAATACCTGTCTTTGTCACTAACACAGAACATAAGCAGATAAGAAAAAAATAGCAATTAGTTGGCCTGAAGGGGGGTGGTATATGGGGCACACTCTGAGCTATATGAAGTCAAAGCAGTACCCATGCTTCAGTAGTCTTTGGAGCTGTTGCCCAGGGCATGGTTCGTATTTATACTGTGTCCCCATTTGATCAAAGGGTGCTTTAAGAAGTGGGAAAATGTCCACTTCATTTCTGGCTTCCAGATTTTTCCTTAATATATCCATTCCTTACTCTTCCAGCCTTCATTTTTTATATCAGCCAACATGTTTATAGACTTTCTTCCCATTTCAGATTCTTATGAGAGATATGTGAAGAAAGGTCTCCCAAAGGATTCATTACGAGGTTTTGTTAAATTTTAAACCATTAACAAGACTTGAGCTAGAAGTCTTGGGCAACACATGTTGTTTAAGCTGGATTCCGATTCAAATTTGGTGAAAATACAAGCTCTCAGGGGTTCTGCCCAGATTTATTTATGTATTTATTTAATGTTCAGTATGAATAGTTTTGGTATGGGCAAAAAAACTTTTTTTTTTCACTTGCAAATTAAGTTTCCAATTCACCAAGAAATAAAGCTTTCTATGGCAGATTTTAGTCCATTTTTGTATAGCAGCTTTGTTCAGTCCTAAGATCCACTTGGCTGGATTCTTCCCCAAAGACAAGTTCTTCATATCTGTATGGAGTATGAATATACTAGTTTATGAAGAGACAGTTTTGTTTTAAAATCAAGCTCTAGTGACATCATAAAATAAATGTAGCTACATGATGTACATGAATTAGAGCTTTATTAAACATGTATAGACCAGTTTCTTGTGAGGAAATTAAAAATTAAGAAAAGTTAAATTAAATTCATAAATTATTCTCAAAAGGAGATTTTATATTAATAGTTATTTTGTTGATATGAATGGCCTCTCACCGCTCTGAGCTTGCTGTCACTTAACCACTATATTCTCTCTGTATCATCAGTAGCTTGCTAAAATGTGAACGCAGCATTAAGGTCAAAGGGTACGGCGAATGTAAAAATAGTCCCTAAGTTGCGCTGTTGAGCCAGTAAGAAATTCAAACTGCTCAAAGTGTAGTACTCAATAGATATATAAGGTCACTACAGTCATATCACCATCAGACCACGATCTTTTTTTGTTGCTCTTACATTACAGAAAATATGCTTAACGCTGAACTTACAGCCATCACTGATCTGACTTGGAAGAGAGAGAGGATACACCAAGCCAAAAAGCAGTAAAATCAGCACCCGATAGAAATTTGTTTTTCCACAAACATTAGCAGGGCTGGAGAGGTGGAAAGCAGCTTCCTTCAGCTCTTGGTGTTTGCGGAGCAGCTGCCTGAAAATCCCCCCCAGCTCCACGGCCCCCTCGGTACCCAGCGGGTGAGCACCAGGACGGGTGGCAGCACCCCGTGCACCCCTCCAGGTCACGGGGAGGGAGCGAACAACCAAACTCAAGGTCAGTAAGCGCTGAACAGCACTGCTTTATGAGCAACACCAGTTGGTAAGAACATAAAAACCCCTCTGGTTCCATCAATTGCCGTGACTTTATGGGGAGGAAAGGAAAGTTAGTTACCAGCAGTTTATGTTCACGTTGCGCTTTCAAAGCCACAAGATGCTTTAAACAAACGTAGAAACAAGCTGAAATGTGCAGTGATGGGTTTCATCACTACACAGCTCTGCCTGAGGATGGTCTTTTAATTGGTGAAATGCCCCATGGAGAGGTGCTCCACATCTGCACTCCGGCTGGGAAAGCCGGCACGCCGAGCACACGCGACGCACCGGGCTCTCAAACTCCCACAGCCAGCACACCGCACCGTGCTGTGCCACGCCGGCCTCTGCTGCCCCGCGGCCCGGCAGTCGGGCACTGATGGCCAAACACACCGGCCCAGATGAAGAACAACTGACAGCACGGCTTATGCTGAAAGGGGAATCCCACAGCACTCGATACTTACTACAGGGCTATTTTTCTTTCCCTCGGTTTGAACAGCGGTCGCATGGAGAGCTACGGTGCCCTGGGAGAGCGGTTCCCCCCGTCATGTGAAAAACACAGCACCAGGAGATGGGAGTTGCAATGGAAAAATGTAACACCCTTTCTTAATTTTGAAAATATTGGTATCTGGCATAAACAAAGAGACCTCACATAGAGATTTACAGGTTCTTAAAATACCAGTACACCTACACATCTACTGGGAAGTGATGCCTCTTCTGCTTGCTGACCTTAGCACTTGGGCTTTTTCCTGTAATTGTGCTTTAAAGGCAAGTTCTTGGCTGAACAAACCAAGCAGATGTTGGACTTCGTTTTTCCCCTCTTTTTTTTTTAATCCTAAGAGCAACCAAAAACCGCTTGCGGTAAGGCATTTAATTTATTCATCTGCAAAGGGCAAAATATACATACAGGCTATTTTTTTCCCCACACTATACCCTACTTAAGTCAATCCTTATAAATAACACCACAATTTAAGCAAGTTTTTGGGTCTTTTTTGTGTTGTTTTTTCTTTTTTGTTTTTTCCCTCCTGCTTGGGGAACAACACAGTCCGATCTCTACAGGCTGCTTTGGAAACTGCATAAAAATCTTAGAAGTATTCTTTTTATATACACATATATTTTTAAATATGATCACACCAAGCCATTAATGTCTGCATGATAAACTAGCAACTTTAGGTTCTGCTATTAATTCAACATCTAACAGCAATTTTAGCCAACGCTCAGTAACACTTGGTGCTATAAGTAATGATACAGTTCAAAAGCAGACTCTGACAGCTTAACCTGCTCTGACCCAAACATATATAAAAAGTCTGGCTTTCATGTTAGACTATTTGGCTGATGCATCATAGCTACACAGTAAAATACTTCAAAATGCCTCTGTCAATCCTCCGGGGAGATTCAAGGAACACTTGAGAATTGTTCCCACTGTGCCCTGGGTTCTTATAGCTAAACAAATAAATATTATTACAAGTTGAACAGTCAACATAGTCATAGTAAAATATTCTCTTGATGCTTGCCTATGTGTATATTTCACACAGGCCCCTTTATTCTGTCTCCTCTGCCCATTGAAAACCAACCTTATGCAAACTTTACAAACCTCCATTTGCTCTCCTGCAAAACCTCCAGCTTTGAGTTGCAAAAGAGTTCAGGTGGAAATGCCAAGTCACTTAAAATGTAGATGGTATCACTCCACACTGGATTAGGCCAAGCATTGTCATAATTCATAGTTTGCTTCAGTATCGGGAAATCTATATAACTTGTTAGATTTAAGGACCGTAAAGAAAGCAGACATAAATATAGTAGAAGTCTAAACATAAAGAGACCTACAAAGAGGGAAGGTATATTTTAAAAAGAAAACAGGTGAAGCTAATATATGTTATGTAGCACAAGATTTAAAAATAAAGAGAAGCAAGTATGACAAAGAGATAAAAGCTGTAATCTCTCAAATGCATTATAAAGTGTGCTTTCATGTAATGCTGTGGAGGTGCATTCAGCAAGGAAGAGAAGAAAGCTGAATCTCTGAGTACAGTATATGGTTGGGCCTGAGCCGATCAATACAACAGTAAGTAAATAAGCAGAGCAGCATAACAGTAGTCCTACCTCTTTTTTTTTTTTTTTTTAAATCTGTTTTGCTAACATGCACTCACAAATACATTTTGGTTTTAAGCTTATGAAGTATCCCATGGTTTATCATTTTATGGAATATCACATCAGTATTTGAGAAAAAGCCAAAACGCAGGACCCTGTACTGTGTTCTGTAGATAACGCACGTGGATAGTGCAACCGTGCATAGCAAATCATATTGCCAATACACTACTGCAAAAGAAACTTCTAAACGTCAACTCATTTGATGTGCATTCACTATTTACTTTGTACCTTAATCTCATACGGAATTTTATATTTGCATCATCCTACAAGTTTTCAATTCAAGCAAAAGAAGTCAGAATGCTTCATTTCAGAAACATGTAATTCTTTCCAGACTCCTCATACATTTTTATCCACTCTCTTTGTTAGTATTCTCTTACCTGAATTAGCAAAGTTTGTGACCTACAAAGTCACATTTTTTTGCAGATAAATATTAGCCCTACAAAAAAGAAAATGCCTAGTCCTGACAACTAATAAATCAAAGTTATTTAGAAAACACAGATTTGAAATGCAGCTCTTATGTCTGCTTTCTCAGGTCCCAGGCCTCTTCACTAGAAAGGTATTTGGCTCTAGCACATGACACAAAGAGAACACTACAGAAGAAAATTATGGCATAGCATCCTCCTTACAGTACCAGACAAGGATGTTCAAGTTCCCTGACACAGAAAAACACATATCTTCATATGGCCAAGAGCCACAAAACACCCCCACACACCTTAGACAGCTCAGACAGTTCCAGAAATGGCAAAAATTGTTCACATAATGGAAGAATGACATTCCCAATTCTCCAGCCTCCTGCTCTGCTCCAGGAGGGACCTGAGCTAACTCTGCAGCTGGTCAGCACAGCCCAGAGACCATTTCAGCATCCTTTTCTGGGCTGCACGTCCCCCAGCCTGGAGAGCTGAACTACTCAGCAGCCCTCTGACACCACAGGCCCTTTCTGAGGAGGTGCATTCCAACTATTCCAAGATACAGGACGTTCCACAGCTAGCAGGTCTGCTCCTGTCATAAGGGAGCTGCTGGTCTTTCTGGTTTCATTTTCTTAAGAGCTGAAGGGGATGAGTCCAGATGACATCAACCTTGTGCAGAAGATGCCTCTCAGAAAAGCACGTACGTACATTCAAAATACATTCAGACTGTTTTCCCACATATAATGCGCTATTCCTGACGCTTTCAAATGGTGAATGAACTCTGAATGATCAGGATCTGAGAACATACCACAGCAATGAGAAACCCTCCCTGCATTAACAGCCCCACCACTGGCTTCATCTCTGCACGGGACAGTGCAAGCCATAGCCCCCAAAGCCAAGAGCTTCTCTTTCACGCGGACAGGAGCAGTTACTGCTCCGGGTAACCGTGTTCTTCACCTGCACTGGACCTTCACACATGAATGCTCCACTGAACAGATGTAAAAATATTTTAGAAAGGCTTTCAAGAGAAAGTTCTTATTAAAAATCCTAAACTGCACAGTGTGTAGAACAATAACACTATCTGCCTGAAAATGTCATATCCTTGTCTGAACAGCCCAATACCTTATGTGCTCTGAATAAAGATAGAGATGTAATTGCTTTTCTTGTTACGACTCACTTGTGCATCATAGATTTTTTAATATCCTGCACAACACATGTATTGTGGGAAGGAAGCAGGTGACAGCAGTAAACATATGTAATGTTATTTTTCTTTATGATAGATATGAGCAGGGAAATCTAAATGATGGCTTAGGTTTTTAATAATCATCTATAGAAATCTTAGGGGGGAAGTATGCATTTTGCCAAGAGCAAAATCATTAGAACTTCAACTCTAACCATTGTGGGAAATTTCATTCAGCTAATTGTCGCCATTAAGTGACAGGTTATGCAATGAAATTACTTCAGCCTCATCTATGTTCAAAAACAGGATGCCATCAGCAAAGCAGCTTTTTCGGAGAATGGATGGGTTTGAAAATGCTCAGTGCTGTTAGAAGTCTAATGGACTGCCATGTAAGAGGAGCTGAGCTGATGCTAAGAAGCTTTCGAAAACCATACAAGGAAATGCAGAAGAGTTCTGAAAGAACTGCAGCTGGCAACATCTTTACGTTTGCATACATATGGAATGCCTGTAAGTACTGTAAGCTAAATAATTCCTAAACCTTTGATGATTTAAAGCCGCTCCACTCTGCCTTGGCACTTGTTGGACTGACATAGTAACAAGTTGCATGAATAAATAAAAATTTTCATTCTTGTACAATGAAGCATGATTATTTCCAACAGTCCGATAAAGCTTCCCACTCCCTCCTGCACACTAGCTAAATCTGATAAGCCCTGACTGCAGGCATCTCTCCTCTTTCATGGCTTTGGTCCCTCAAGCCCCATAAACCTAGGTCTGTAAAAGGGAAAGGTTTACAGATGAAGCCCTCCAGAAGGAAATCAGAAGCCTGTTGGTTGAAACCAAAGCTTTTCATGGAATAATTTTGGACAAAGATGCAACATTTCTCAAATCAAAATATATGTGCATAGCTGTGTTAGCTCTGCACAGAAAACTCACGTAGAAGCCATTGATAGGCATGTACAGTATAGAAATGCCTGGGATTTCCACAGGTACTGCAGTCTGTTTGGGTATGCTGCACAAGGCATCCTGGACAAATGTGGAAATTCTGATTTACCTGGAAAATTGCCCAAATAGAGGAAGTGTCCAAGTTAGCAAAATGCAGATCCACGGTAGCCTAGCCGGGGGAAGGGAGGAGGCATATCTCCCACAAATGCAGTTCCACAGAGTCACAGTGCCAAGAAACAAAGGGAAAGGAGAAGCTGACAGAGGTCACAGGACCTCTCGCAGAGCCTGACGCATCTGCCAGCTTCACCTCACGGATTCACATTCCTGGCCCACGCACGCAGCACTGTCTTAAGGAAAAAAGAAATCCCTCGTGTTTCCTGAAGCAGTGAAACAATCTGAGACTATGCTTTCTATGAAAAGCATATAAAGCTTATTAAGGTGTTATTAATTTAATTAAAACAGCTAATCAGTGTTTTGCATTTGTAGATCGTGACCTCAAAGTTTCTCATTATTAAAATGGAAAATCAGAAGCAAGAGCCACACCTGTATCCTCACCAGGATTTAACAAGTTTGCCTCAAAGCTATGCTAGGTCAGAGAGTAGGATCAACCGATTCATTTATATGATGATGCTTCTGGCTGTTTTCGGAATTTCCCTCAGCTGCGAATAAATTCTAATGAAAAAGAAAGCTAAAGCAAATTCTTCTGAAATCCCCAAAGCTCTAGGCTGTTACAAAATGAAAAACAGTGCTGATGAATTGAGAGAGTATGCTTCAATTCTAACCATATCCAAAGTACATTAAACAAACTGGTATTAAAATATTGTCCTGGGACAGTATGATTTCTGCTAAGTACATGGGAACTAAGGAGCATCCTTCTGGGATTAAAGTCTGAGCATGGCACCTCCAAAGGGTTTTCTACACAAGGACTTAAATGAAGGCAAACCAACTTATTTTGTTAATCCAGTGCTGATATTCAAGTATGTTAAGTCATTCATATGGATCTTAGTTGGTGGTCCTAAGTTCTTGTAGCTTAATCCTTATCAAAGTATTCAATTACAGTGATCTAAGGCAAGTGCAGCCCAAATGGCAGATGCATACTGCTGGTTTAACTTGCTTATTTCACATGCCCTTCATACCTCTGCTCAATTTCCCAGCTTTCCAACTCAAGCCGTAGAGATCCAAGGCTATCTACTGTAGGTGCAGATCCCACTTAGATTCCATTTTTTCCAGCTGTACAGTCATACACAATCCTGTTAAGTCCCTAATAAATGGTTTCTTTTTTTCCCCTCTACTCGGATCCCGTGGACTCACTGGTTTCCTAAATACGTTTTCAAGCCCTCCACTTCAAATGAACACACAAAGTCTGACTCTTCATGATCATTAAGAAGGTCAGTCCATTACAACCTTTCTTTAGGTTTAGACTTTTATCTTGCAAAATCAGCTTGGTAAAAACTGGTCTGCTTTTGATAACACCAGCATGCAGCACTACATCCACATACGCAGGTATGAGCTGCCCTATTCCATGAAGGAATGGCCATACAGCATCCACCTACAGCTCCACCCTGTCTCCAGAAATGGCTAATTATGGCCAGTTTTCAGACAGTGCCAAGTGTAGAACAACATATCCCCAGAAAACTTCCCCATCTTCACTAATTTTTAGCTCACTGACTTCCTCAATCACTGCCTGGTCTCTCTTATAGTCTTGAATGCAGTTTTCTTTCACAAATGCTTCTTAATCTCATGTATTTCTTTTTTTTTTTTTTACATCTACAATATTTTAATGCTATACAACAAAAAAATGAAATTTTAAAGGACCTTTAAAGAATTGGATATGCAGATTCCACAGAGAGTGATGAAGAAGTGAAGATTTAGCTTCACTGGTGTTCTTGGAAAATTGCAATTTCAAAATAAGTTTATTTTCAAAATGAAGAGTCTTTCAATAAAAGGCTTTATATACAGAAGACAACATTTTTTGGTCAGACCACAGGCATACAATTTGGTGAGCTAGTTATATTAATTCTGAAGAAAAAACATCCTACTTTTGCAGATAGGAAGGACTTCAAAGTTCTCATGCTGTGTCACTCCACTAACTGAACTTCATCTAAACATCTGCTCTTTAGTGTCCCACACTCTACCTTACTAAAGATAACAGTCAACACCACAAAAGGAAAAACAAGGGAAGAAAACTTTAAAGCATGTTACCCTGGTTTAAATAAATAAGTTAAATAACACTCCCGGTTAAAAAAAAAAATCTGCATTCTGAAAAATAAAGACAAATTTTGAACATTGAGAGGTTTTAGTTTCAAGGCCTCAAAACACCTTAAGAAAATGAAGTTTAAAAATTGAGTTTAAATGCGAAGAAATTCCTTGGCAATGCTAGTGGGAACTAGCATCATCCTGATTTAATTCCCTTGAACTTCAGAAAACTAATAATGGTTCTAAATAATTAGAAACTGTTATTACATTAAAATGCATGATACATACTGATTAAATCGTATCACAATGAAAAGAATAGTCTGAATTATTTACACAAAAAAAACCCTCAAAGTGAGACAAATCTACAGACCATAAAGACAAAGAAAAGAATTCCTCTAATAGTTACAGCTCATTGCGCAAGTAGCTCTCATAAAATATTAGTTATGTCGGAATTGCATCAAGTACAGAATTTACCCAAAAAATACCCATATGTACTTACTGCAATAAAGTCGTTTAATGCTTTGGCTATCTCAGTTCAAAGCTCATTTTTAAGCTACTAGATGCAAGCCAATGATTTTTCATTAAATGCAAAATATTCAGTATATTACAAATTATCCAAGACTCTGATGTGAAATGCTTTTGTGACAGCAGCTATATTTAATATTCATTGTCAGCTTCTCTGAGGATAGACTAAGAACTAATAAATTCAGAATGTATTAGTATTATAATACACTACAGAATTTACATTTAGTATTTTATACTAGCCATAATACTTAGTACAAGGCAGGTACGCTGAATACAGAAGATTAGAGACAAAATATATTAAGATATTAAACTAGCTATTACAACACTCCTGCTATACCACTAGTTTAAATCTGGGGTTTAAATTTGAACACAAACTGAGAGCAACATTTCTGGTTTTTGGTGACTTTTCTCCTTCTCTGGAACAGCTGAGCCAAACTCCTGGCTCTAGCTTGATGTGCCATGGTAACACTGATGTAAGGGCCATTAAAACCTTCAGACAATTTGGTTCACAGCCCAAGTAATGCACAAATCCAGAATGAAATTGCTAACTTTCCTCTGTAGTATCTGTGTGTTTTTATATGAAGTTGAACCTATAATTGCTTAACCAGTGCATGATGGATGTTCACAGTCAACAATTTACATAGTTGAAGAAACCCTTTTACAGAACAGGACCGAAGAACATAAATACTTTAAGAAACACAGTTTCTACATTTCTCCCTGAATATCTGTGTGCTATTGACAGAGATCAGATATAGCCCAATGCATTTATAGGCTGGCTTCCTAAGATGAGGTGTGCAGTCCCATCGCCTGCTTGCCATCTGCTAGTCCTCTATAACTGGAACATTTGAGCCTGCTGGCTGGTTTCAGGTAGCGACCTCGAGTTTGTGACAAGGTTTGTGACTCTAAATGCCTCCACAAAGAAGAGTGATTCTTTTAATGCCTATGTTGAAGAAAGGCTGGTACACAAATTCAAGCCTCCAAACAGGAGCCAGTGAATGCTCATGGTACTCACAGAAACGCCGTGCTCATTGGGAAAGCTTCAGTCACCCCCTGGGCCTCCGATTCAGCAGACTGGAGGCAGCAGACGCTCCAGGAGGCCATGCTGAGGAAGGGGCATGGCGGAAGAGCAGGCGCTCACTGAGGAGCTGTCTCATCCTGGCATGTGGGAAGGGCGTGTGGTGCTGGTCTGGCACTGCTTGGGCACGGCCGAGGAGGCACAGCTTCCAGGACTGCAGCGGAGCCCGTGGTGCAGGGCGAATGGCCTCCTCTTTGACAAGTGCTTTGGCCAAAAGCCTCAACCATGCAGAGCTGGCCGATCTCTCAGAGGAGCAAAAGGGAGGAGGGGGACTGTGAAAAGACAGAAGTATTCATCTGATAGAGGGGAGAAGGAGGTCTTGTTTAAAGCCTTCCTTGCTGAATCCCACTACCCTCCATGGCTCAGCCAGCCAGCTCTGCCCTTACCTCTACAGTCCTCATCAGGTTTCCTGCTCTTCAGCCTTAACAACTGCTCTGTTGGCTTTACTCCAGCCACTCTATTTCTTGCCAGTTCCTTACAGAGAATCATACGAGCAGATCACACCCAAATCCTTGCTTCCCTGTCATTTTTCCCAACAAGCAGCAAAGCAGCACATTTTATACCTGCAATTCTTGCAAGTAAGTCATTCTGGCCAAAGATGGCGAGGGAAGCAGGCATACCGGGGGAAGGACAGGGCTACAAAGGTCACAGTCATATCTATAATTCAACAAGAAAGGTCAAAAAAGACTTATGAATACCACAGGGTAACCACATTTGACCAAAACTGGTGGTGGATGGAGTGTCTTTGGGGAGTCAGAGTGAAGCAGGCCATCGTTAGAGCATGAAGGACATGAAGACATTCTCCACCATGTCACCTGGTACGGAATGGGAAGATGGGAAAAAGATGACACAGACATTTGAGGAATCCATTCCTCTTCAGATTTTGCATTTACTACCCAAGAAATTGTATCAACATTTAATCACATATCCTTTATTTGACTCAGTTCAATCCTGAACAATCAGCATATTCATAGCCCTCAAGAATTTAAACCCAAGTGCCCTCAACACTTGCAGAGGAGGCAAGGGGCTGTGCATACAGCTCTCAAGTCCCCACAGAAGAGAAACAGCATAAAAGCCAACCATAATTCCAAGGATATTGGGAATGTTGGCATCAAGTTTGTTGTGCTGTTGTTGATCCTCCAGCATGTCAAAGTTTAGCTTCAACAGCCTTAGTAGAATTCAATTAAAAAGGTCAGTCAGCTCAGACACAAATCCAAAGGAAACCAGGCTCCATTAGCTCTAGTCCTTACGAAAATACTTTTTAAGCAGTAGTTGTAAACTACTTATGTCTCGACAGACCTCTCTTTCAAGTGAATAAAATTACTGTTTATCTAAAATGTAAGCAGTCTGCCTGAATCCATTTACACTTGTAAAATACTCAGATCTCTGAATCAAGTCAATGTACAAACCATCACTAGCAAGTAATAGAAAAGTTTCTATTCCACTCGCAAGAACATAGTATACAGTTCTACCTATGGCTTTGGCATTTACGCTCCTGCAAATTGTTCAGGTTTAAAAAAGAAACACCACAACATACACAAACAAAAAAAGCCACAAGTTGCATTTTAACTAACTATGACAGCAGTCTTAGAATTTGCAGAACTGCTGGCATGCGTCTTAAACTAGTTGGGGGCCATCTCTTCCTTTCCTCAATTTTCCACATAACTGACATCGAGCTGACTTACTTCCCTGTGGGTGCAGATGGCAGGGACTGCTGACAATGAAAAGTGTAGCAAGATTAGGAAGAAAAACAGTCAAGATGGGACTTCCATCAAATACAGTAGAAAAGGTCCAAT
The DNA here is from genome assembly GCA_013399115.1 of Anseranas semipalmata. Classification (NCBI taxonomy): domain Eukaryota; kingdom Metazoa; phylum Chordata; class Aves; order Anseriformes; family Anseranatidae; genus Anseranas; species Anseranas semipalmata. Next base: position 5,752,958 of record VXAA01000243.1, read on the forward strand.
GAAGGGAGATGAGACCATCCCCAAAATGAAGTAGTTATTTCCTGCTCTCTCATGTCCTTCACAGTTTTCAAGATATGGGAATGATATGATATGACAATATGATATTAGTCAAAGTGATTTACAAAAGTGAAAGTTCAGAGGTAGCTAGCATGCTCTGGTTTTACAAATAAAGAATGACAATAGTACCAATTCTAGAGATTCACACAGCCCAAGAAAATACTGCCACCAAAGCACCAAGTTAAAAAAAAATAAAATAAAAAATAAGGCTGACCAACTCACAAGGCATAAGCAGAGCCAACTTAGCCCTTGGGCAGCATATAGCTCAGCAAAATTACATTCTTAAAAATTAGTATATTAGCACTTTTAACAAACAGTGGAGCAGAAGAAAGAGGACATCTGCTTCTCAGAAAAGTTTGGCTCCTGCAGAACAAAGGTAGCTCAGTCACCTTCTGAAACTCTTGTTGACCACTTGGGAAACTTGGCAAGGTTTTCCAACTACTTGTTCTCTTCTGCTGAATTGCCTACTAAACTAGTAGCTTTTTTCTTTTGCTCTTCTCCTTAGTGCAGTACCATTCAGCAAGGGGAACAACATTAGTCCCCAATAACAGTGGGCTTAAATCAGAATTTACTTGTAAGAGTCATATTTCAGGAAAAGTCAAATCATTCTCCAGTGAAGACAGACTGCCATTACATGAAATCTTGCATAGTTTGTCAGCCTCAGGTTGAATTTTCGTACAACAAACCTGAGGCTGATAGCCTCTTTCGCTGCACAAAATATATAGAACCGGCCATAAGTCTTTAAAGCCCTGATGTATTCCAGTCCATTAGTTTTTACGGTTCAATTTATGTTGTATTACGAGGAGCTGTGCTGAACTGCCTGAAAGTACAGATTTGCCAAACTATCCAAAAATAATCTGGAAAGCAAGGAAGTCAGGATACCAGCCAAATCATAAGCAGTATGGGCATTTTGATACCAGCTCAGCTGGTAATAAATTTTTTAAAGCACTGTTAAACCTATCTAGATGAATTTGACTTTAAATCACACTTTCTGCTGAACGTTTTAAAGAACTATCGATTTATAATCAAACAGACATACAGACAACTAATGCAGGTTCATGTACTGCGTGAATAATGACAACAGAGACAACTTCCTTTCTTTTAGCTTTGCACACCACACAATTAACCAAGCTATTATGTTGCCTCACGGTAATCAAAAGTGATTACCTCTATCAGAAACACAACCTCTACATGAATTCTTTAATATGGAAGAGTTAGCTGGCAAAGACAAAAAGTCTCACGGAAGTAGAGTTAGTAAGAGAAGACAGCATCATTACCATCACAACACATATTCCTACCTTAAAGGAGTGAAATACCGTGAATTTAAGCTTATCTTCTGCAAGTCAAACATATGTTGGGACTTGATATTTGCTTACTCTAAAATTTATGTGATAATTGAAGTATTACCCAAATGCAGAGTCATCGTATAAGCAAAGTACCTCTTTGATCACTTCCACATGAAACCATGACAGGTACTGTAGGTTTGAATTATTTCTGCTTCTATTCTATGCAATATTTGATTGAGAATTCTAGGCTCCAGGGCCATCGCTGTGCTGCTTTGCAATTCATACATATTCATGGAAAGACTCTGAGAGTCACTTCCACAACTGACATCTGACAGTTAGTTCTTCTCTGACTTCCAAAGTGCGCAGTCACCTGTAATCCCTCCTGAAAACAGATCGAGGACATTCAACAAAACGTGGTAGGAAGGTTGCCTTTTTAATGGTGGCCCAATATTAAGAACTTTGTCTTCTTTTTTAAAGTAATGAGCTAGGAAAAAAAATGGCAATCTTCACAATACTATAAAAACTGCAGTCAGACTAATTCTGTAGGTAGCAAAGCAACACAAGCCTTTATAAGAAGAGAATCAAATCGAATCAGCTACTGGTGAGAGATACAATGCCAGAAATTGCACTTAACAAGAAAATTAGAAGTTAAAAGCTTTACTCAGCTATAAATATCCTTTCCAGGGGAAGGAGAGTGTAGAAACCGTTTTGATTAATACAATACAGTTGCATTTCTGTCTCCTGTTCCTTCTGTTTTGCATTTAAGTGTACACACATCAGAACTGTAACTGGTGGACACACAAAGTAACTGTAAGGTGCACAGCAACAATACAAATGGAAGCAATTACTCATTTCTAGAAGTTTCAAGTGGGCCTCAAATCAATTTATCTTCTAAACCAAATTATTTCTTGAAACCCCACCTTTTTCAAGTAGGTTTCATATTGAGCACTGACAACTAGGAGATTTCTGCTGACCTAAGGGAAGGAGAGTACCACAGAGACCACTGGAGGAAAAAAAAAAAAAAAAAAATCACACAAACACATAAAAGAAAGTNAAACTAAGTACAGTTGAAAGCATTCCGTAGGTTTTCACATAGCTATATGGTTGTGATATACGGATGTTGTGATATACGGATGTTTTGCGCTGCCATTAAAAGCAAACTGAAAGCAATTTCGTGCTAACTAACCAAAGGTAATCAGAAGTGAAGAGAACTTTAATATAGAATACGTTTGGAAATGTGTTCTGGAAGAATATTGAACAAAAGAAATTATATCAGATTGTTATTTGAAGACAATTGTACCTTAAATATTTCCCCTTAGCCAGTAATACTTATGCAATTTTATAAGCAATTTTAGCAAACCTGCTGCAGTGAGATGTTCAAATTCGTTCAAATTTAGCATCTTCTGGCTAAGAAAATGGGCTTTTAACAAGTCACAAATTAAAATGTCAAGACCAATCACATAGACTCTTGTTTACAAGATTGTTATTATTTTGTTTTCTAGGTCCATGAAGGTTTGTCTTTCTCAGGAAATGCTGTCCTACCATTTTCACCATTAAAAAAAAAAAAAAAAAGAGGTATCATCACCAGGTTTCTGACACCTCAGCTTAAATCACAAAATTCTTAGGCTAGGACAGAGTCCCTCAGAGTTCTCTAATCTTTTGGATACAATTTGAGTAAAGCCAAATGCTTTAAGCTAAGGGATAGGCATGTTGATTTTTAAGAAGTACCTCTAATTGTCTATCTCACAGAGAAGATGGGGAGGTGACCTTCAAATCATGCTGTTTACAGCTGTCATTTTTCCTGGGCTCTTTAACTGTATTCAAAGAACTTGCTTAGCACATTCATTTTTCATGCAAAAATAGGAAATGCCAAAAGTACAAATCCCAACTCATAGGCACAAGTTGAACACAGATTTCAGAAAATCGTTAAGAAAATTAGGCCAATAACATGCCCTGTATAATGTTTTACAGTAATTCCCAGACTATCAAAAGACCATATGCTGGCCCCCACTTCTGTGGAGAACAATTTGCCCATTGCTAGAATCCTTTGAAGTGACATCCTTCTTCCCTTTAGATGTCATTGGTGGATAAGAGGAAGAAGTATCTGAATGGACTTAATCTGAAGTCTATTTCGATCAAACAAAATGCCATTTGGACTACATTGAGTCCTCTATGAAGATCTTCATGCCTTTTTTTTTTTTTTTTGGAAGGCAGTAAATAATTGGAATAGTATGCAAAATGATAAATACCACGCTTTCATGAGCACAAATATGTTAAAGACTAATGATTATATAAGATGATATTTATCTTAAAGAATAAATAAGAACTACTCCATTCTGTATCAGGTCATATAACAATGTTCATTAAAGCGATATGTACCATCACCTCAGTGTGATAGCTTCCAGTACTTAAATGGTTAACAGCTTTTACTAACAGATTTGATTTTCCGTCTTTTCTACACAGAGATAAAAGCAATGGAATATCTTGTTTTGATAGGGACTTTGGCTTGTGCTGCTCATATATATATAGACAGAAATTATTATACTCTTACTTAGAGGAGGTGAATCAAAGAAATGCACTTTGCAATTGGCTATGGTGGAGGTAATGTTTATGGCACTATCCTAAAAACATACAAGTGACTCAGAAACTTTCATTAAAATCTCACTACACAGTAATCCATCTCTAGCAAGCAATCTATTTTTCTTTGAACTGACATGTAAAAAGACTGATTTCTCTACTGTTATTTGCCTTGGTAAGAGAAAGGAGCTACACTGAAGGTAGGAAACTTTCTGTGCAGTTTCTCTCCGATGTTGGAATAAGGCTAAACATTCACAAGGGGAGGGCTGTTTTGTATTGTTCTTTTTTCTTTGTTTCCAATTTATATATCCAAATCCTACAAGGGATGAGGTAGTCACTGAGATAACACGATGGGTCAGATTCGGTACTTTTGTATGACTGAACCGCAAATTCTTCCTTTTACCACCTGCTTGTCTTGCCTGTGTTTTACTGTTTCTCCAGGAAACAAAGTACAGAAAAATGCTATTCTGGCTTTTGATGAACATTTTCCTTTCTTATTATATGAACTTTTAAAAGTTTATTGTAAACCGATGTTTTGTTTGCATTCTACAGCACCCCACCTAACAAATGCATGATTAGGATTGCTTGGTGCTACAGAAACACCTGTAACAGTGACTATGAGAACACTTAAATAAGAACTTTAAGCTCTCAAATAATAGCTTCACTGGTCTCTGTTTTTCACCCAGGGTGTTTAAAACATTTAAAATGTTAATTAAGCTTCACAACATGCTTCTTTAATTCTGGAGGTAGAAAAATTGAGACAGGGTAATCAAACAAGTCCATAGGAAAGTAAAATTCAAGTCTCAAAGCCCTTGCATTAATCATACAATCCCAAATACACTGTATAACGTTTAATGGTATTACATTTAGTTCTGTCAAAGACAATTCAGGGACTTGCACAGAGTAAGCCACAAAACATCCTCTATGTCAATTCTTTCTTAAGGCCTCATTAATTAGCAGGTCAGCAACATAAAAAACCACAATGGTTCCCTTAGTATTCATCAAGCCAATGTGTAGAGCAGACTGATTTTTTTTTCTTTTAAACAAAACTGTAATTATGTTGTAATTCCAGGTACTAACATTTTGTACATATTTATTTGCTGAAAAGTAGGTCTAGATCTGGTATGTGAATTTCAAAGAGAAGTCCCAAGGTTGTGTTATCAGCTTTGTAAATTGCCACTAACTTCACTTCAACAAAAGTGATGCAACAGTCCATAATGAGAAGGGGAAATCACAGGCAGCTGTCACATTTTACCCACATACCTTTTCATCCCATGCTCCACGAGGAAAACACACACCTTGCAGCGCGAGATGGACTGCTGGAACAAAAAGCCTGATAGTGCAAGGGGGCCAAGTGCCTCAGCTTCCTCTGAAATTGCTGGGGGCTGAGACACTCAGCACCCTGCAAGATTGAGCCCAAAGGCACTATCAAGTCAAGATTTCAGGAAAAAATAGCTCCAGCTCTCAGACTTACTGAGAAGTTGCATTGTCTTATTTAAACAGTGAGGAACCTTGGGGAGGCTGAATTTCTGCTGTTACAATGCCTGCTGAGGAGGTCTGAATGACATCAATTAAGAAGAAACTTGGCAGGACATAATCTGTTAATTTTATGCCATTTACATCCATTCTCTTAGCAATGCCAACTGTCAGCATTTGAACTGTTTAAGTTCTCTCTTTCTCCTTCTGTCTCCACTGCACAGGATTGCAAAAGCTTAAGTTGTAAAAGGAAGGCTCAGCAGCCATTGTCACTCCAGGCTTCAGTGGGTCTCTTCCTATGCCAAAAAATGTCACTGGCATCACTGTTATTAAGTTTCAGGAGCACACTATTATTCCCTGTGCATCTGTTATTGCCAGGATTGTAGCACGCTTGTATGCTCGCTCTCCTCCCTCCTCTGTACCTCACGAATTGCCATAACTCATGGGTGTATCTGCCGGTGTGCATTTGCCTCTGCACTCAAGGATCTCTTATTGCAGCACATAGTGAGTAGAACTGCTGAAAAACAGGCTAAAAACCCAACAACACAGCACACAAAAAAGGGGGAAGATACAATTTCAATGAATCAAGCTCTCTAAGACAATCGGTGCAGCACCATTTAGTTTCATTTGCATTTTCTATTTATTTCTGACTGCTATGCAAAAAGCTGCTTCAGGTACACTTGCAGATAGGAACTAAAAAACAAGCATAAATATAAAAAAAACCTGGACAAATGTTTCTACAACAGTCACAGTCAGCCTAATGGTGGAGCAAAATACCGTATCATACCTGCAAATTATTACTGGTATTCACCAGTCTGGAACAGTGGTTGCAGGGCTGATGAGCTGTGATCCGCCACCCTCTCCTGGTACTCTCACTGGAAATGGCTGCTACTACCCAGGGCAACCCAGGCAGGCTGATGAACCCTGACCCCAAAAGGCCATGGGTTTCACCAGTGTAAATCCCGATTTAAGCTTAAAAATGCCCTTTCACTAATCTGATAGTTTGCTTTTTCCACCTGTAATACCTGAAAGATAAACTAAGATAAAAATATACGTGGTTTTAAAAACTCCACAAAAATAAATTTCTATTTCCTTCTTCATGTTGGTATTTCTCAAGATTGTTCATTATTTATTTCTTCTTGTGTATTTCTTGTTCTTCATCCTAATTCTTTCTTTTTTTCTACTTTATCTCTCCATAATTTCTGTTTTCCCCCTTCCCTTATTCCTTAAGTTTTTTTCCTTTTTTCCCCCCTATTCTCCATCCCTTACTCTTTTCCACATGCTTCTTAACTGATTCTCTTTCATCCTTCTGGCAATCATGTATACACAGTTGTCCCTCATTCACCTGCGTGGCCACTAATCAAGTGCACTCATCAGAAATGCTTAAATTGCACTGACATCCTCAAACCATTTATACAAACATTACATTTCCTATTTTGACCCCAAAACTCTCACTGTTTTCTTCTTCTCCCTCAACTAAAAAGATAATCCTTTCCCCATTACTATCACTACCTTCTTTATCCATTCATATTTCTGCATTCAGATAAGTTAATTTGTACCAGACCAAAAGCCCTTAAACTATTTCAATTTGGGGACAGGGGAGATGGATTTTGAAGGGAAGGATTTACTACTGTGTCAGTCACTGTCTTGACCCCATTAAAGCTTCACCCCAATCTCATACTCAAAATTTGCAGTCTGTCAGGGTTCTGGTTTCAGTGAGGTGGCTCTGAGAGTTTAAAACCTCTTCTTGGCGAATAAAAAACAAACATAACCACTGAGCCCTTCTGATGCTACTGACGACACCAGGTATTTGTCCAGTTATTGTTAATTGTTCATTTCAGCCACATACTTCTCTGAAATATTGGCTGAAAATATTCCAGATGCTTAAATATAGGCGTTACTTAAATTCTTGTACTTCTAAAGCAGGAAATAAAATGGGTCCTGCTCGCTGTGCAAGGTGGTGGAATAAAATTGTCTTCTACAGGGCTTAGAGTACCTGGACAACTTTTGGGGCCATCACTGCAAGTAGTTTTCATGAAGGTTGTTAGAGTGAAGGAAAAGATACTGGGGTTAATATCAGAAAAGCTTTTATGTTGACCTTGTATCAAAGAACATTGTCCTGTATGATAGAGGCTTAATAGCTTGCACTGAAAAAAAGAAAAAACATCCCAGGCTTGGTTTTGAAATATTCAATGTACGCAGTATTTTTGCTTACACATGGGATTCTCGTTATATTCATTCTGAGCCAGATATAGTAGGAGGAAATTAAAAGTAGGAATATCTGGGCAAAGTAGCATTTGCCTTTACTGTAGATTGCAATGGTTTCTGTTGACATAATTACTGCTGAAATCTACTCCTCAGCAACAAGCACATCCAGGACGATGCAAGAGCCAAGGGGAAAGAAAGAACAAGGAAGCCAGATACCTTGGGTCAGTTGGGTGGCCAAGCAAGAAACTGTTAGTGAGAGCAGATCAGAGGAGCCTGTCATCATCCTCATCTCCAGCGAGTTTCCCTTGGAGAAGGACGCAGGAGACGCACAGCAACTCTGCACCTGCTCCCACCACCCCTGCACACCCTCAGATCTGGAAGCTCACAGCACTCACTGGGACTTCCAGGCTGAACTTTTCCTTTGTGCCAGAAGGAATAAGTGTCTCTCAGAGATAAAAAGGTGTGCTTTACTGCTCAGAAAATTGAGAAACATCAAGTCTTGTTTTACTCTTCCTATAATGACAAATTACATGTTAACTTCAAGAAGGCTAAGTTTTATACAGTTCTCTTTCACAAAGACAACCTGCTCGAAACACTGTCAAAATGCATCAATAACTTAACATTATCTACCCTGCAGGAAGTATCAAGGTGCTCATAGAAAAGCTAGCATTGTAATCTAACTTTCAGGTGAGTTAGGAAAAAAAATGGCTATTAGGGAATGGTGTTTATAGCATAAAACCTTAATAATTCATCAGAAGCCTTTCGTACAAAGCAGAATTTAACCTGCAGTTTGTAGGACAGAGAATTCATCTCCCATTATTCAAAAGTTCACCTAGCTCCATTTTACTAACTAACTAGTCACCATTTCTGGCAAATATAGATTCATCTTCCTAACCATTATAATTTAAATCTAGATACATCCTCACTCATATTTTAGGAAGCATCTCAAACAAGGATTTACTTTAGAGTCAATAAAACTATAGTGTTAATCCAATTTCACAGATGCAGTGGACCAATTTATTACTCCAGGGAAAAGTATTTTTTTTTCCAGCCTAATGATGATGAACTAAATAAGCAGCAATCTCAATTGCCCATCATCAAAAATGTTTAGCCCTAGTAGCTAATTAGTAATATTTACTTGCAACTTCAGACTACAGAAAGACGTGAAGTAGAAAATGGACTGCAAACATTTCTTAAGAATATTTCATAAATATTTAGACTGCTCATGGACACATAACACTTGCAGATAGGGCTTACAGGAGGTTAAGGACTGGTAGAAGTCCCATGAACACTATTACGCATTAACTCACATACCCTGCAGCACTATCATCATCGTTATCACAGTGGTATCTCCGAAACAAAAAATACAATCTTTTTTTGAAAGAATGTATAGGCTAAAAATCAGTATTCTTTGTCATAATTAAACCTTCCACTTTTTACTAACAGAATGTTTTCCATCAGCCCCATCCGAAATATATTTGCATTCTTCCATCCCCAGTTTGTGTTCTCTCAGTCCCTAATAACATAATAGTTCCCTCAGAAGGTAAATAAATGACATCACTCAAGGCACTGTTCGAGTAATTTCATAAGACTATCACATCCTAAATTATCTAAAGATCTCAATTACAGTGTGACAAAAATGGAAAGAAAGATACCGCTGTTGCATTTATTGCTGACATGAAATATAGACTCGAAAATAAGACTCAAAAACCTAGTGAAAATATTCTGTTCTACACTACAAACCAGATTTCCTACAAGAAAAAAAGTGATCCAGTGTCTCTGTTCAGATCAACTGTTTAATATTCTTTTGGGAATATATCAGAGAGATACAGACAGAAAGAACTGCATTACAACAAGCTCTGCAGCAATACCCAGGGTGCATATTGTGATACAAGGTTTCTACCAGTGTTTTTAGTCATTAAGCATCTTCTTATGCAGCTTTTGTAGAGCCTTCTACTGACATGAAGAATATATTATGTAAACTACATTTTTGGGGGCAGGGCTGGGGGGAGGGAGGTTGCATATCAGTAATTTTATAAAGCCTGCAACATTTCTGTGAAAAGGCAGAGTATTTCAGCTACAGCAACGGTTCTTTTTGATTCTTTCGTAAATGCTATCAGTTGACAGCCAGTAGAGTTTGCTAAATGTATGACTCCATAAGATTTCATTACCACCAAAAATACTAGTCTCCTCAGCTGACGAACAATCCCTGACAATTTACAGATACATTTAGAGGAAGTTACTACCATATTTTATGCCAAATCTATTTTCTCTCTTACCAAATATAAACTGAACATCCCATCCAATATTTCTTACCAGTCAAGGTTTTCATTATGCACAGCACTCCTTTGGGATGCTTCTTGTAACCCTGAAAGAAACAAACATTGAATAGATTATATGCTGGGACTGGGTTCTGAAACTACTTCAGATGAGCTGATAATACTGGAAGAATGCATTGGCTATGCTAATTCCCCATGCAGTTTGTAGGCTACTCGTTACTACAGCAATACTCCTAGTGGTAACGCATGTGAATGTGACCTTTTTACCATGTTGTGTGATCACTGATGCTCTGTATGTGCCACCTGAATGCAAACAAACACTGGTTACTTTTATTTTCACGCATTTTTTTAAACAAACGTTTATCATGTAGAAATTCAGTGTTTATATAGAGATACATCACGCTGTCCTTTCCTATTTCACGGAGCAGAAGCATACTATGGCTTTCTTTACTAGGATTTATGCCAAAAAGCATCATTCTTCCTTAAAAGTTGAAGCCCTGCGTTTTATTGTTGGTGTCTGACCTTGTAAACGTAAGTTTTGTACTTGCCAATAACAGTCCCAAGTTTTGTCCCTGTGACTTACTGCGTGCTTGATTCGTAACACCGAGCCAGCTCATTTAACTGGCCCAAAGCTAAACATTTGAAATAGCCCAATCAAACATCTATAAATTACACCTGCAGTTAATTGCAGGTATAAATCTGGACCACCCAAACCAGAAGCTGGCTCCTGCAGGCAGTCTCCCCGAGCAGAGCCAGCAGCGCTCACACAACTCCTCGTTCCCAGAGGAAACAGCGAAACATTGCTCCCAATATTTAACTCGTGGACTTAGTGCATTTCAAGTACCTATATTCTTAACATCAACTTGCTTTTATTAAATACGTGTTTTCTGCTTTAAGCTTTTATTTGTTTTCACCTTTACTTGTCGGACGGTTGTGTGTGGTTTTAAGAAGACTGAGCTGGCTGGTCGCAATAATCATCCCCACCATTCTTACTCCCTCCAAAATTCAACCACATTTTTGTGTTGGTTATTTTTAGAGTAAATTTAAAAGCATGCTACTATAATGTAAGCAAAAACAAAACACATTCCTGTTTTTTTAAAGGATTTATGAACTTCCTCCAGCAGATATTAGTTATATCTGCCAAGTGATATATTTTTAATTGTCAGTATGTGTAGAGACACAGCACTTAACCGATATCCGAAATGACAAAAACCAGTAAGTGCTAGGATTCAATGAAAAAAAAAGAGCAGAGTGTTTATACTGGCTTTGGAAGGCTACCGCACCATGACACAGCGATAGATGCCTAACCTGTAACAACACGAATAAAGAAGCATTCCTTTGGTTCTCACTCCATTCCCTCCAGGTTTGTGAAGCCACCGAGGGAGGATCCCCACCCGCAGGTCAGTGCCTGCGGGCACGTCCCTGCCCGGAGCCAGGATGCGAGGTGCTGAGCAAGGCCAGCACAGAGCTGCAGGAGCGACACGAGGGGAAGAAGACACCTCGGGCTTTCAGGAACGAGATGCTGGGCCACACCGGTGAGAAATGCAGGTCCCCAGAGCAAGGGGCAGCGCTTAACGGGGCTGCTGCAGAACCCCAGTACGGCACTGTGTCCTCACTCGCCATTACTCGACCAACTAGCCACGTGTTAGCTGCCTTTGATGAGTTACCAGAGGAGAGCCAAAGCACTGCTGCTCCGTATCCCTGTTTTCCCCAGAATAGATGGGGAAAATTATTGACTTGGCAAAGAGTACAAGTCACCATCTTCCCTGTAACAGTTAAAAGAAGATTTTGAGTATTGAAAGAGTAATGAAACAAAAAGTCAAGTGTCAAGAAGAAAGCAAATTAAGTTAGAAATAAATACCATTGATTTGATAACCACAAGAAAAACTTGACTAACAATAACTCCATTGTTGTTATTAATAGGACAGAGTAGTGTTCTCAAAAGATGAGAGAATCTCAGGTCTGTAAATTGAATAATAGCACTTCCTAGGTATTTAGCAATGCTGAAAAACCCTCACTTTCCAGTACTATGGAAAAATACAGAAACAGTGGTGTTCACTTTAAATACTTTATTAAAGAAAATAAACGTTTTAAGAGATCTTATGTCCTGATACATATCTTCTGGTAGGGAAAAAAAAAAAAAAACACAAAACAGAAAGAACTAAAAAGGTACATATAGTTGATAGCAAGACTAAACTAAAGCTGAACAGAAACTCTTATTCATGGTACTGTGATGTCCTCATGCTAAAAGGATGACTCCTATTAAAATGGAACATCAGCATCAAAGAGAACAAGTAGAGGTTATGAGAGGAATGTAGAAAAAAGCAATGCATCTCAACAGAATTCCTGCCAAGGAGATGCCAGCCATCTCCATTGCTTTTACTCTCTTGGAGTTTAATAAAATATATAGAAATTATTATTTTGCAAAAGAATGATGTTGTAATTAGGTGATTCTATCATACAATACTTTTTCTTACAACACTGGAAATTAAAAATGTCACATTCATGCAGCTAAAAAGACAGGGCACAACAGAGAATTACAGACTCATGGAAAGACAGAGTACTGCTATTTTCATTCAAAGCTCATAAAACCTTATTTCATGCCTCTTCAGTAAGTGTTTTCACTCTTAGATAAACAAGGTAAACTCTGCGTAGAGTAGCCGGTAGCCTAATCCTGTATTCCCTATACAATCAAGACTCCCATCAGCTTCAGTAAATCCTTGACCCTTGTGGGGCAAATACACAACCAGAGTGCCAAGTACAGAACTGCAGGCATCTGACAGTCACACCAGGATCATCAAAAAACATTAACCAAGAGCTGGAAAGAGGGGAGAAAAAAAGAAGAAAAAAAACCACAACTTACGCTTATGTTCAAAACAGGCTATAAAATGCACAGGTTTAAAAGAGAAAAAAATAAATTACTTTTTCCCCCTAGGGTGCCTCTCTAACATGTTACTTCCATACAGTACATACACAACCATGCACAACTCCCTGTCTAATTGAGATGTCGTATTTCCTCTGCCTGAATAACGAGTACTTGATCCGCACGTATTACAGAGGTCTGCATCAGAGTGGAACACCAGGCTGCTCCTGTGCCTGCAGATCAGGCTGTGCTGGCTAGAGAGTGTCAGCATGGCATTAGGCAAAATGCCTGTGTTCAGCCTTCGTTTGCTCACAAGTCAGGACACCATGCAGAGGCAAGCAGAATTATTTGTCACTTTCTACTTTGACAAAGCAATGTAATTTTGAGAAGCAAGAAGATTCTCTAAAATAGAGTTGAATAGTAAGAAGAAAAGGACACTGCCTTAAAATTTCAATCCCAGAAGAATAATTGGAGTAATGAAAACATTCCACAGATTCCAAAAAAATTTCCTTGTCCACCTATTGTGAAGGATGGGTGAACGAAGGAATAAGAAAATGACTGGTTTAAGCTCCAAGAGTTGCTAGGTTAAACAGCTCAGCTGCTGCTCTGCGCTCAGCTGTGCAGTTTAGTGTCACATCGTCCTTGGAGCAGAAGCTGAGTGGGAAATTTGCCTTCCAAGGGACAGAAATATCCTAACTCATTGTTATATTTCCCCTCTGCACAGTCTTACAAAAGGTCCTCTTTGCCCTCACACTTGGCTCCCTGACTACTTCCTTGGCTATACAGGCACGTTTACAGCTGCAAACCCACAATGATTAATACCTTTATTTTTGCTCTGATTTTGGCACCCTTAACCATGCCTGTTGCTAGCAGGCTGAACACATCAGTACCCAGTATAAGTTATATATGCAGGTAAAAGGCCCGAAAAATAGCTTGCTACTTATATTTATACACATGGATCCTTAACATTTTTTCTTGTCTGAAATGTTTTCAGGATTACATTCCTTATAGCAGAGACAGAACTCGAAGAGAGGGCAAGTATTCACAAGCCACTGCTATTTCAGCTGCAACAGCTAGCCAGATAATCAAAAATAACTGGGAAACTAGTGATGCAAAACGAACAGACCCCTGTATACTGTGAACGTAAGTCATACTCTGTCCAAGGATTTATTTATTTATTTTGCCTTATTCCCAAGCAGAGGTCCCAGCACCACTGCTCAGGGGCTGGATACTGGTCCCCATTTTTGCATGGGATGTTTCCAGCCACAGCGGCAGCAGCCTTAGGTGAATAATGCTGATGCTCCCTTGCTGACTGTGAGGAGCAAACTGGTTTCAAAGGGCATACGTCTGTCTTTCTGGCTCCACAGGATGCTAAACTGGATTCTCCTGCACACGCGCACACCGTGCAACCCTCTGCTAATTGCCACAAATAACAAGCACTCAAGCGTGACCATCTAGTGCATTCAGCTGTTCATCAGAAAAAGCCCCCCCAAAAAAGGAGCAGATCCAGAGAACAAAGAACGGGCTGCAGGCCACGTGCAGCGTTACGGGCTCCAGACACTGCCAGGCAGAAGCTGGCCTCCCTTCCTCTGGAGGAGCATTCAAGCACACATGCTGCCTTTGAGATTTCCAAAGCCACAGAGAGCATAGAATAGGGACAGCATTTGGGGCAAGGGGGACTGGGGACATCCAGGAAAGGCAGCGAAGGAAGAGCAGCTACTTGCTTCTGAACTCACACTGCGCTTTTTATCCCATCCACTGGGCACAGTAAAGTGAGAAAATGCACTTAAGACACAGTCATGTTTGTTCCTGATGCACAGCCTTTTAACTTCGCATTCCCCCCTCCATCCTATCTCCTTTTTCTTTTTGTAACCTTGTCCCAGCAGTTTGGATGTTTGCAATACAAGGATGATTTTGTCTGTACTCAACTGGTTGCACTGGCAATTCCACACCAGACTACTGCTCCAGTAAACAGATAGCCTTAAATGACACAAGGAACACAAAACAGCTTCCTGACATTGCTTTTCAACCCAACATTCAGACATTCAGTTGTGGTTTTTTTTGTTGTTTGTGTTTTCTTGTTTTGTTTTTGTTGTTTTACTCCAGTGGAATAATCCGGAGAACCTGCCTCTGCAGAACGTCAGTGTCCTTACTGCGCTGTCTCTGCAAACCATGGAAGGCAGACACACCGGGTACATCCGGACCAGGGATGCGGAAGGTCACTATACACTGACAATTCCTGTTCAAATGGATGCTCACAAAGGGCAGCGCTCTAAGTTAGAGAGCAATGTGTTTCTGTGAATGTGGTCTCTCTGCCCCATTAGCACATGTTCCGTAACAAGTGAAGTGTAAATCTCAGGGATCCAGAGAATGGTGCTATAAATGAGTGCTCGTAAGCTGTTTGGGGTGTCTGAACAGGTACTTAAGCAAAAAGCTGCATGAATTACACCTGGATGCTTCAGCTCTCATGTATGTGCACTATAGCTGCGACCAGAAGGTGTCACATTTATTGAGCACACAGTTGGTCCAAAATGCCTTGGACATGTCATAGGTAATTCACCTACACGTTTTAGACATCTAGACTTGCTTCAGCCAGGTACAATTTGGTGTCCACAAGTCCCAGTTATATGCAACAGATCCCAAAACTCTCCAGACCAAGATTCCAGGCAAAGAATGAGGAGTGGCTCAAGAAAATCAGGCAGAGGGCAGCCCTAGCTCCTGTGGCTGGTGTCATGCCCAGAGGTCCCAGCATCGCCAGCAGAGAAGCCCCCGCTGCAGCCAGCTCAGGCCAAGGGATGATTAAAAGCACGTGAGACAGGGTTTGGGGATCTGGAAATAGCACAGGAAGCACTATTCAACGGCAAATGCTCCACTGGGCTTGGGTAGCAAACCTGCCAGCTCAAGACTGAATACCAGTACATGAAGACACGCTCCAGAGAGCAATTACAAGGCCTCCCCTGTGCTACCTTGCTTGACTGTGTTACATTGCTGCCAAGTTCAGCTCTTCCTCCCTTCTGAAGCCACACAATTCCTCCCTCTCCCCTTTTATTCTCCCCACGAACGCCTGTCAGGGGTTCTTTCCAGACGTTACTCATTTCCTTCTGGAAAGATCAGGAGGTCCATCCACACACTTCCCTTCAGAAAAGAGAAACTAGCTTTTCTCTTTTATTTGCTTGCATTAACCATCTTTCCACTTTGTCTAGGGACTTCAGGCAGGCATTAGTCACACAAGTACAAAGTATCCCAAAGGCAGCTGAAATGAGTGGTGTGGCAACCAGGCCTCCCTCCCTCCNCTGTCTTTCTGGCTCCACAGGATGCTAAACTGGATTCTCCTGCACACGCGCACACCGTGCAACCCTCTGCTAATTGCCACAAATAACAAGCACTCAAGCGTGACCATCTAGTGCATTCAGCTGTTCATCAGAAAAAGCCCCCCCAAAAAAGGAGCAGATCCAGAGAACAAAGAACGGGCTGCAGGCCACGTGCAGCGTTACGGGCTCCAGACACTGCCAGGCAGAAGCTGGCCTCCCTTCCTCTGGAGGAGCATTCAAGCACACATGCTGCCTTTGAGATTTCCAAAGCCACAGAGAGCATAGAATAGGGACAGCATTTGGGGCAAGGGGGACTGGGGACATCCAGGAAAGGCAGCGAAGGAAGAGCAGCTACTTGCTTCTGAACTCACACTGCGCTTTTTATCCCATCCACTGGGCACAGTAAAGTGAGAA
This sequence comes from Anseranas semipalmata, assembly GCA_013399115.1. Taxonomy (NCBI): domain Eukaryota; kingdom Metazoa; phylum Chordata; class Aves; order Anseriformes; family Anseranatidae; genus Anseranas; species Anseranas semipalmata. The sequence continues at coordinate 5,769,429 of VXAA01000243.1, forward strand.
AATGCACTTACGACACAGTCATGTTTGTTCCTGATGCACAGCCTTTTAACTTCGCATTCCCCCCTCCATCCTATCTCCTTTTTCTTTTTGTAACCTTGTCCCAGCAGTTTGGATGTTTGCAATACAAGGATGATTTTGTCTGTACTCAACTGGTTGCACTGGCAATTCCACACCAGACTACTGCTCCAGTAAACAGATAGCCTTAAATGACACAAGGAACACAAAACAGCTTCCTGACATTGCTTTTCAACCCAACATTCAGACATTCAGTTGTGGTTTTTTTTGTTGTTTGTGTTTTCTTGTTTTGTTTTTGTTGTTTTACTCCAGTGGAATAATCCGGAGAACCTGCCTCTGCAGAACGTCAGTGTCCTTACTGCGCTGTCTCTGCAAACCATGGAAGGCAGACACACCGGGTACATCCGGACCAGGGATGCGGAAGGTCACTATACACTGACAATTCCTGTTCAAATGGATGCTCACAAAGGGCAGCGCTCTAAGTTAGAGAGCAATGTGTTTCTGTGAATGTGGTCTCTCTGCCCCATTAGCACATGTTCCGTAACAAGTGAAGTGTAAATCTCAGGGATCCAGAGAATGGTGCTATAAATGAGTGCTCGTAAGCTGTTTGGGGTGTCTGAACAGGTACTTAAGCAAAAAGCTGCATGAATTACACCTGGATGCTTCAGCTCTCATGTATGTGCACTATAGCTGCGACCAGAAGGTGTCACATTTATTGAGCACACAGTTGGTCCAAAATGCCTTGGACATGTCATAGGTAATTCACCTACACGTTTTAGACATCTAGACTTGCTTCAGCCAGGTACAATTTGGTGTCCACAAGTCCCAGTTATATGCAACAGATCCCAAAACTCTCCAGACCAAGATTCCAGGCAAAGAATGAGGAGTGGCTCAAGAAAATCAGGCAGAGGGCAGCCCTAGCTCCTGTGGCTGGTGTCATGCCCAGAGGTCCCAGCATCGCCAGCAGAGAAGCCCCCGCTGCAGCCAGCTCAGGCCAAGCAATGATTAAAAGCACGTGAGACAGGGTTTGGGGATCTGGAAATAGCACAGGAAGCACTATTCAACAGCAAATGCTCCACTGGGCTTGGGTAGCAAACCTGCCAGCTCAAGACTGAATACCAGTACATGAAGACACGCTCCAGAGAGCAATTACAAGGCCTCCCCTGTGCTACCTTGCTTGACTGTGTTACATTGCTGCCAAGTTCAGCTCTTCCTCCCTTCTGAAGCCACACAATTCCTCCCTCTCCCCTTTTATTCTCCCCACGAACGCCTGTCAGGGGTTGTGTGTGTGTGTGTGTGTGTGTGTGTGTGTGTGTGTGTGTGTGTGTTTGATTGATATCTCTCTANCTCAAGCCCCACCTGTCCAGCTTACCAATAACCCTCTGACTCCACGTCCTCCTCAGCTTATTCCGAGGTTATCACTGTGCTTCGCGTCTGTGTGTGTGTGTGTCTGTGTGTGTGTCTGTGTTTGCTTGCTTTAGACCTGTCTCAGAACACACCGAGGCAGCAGGTCGCACTCTAGCAGTGGATGTGGCTGGGGTGCAGGGGAAGAAAAAGAGGTAACAAAGCAACACGAGTACAGAGGGACATACAAGAGGAATGGGGACATGACCACAGGCCTGACAGAGCCAGGAGAAGAGCCATCTCAGGGCTGCCATGTTCAGTTGCTTAAAATAGCACACACGCTGCTTAAAAATCACTAAATTTCATTTCTTTCACTTCCTCCCATGAGAAGAAAAAAGGTGTCAGCAAAGAAAACCTGAGGCGTTGAATTCAGTTGTACACACAGCTACTCTACTTTCAAACTTTTTAATTGAGACTTGCTCTTGTACACTCCTACGGTTAGATGAAGAGACTGGTCCAAAAGGGCACCCCGCAGTTTAATTGACTGACCGAGTGCCAGCTGACCTTTAATCAGCCAATTGCTCGGCCGGCCAATGCCTTCTGCCATCAAAAAAGAGTGATAGTACTGAACTAGATTTAGTCACACCACATTCTCTCACCTATACATTGCGTTTGGCCACTGAAGGACAGAATAATATACAGTCCTGATGCAAAATCCTCCAGCACATTTCCTCCCTTGGAATGGAGAATTGCAGTGAATAGCAAAGAGGTTCTTACACAGAAGGTATTCACTATCTATGAAGCACACAAAATCAGAAACAACCAGAACTTCTTTTTTCCCCTGAAAATGGTTTATAAGAATAGATTTATGAGAACAAACCCAAGTTTGCTCTAGAAGGGAATATTTCAACCAATGTTCAAGGTACTATTCACTTTGACTTAATAATTTAAGTGCATTCAGCACTCTGCTTGAAATCAAAATAAAGAAAAAGTGTGAAATATGCTTAGAACTACTTGTGTTTCCCTTATTAACAGCATATTCTCCATGCCTTATTTATCCCTTCTGCTGGCATATCTACTGCAGACTTTGAATCAAAGTAAAGTTACGTTCTTTTTATTGCCAATTGTGACTGGATCCCTGATAATAAAGCATTAAAATGACAAGCAAATATATAAAACAAATGGAATCATTGATGCTTATGTATCACGCTTCTTGAATATAATAAGCACATCTCTCCCCTTTCTCTCTTGTCTTACATCTGAAGAGGATTTTTTATTTTTTAACATAAGTCATAACTCAGAATTATCCTACTTAGGTATCACATCATATCTACAGCTAGCTCTTTTTGAAGTTTAATACTACATTTCATACAAAATTAAGTGAAGGCAAAACCAGTGCTCATCTGCGTAAACGTTCATACTATTTCCCTATTTATAGGCTACTTTAAATTGCTCTGACCTTAATGAAATTTAACACAGAAAAGTATTTGCAGCAAGAAATTAAGTGTCCAGTAAAATTTTCAATTCTTGATACGATTAATTGGTCAGTTCTAGCGGATGCTTCTATCTACATGGATCTGTGCTCTGCGCACTTAGGTCTGTGGTAGGCTTTATCTCAGCCTTGTAACTTCTACAGCTTCCACACTCTGGGGTCCACACACAGGTTTGCTCCTTGCAAATTTTTGGCCACATTATTGAGGTCACCACCTCAAATCTCTTGCATCCAGACAAGGGAAACATTCCATTTAACAACATTTTACTGGAAGTTACCTGACTGTGGACAAAAGAGTCAGCTCCAACTGATCTCACAACCCGTCCCACAGAACTAGCCCTGCTGCACCAACACATTGTGTCTATTCCTACCTACATGTCTGTAAGCTTTCTCACTTCTATGACTTCCATGAAACTCTTAGAGAGGCTGGATCTCAAGACCATCAAAATGCAAAGCTTAGGATAATTCAGGATCCAGTAATTGCCGTTCTTTGAGAACAGTCCTTGAGAATCCTCCTGCTATGGCAGGTGACTTCAGTCACATGGAAAATGAGGGCTTTCCACAGAATTATGCCTATTAATGCTGATATCAAGCAATTACATTGGTCTTTGCCATAGAGCGGTGCATTGCAGACATCTTACCAAGATAAGCCTTTTTTTTTGGTGTTCTTAGAAACACACCCTACAGGATGAGACCCAGATATGGAAGAAACAGATTTATTTAAAAACAAACAAAAAGCTACACCTTAAACAAGAGTTCATGAATTAAACAAGAAACAAAACTGATTTTGTCTGAAAATTCATAAAGTGTCTACCCTCCTACTGCTCAAGAAGTGTGGGCCAATTTCAGCACCGTAAATAAATTCATACCGAGTAACTGTTCATTAGCTGGGAGGGTCCAAACGCAGGACATAAACTTCAAGTAGCAAAGAGTATTGGACATGCACAAGCATTTTAAAACAAGCACACCTGGTATATATGTCATACATTTGTTTTGCTCAAAGCAAAAATCCCAGAAGTTAAATAACATTCCTGATTTCCGAAATTTCTTTGCAGAGGGATCTTATTTCTAGAACCTTCTAGTCACAATCTACAGCTTGTAATTTTGTTTCAAGTTTGCTATTGTTTGCAATCCCCACTTAAAAACCTGGAAACATTTGTTCCTCATTTCTGTTTGGTCATTTGGCAACCACCATAGTTATTTTTCTTGATAAAATAAACAAAACCACTCAACTAGATTCAACTCAAGCTGTCATTAGTCCAATGCACTACAGCAGCATAACTTTGGGGATGCTTTCCACTCGGCACTAATAGCTGCTATTACAGCTGTAGAGGGAAAAAAAAAATAAAAACTCTAATGTATCAAAGCAGCTTCACTAGATCCATCCCACAATCCTCAACTTGAAATCAGGACTTGGTAGTCAGCAGTAATCATAAGTCTGGCACTAGCTGTGGCCTTCCAAATGATTGTTCTGCTTTTCAAACATAAGCTTTTGTTTTTAACTATATAAATCTGCCAGGGTTTGTGGATTCATAATTATATGAAGGCAGAATTAGTAAATGATTTATCAGTTCAAAGGGTACCTAAGAGTGGCTCTGAGCCTTTACCACATTGTATTCCAGTGTGCAATGGACAAATTAAAAAGCCCTGCTGGGTGAAAGCCCCTTGACTCTGGCTGTGGGCCTCTGGAATAGACTGATGAGTGAAAACCAGACAGAAATGACAACTATCTCCTGTTCTCCAAATAAAACTATAAAAACAAGTTGGTACGTTTGAATCAAGAAAGTTACCACATATAAGAAGTGAATTAAAATGTATTGTTCCAGAGTTCCAGAAGACACACACATTTATTACTGCTATTAATTAAAATCTTTCTGTGCCTAATCCTACTGTCTCTAAACCAATGGAAAGACACCCTCCATCCAACTTCTGTTAGGCAGCAGGGACCTGTATCTTAGAGAGAAGTTAGGTTTAATATATATTTTCCAGGGGCAAGCATGTTATCTTCCCTTTAACAAGCCTTGAGCTAAAGCCTACCTTCCTGTTACACATCATTCATCTACAGGAAAGTCTTGTCAGCATCACCAGAACTTATTTCAGGAAACTACTGTATTTTATGATCCAAAACGGACAGTTCATCATCCCAAAAATACACAGAGCCTACAGAGTCACACATCTAGCTTCCGACAGCCAACAAGCCTGAGACACCACGAAGGAATATTTAGGGTTCAATGCAAGGATCTTGGAGGATGGTGGAGACAAAAAGCCTAATAATTTTATTTTCAGTTCTGTTTTTAAATTTCAGTTATATTTTTAACAACAAATTCTGAATTCCCTTAAATTGGGATGCCCTTTGCCTCATTTGCTTTTTCACTTCTGAACTTTCGGAGCTGCCATCCTCCAGCTCTTCTCCACAGCCACAGAAACAAACAGAAAATCTTAAATGTTAAACAAGCTCAGGGTGCCAACACTGTAGCAGATGGTTACACAGTCAGTAAAGCATACATGAAAAGGAATTTAGAAAGAGGAAAGGTTCGCTGCTGTTTCCATTCAAGGCAAAAACAGGTTCTCCCACTCTCTTGAATGTGCTGAAATCAATGTTCAGTTTGGTTAGGACTTACAGAAGTGATCAAAAGTGGCCTCACTACCTTCTTCATGAAACCAGTTCACCATGAACAGCATTGAGAGCTGCTTCCAAGTTTTGTGGTTTCATGACTCAAGGTATAATTTAATAGAATGTCCCAAAATAAGGCATTTAAGATTTTTAAACCAGTGTTACCATTTCCAAGGAACTGACTCAGTTTATGAAACTTTGGGCTAAGCAGTGCCACTAATCTAGCTCATTGTGGCAAAATAAGGCAGCATACAGCTGTAATTAAATTACTGCAGTCTACTTGTGAATAATATCGCCTGTTTGTCACCACCAGCCTCAGAATTCTCTACAAAGACCATTCTCTTCTCTTGTATATTTTACCACTTTCTAAGACTTCAGACTACTCCTGTACGGTGCTTTTTCCCTTCTAACAGAAAGCCTCTCTCCCTAAGCTGTAGGGGTGCCTTTGAAATTCACACATTGGAATTCATTCCCATTACAAACCTGCTGATCCAAACAAGCTTACAACAGCAAGACCCGTGTCCTGTATTTGCTAACCTCCTCTCTATGTACTTTCGGCTTCTTCCCATGTCCTCCGTTTGCCTTGCTGATAACATGTGCAGCCTGGCTTGGTCTGGCTGCTGCCTTGCAGAAGGAACACAGAGTGAGTTCTGCCCAACTTTCCCCCTGTAGGAGCTTTAATGCAGGCCTTTGTCCTCTAGCTGAGGATTTTCACCCTACTTGTGGGAACTTAATATCTTGGGAGCCTCTACATCTCTGTCAGCTTCAGTGGAAACTGGCCACTGGATTCAAAGGCTATTAGCAGGGGACTGACAAAGATGCACAGGTGGGCAGACAGGCCTCTGTCTAAGCCTGGTTTCCAAAAGGAAACAGGCTGAAAGTCTATCTGCATATGAAGTATGAAACAAATCTGTTAAAATTAAAAAAAAATCTTTTGCCTCAAGCTGAATGTGAACGATGTGAGGGGATCTCTGATTCCATAACACACGGGGTTTTCAACTCATACAAGCGATTTAGGAGCCCTCTGCAAACGGCAGCGGGTGTTGCAGGGCGCCCCGTACCTGCACGAGCACAGCCGCAGCACTCCCAGCTCAGCAGCATCGGGAGGTCAGGTCACCACTGGAGAGAAGAGGAAGACTAGGGAAACTGAACATTATACACATGGTTAGACAAAATGGATTTGTCCTACCAAAATGCAAGTCTGATACAGTATTTGAGCTTTTACTTTTCACTTATTTCAACATTCTACTTCATGAATGCTATAATATAAAAGGCAATTCAGCCTTAATTATAGTGGTTTAGCTGGGTTGCTATAATTTTCCTGTCCCTTAATTCTCCCCATGTTTATAGCTATCTAAGAGCTTAGGCTCTGGTAAATTTTTTATTCTTCATAATTGCTAAGCCTAAGAGGAGCAATAAGAGCTCCATGCTTAGCATTTCCTTCTGTAATCTACCGGCATACTGTGCCAAATATAAGCCACTTGAAATAAGTCACTGTGGGTAGCAACGTATATGCTTTAACTCATGGCGCACAAAGTATCTGATGTAGTTTTTCAAGTCACCCACATACCTATTCATATTAAACCCTACCTCAGAGCCAGACACAATTGCAACATTGCTTCTATGGTGAAAACATTCTTCTATTTTTATCCTGTTGCTATCCTATGTTAAGCAGTTACAACTTTTCCCTACATTTTGGTTTCGCTGGAGCAATTCACGCTTGGAACCCAAACGGAGAGGATTAGCGTACACCGCCACGTTCATGGGACATGGCTCACCAGACCTGTGAGAGCCAAGGGCGTGAATGAATCGGATCCTTCGCCCTCACAGACAGAGGAGGATCTCCCACTGTGCTCTCCCCAGAGTCCATATGGGAAAACAAGGAACCATTTTAGCAACAGCTAACTAAGTGCCCTATGTTTGGGCACAACAACATGCAGATTTCAGCTCAAACAGCAACGAATTAAAAAGATGCAACCTCTGAAAGTGGGGAAAACCTTAGGCAATTTACAAGAATATGGGAGAGATTTAGGAAGTTCTTTCAGATGTTGTAAGATCTCAACTCAAATAAAAAAAAAGAAAGAAAGAAAAAATCCCTAACTCAGAAGACAGACTTTCCTCAGAATTCCCCTCTGACAGGGTATGAGGTGGCCACCAGTGACATCAAATCATCCTGCTAAACCAGCGCAGGGGTTTTGTGAACAGAGCAGCATTTACAAAACAAGTTAGGTCCTATGTGCAGCCTGTGTAATCTCTACAGAACCTGCCATCCAAATGGCTGCATCCCACAGGAACAGCCCTTCTCGTGCTTACTGCCCATTTTCATTTTCCTCCTGTCATGTCTAACTTGAATTTTCAAAATTTTTGCCCAGGGCTCTTTGCTGGGCTCCATTGCTTTACATGATCAGAGCTAAATTCCCTCAGAGTACCTCATTGTCTGTTCCAGCTTTGCCCAAGCTGCTTTCTTTTTTCCTGAAAGACCCACATCTAAAGACGTGTGGCTCAATGCCTCACAAAACAACTGCACACCTAATACACAAGCTGGCTAGAAAGCACAGACTTGAAGACAAGTGTACAAAGGCTTCCTCACCAGGGCCCGAATCTCTGACAAACAGCTTGCTGCAGCTTCAGTTTACAGAGTTTATAATTGTTCTGGGAGGTGCATTACAGAGTAATCAAAATGATAACAATTCTCAAAAACTGCAGCGGGTTGTGTGGAAAGATTAAACAGCTTGGTCTTACTCTCACTGGGAAACAGGAGACTTAGCAAACACTGAATTAACATTTTTAATATTATGAAGGGGAATTAATAGCATGATAAATATTGGAGGGTGGAAATCAAGTAATAACCTATTGACAGCAGGTATTCTGCTGCTATCTGGAGGCTACAGAAGGAAGAAAGCATTTTTCTTGTGACGTTTCAGTAGGGAGCAAAGCATGCATGCAGGATTCATACAAGCAGGACAGTAAATGTGTGGGGTGGAAGTGGCAGAATACGTGCAGCATACGTACGGTGTGCATATGTACAGACAAGAAATTCAGGGACATGTTCCAGGGGATTTCAGACTGGTGCCACTGTGCTGCAGGGGCAGGCTGCTGTGATTCCTGCTTGCATGCATCTAGTCCCTCAGAGTGGGTGCCTTCAGTGATCTCACATCCATCCATCCATCCACCCAAAATGGCAATTCCCCTCTGGTGTACAACACACACAGTACAGTCTTTGTTTCTTTTGACTTCTAAGCAAAGTAATTTCCAGGTGGTGTTGCCATCATGCTTAATTTAGATTATAAAATATTCTGGAAACTTTGACGTGATTTGAATGATGGCTCTTAAAGCATGCTCCAAAGCTGCCTCCTAGCCTCTCCTCTGAGAAGAGGAAAGGGAAAGCAGTCAGGGCATCATTCGCTTTCTTGTCAACTATTTAATCATAAGCGCACATTTTTTATGCTAGAAGAGGCCTAAAAATAGCCTTGTATCATAACTAAATATTTAGAGTTAACACATAGAGATGTGGATAAAATTTTCATGCCACCCCTAAACAAGCAGTGTAACTTTGAGAAACTTGCATCCATTCCTGAAAAAAATCTGCATTTTCTTAGCACTGGGTCATGTAGGATTAATGCAACCCACAGCCAAAGCTGAATATATCAGCTAGTTTTAAGTCTCAAAGCTCAGGTATTGCTAGTTTAATAGCTGTAGCCGTTTGTGCAGCTTGCCTGCTGGAATATCCATCCGGCTTCTTAAGTAGCTTTTGTCGCAGTCTCCAAGTTCCTAAAGGTCCTTTGCTACCAGTATCTGCATTGGTAAGCTGGAGCTAGCTCAGGAGACAGAAGCAGAGAAGGAAAACACAAGCTACAGGAGTGCATAAACAACTCTTTGTTTGATGTCCAAGTCTGAAAACACTGATTTTTCTACAGCAAAATAACAAATTTGTATTTCAGAGTACATAGAGCTGTAGCTGAATATAGAGCATCTGTACAGAAGGGCCAAATCCTATTATCAGAGGCTGTTTCTGTATCGCTCTGAAGCAAAGCTGGCATGCAAGGAAGCCAATGCTATGCTCTCTTCAAGTCTCCCACAAACATACCATTTACAGAACAACATTGTAAACTGACAAGTCCAACTCCCACTGTGCTGAGATTTTATTAACCTTTTAATTTATTTACTTATTTATGCAAAAATAATAGCGTTTTAGCACTATTTCCTTTTTTTTTTTTTTTTTAAGGTAATTCACTTGAGCTTCATAATGCAGAAGTGACAAGATGTGGGAAGAAAGGTTAAAAAAGCCAACAGATCCTGTTCTGGAGTACAATTAACACAGTATTTTACCTCCACAGGGCAGTTCTGGCTTAGTAAACATAATGATAGCCTTACTCTGAGGTTAAAATGACAGGACGCTCATTTTTATTACTAACGTACCTTGACAAAGGTTCCAAGATCAAAGACAGACTGTCTGCATAATTGTAAAATAATACTTTCTTCTTCACTTTTAATTACATGAAATAGCTTTTATATATTATTAATAACATTCCCCACCATTAGAGCAAAACTTGATTAAAGGCATCATTATGCACAAACACAGAGAAGGTTTGTATAACACAAACAAGAATGAGTTGGGTTTTTGGATTGCAAACAGGCAACAAAACCAAGAAAACGTGCTTGCTTCGAATCCAGCCAAGTTGCGGCAGTTGGGAGCAGACCTCGGTTCCCTTCGAGAGGCTCGCATCCCCACGAGGCACTTTCCATGACTTGAAAGTGCCATGCAAATGCAGAGAGAAGTTCTCTGCTCACCAAATTTCTCTTCTGGGAATCAATCACCACAGAATTTCTAACACTTTTCACAGAAGAAACTTTGTGATCCCAAGTCTGATCCAGAGTCCACTGAACCTCTCTCCATTAATTTTAGTGATTCTGGAGGAGTCCTTAGGTACAGCTGCTTTAGCCACAGCTGGTGGCTGGCATCCCCAGCCATCCCATGACCAGTTTCCCCTTCACACAACATCACACTTGTCACCCAGAAGACATACACTGTAATAATGCAAAACACTGATTATTAGGGGGTTATACAACCCTGGCTGTGAAATGCAAGGAATCCCACTGCTGCTCTCAACACTGTTATCACATTGACGAAACAAAATCAACACAGTATTCTTTGACTTAATTCTTTCAAATTTGACATGTCTGCTCCCCAAGAAAATTTGCTGCCTTTGGAGGTCTGAAGAAGTGATCTTACACATTATTACATGCCTATCTTCCATGACTTACATTTGATAGTTTTGGCCTGGCCTTAGCATTCAACAAGCTATTTCTATAGATGACTAGCTCTCTGTTGAAAAATATTTTGCAACGTTTTGATTGCATTTAATAGAGGAATACTGCAGTACAAAGACCAAAAAATTAATTTACAATAGATAATTTTTTATGGATGCATTAAAAAAAATTGCTTTCTACGTGAAGGATTCAGATTCTTTTCTAAAAAATGAACAAATGGCAGTCATTTCATAATACCCCAAACCAGTGAATTCAACATCTCACCAAAACCAGGATGTTACAGACATTTGTTCCAGAGTACATGCAAACAAGCTACAAACTTTCATCATATTTAGTGTGGCGATCACACTTATTTTTTCTAGGTTTTCTTGCTGTGTAGTTGAAAGGGCAGTCACAGTGTGTCCGCTCTGCAGAGTAACATCATTCAGCCCAGCAGATCATGGATCACATAAGTAATCCACTGGGATCTAAAACTGGACTACTCAGACGCTTCTGGTTAGGCATTTAACCTGCATTGTTAAACTGCACCAAAAACAGTAGAAGTCCCACAGCAAGGTTCTTGGTAGGAGCTAAAACACCATATTTAGTAGCGTGGAAATGGGAGTGGATGAATCTGTCTGAAAGGAAAGGGCAACCAGAAATCGTGGCACAATTTTCTTTTAAAGATGACTTGCCCCCTTGTGCAAGGACCACATGATGTTTGCAGACCCACCAGGTTGCAGAAATGAGCAGTGCATCTTCTTCAGAAAGTCAGGGGATTTTCTTCTTCAGGAAGTCACCCTGGAATCAGATCAGGGCCAGATAAGCTGCGGTTTGTCCAGACCTACAAGAACCAAGACCCAAGGTGTGTGTAGTCTGACTATGCAATGTCCAGTTTTGATTTATGTTTGACGGAAAAACACGCATCGTTTCAGCAGCGTACTCTCAGCCTTTTAAAACGCAGCCCCAACAATACAGACAGGCCAGCCAGACTGCGGGGCACCCTCAGCACACCTCAGCTCGCTGGGATGCCCTCTCCGAGTTAACAGAGCCAACTGTGCTGCCACGCATGTGCTTTCCCCAATAACTCATAATATCAATGCAAAACAACTAAGAGATCCCCCCAAAACTACACCCCTTCTCTGTGAGGTTATGATGCCTGAGTAAAATCAGGTAGTCACAAATGGAACAGAGATGTGGCTGGCAGCTACAGCTTCAACTTGTCTGAGAAGTCTCTCTGGAAAACCTCCGTATTTTGTCTCTGCCTCACCTCCCAGTAACAGAATCGTGATGGTTACACTCGTCCTCTCGTGTACCCATCCTCACATTGGAAATCACAACCAAATTACAAAACAGTTTGTCCTACACTCATGAAAATAAAATTCCTAGTCCACTCCACTACAACTAATTAATTTTCTTAAAACTGCATCCCAGAGCGATCAAATGAGACATGAGCTCTTTCATGAGAAGAAAATCCCACTAGAGTTCCTTAACATCAAAAGTAACAAACACCAGCGTTTCAACATTTGCATCACCATGTTTGAACCCCCATGTTTGAATATGTAAACACACATTTGCATGTAAGGATTATGTATTATTAATATTGATTAATATTATTATTCAAAGGTAGTGGCCTGCCTACGCTCTGTGTGAGCGTTATTTATATGCATGCAAAACCGGCTTGTGAAATGAAACAAAAGTAGATTGACTGTGGTTAAGTTCATTACGAGACGATAATACACGAGCACATTAAAAAGGAAACGAAGAACCACGTTCCACCTCTCAGCACCTACGGCTCACAATGGCCGCACTGTGCAGTTTTACAGCAGAGCGCTTCCTCTGTGCGCGCAGGCCTGGGAACCCTTTTGCACGTTTTCATATAGTTCATATTAAATATGGGAACTTCAGTTTCTCTCGTGAGACGCAGTTCTACAGCTATTTTCCCTAAATAATAGCCATCTGTTCTGAATGACCTCCCCAAACAACTCGCTCTGTTAATGGCAACTTTGCTACAGTTAATACACCAGTTGGGATTACTCCAGCCAACTTTCCATGGGCCTCTATTGTTATGAAAAGCTATTATCAGGCAATTAAATGACAGCAAGAATGTAATAAAGTACAACAGTTTTACTTGTATCATTATCCTGGGTGCTGATGTTAATGAAAGGCTATCACACCCCAGACTGTAATTCCCAGATACTGTCATACAGGAGAATAACTCCAGTCAGCAGCTATTTCCAACCTTAATGGTTTGAGCAATTACAATCCTTGCCTAAACCCTTCCCCAGTATTTCGCCCCAAATTAAATTAAGGACAGCTCTGAGATTATCCGCAGGGTTCGCTGCGGAAGGCCAGACGTAAACCCAAGGCTGAGCTAATCTTACCTGAAGTTCCAGCGGTTCTGTAGGTACCTGCGTGTTTGTTTTTACTGTCAGGCAGGCATGCCTCACAGACGTGCATTCACAATCACTTGTCCTCTGCGTAAACGAAACAATAAACCAACTTCCCAAATTCTCTGTTCTGTACTTGTCTCAGTAGAAAATAATGAAGTTGAATTGCTCTTGCAATCCTGTTAGTATCCCTTCGGCAGGTTGAATTTCCACATAACACCTTTCCTTTTCTTTTCTCATTTCTAGAAATGAGCATAAACTTAAATAAACCTCTCTAAGAAACAAGATGCACATAATTGCCACAGATACCACAAGATGTCTAGAACATTTCATCTTTCTAAATTGTCCTGGGTTTGAAATTTATACAATCAGCATTTTGTATTTCTGATATATAACTTAGCAGTAGGTCCAAAACAAGTTTTTTTTCCCACTGAGAAAATAATCTAAAAATTTATGTTGACACGAAGTAGTACTTTCTCTATCACTGAGACGATCCAACTGCAGTCATACTGTTTGGCATAGATGCAGCTAATATGCATTTATAGTTCTCCTTCCTTGACAGAAGGCAGTATATTTACCAGCCTGCATGTGCAGTTAGGCTAAAGTGTTGTTTTTCACTGGGACTCATAACCTCCACTCTCTGGAATATTTATTTTCTTCCTAAGATGCAATAGGGGAACTTTATGCAACTTACTATATCACTTCTACATCAATACTACACACAGGCTCCTTCCAGATAGCTGATCGAAACAACTACATGGAAAAGCTTCCCAGTATAGCTTACCAGATGAGAGAGAAAGAGAGAGAATATGAACGACCTATAAGCTTTTTTAGATTGTTTCATAATTCAGGTGGTCTTATAGCGACAACGTTAATTTCATAAGATGGAAGTGTTTGATTCAATCTAGTTACACAGGCAACGTGCAAACAGGCTGTCCCAAGAGGGACCCTTCAGGGAAGTATTCTTTCAAACCCAATGAGAAACGGGATTCAGGTACACCACCTCTTAGAGGAGATGCAATTAATTCAGTTGCACTTCTCACAAGGACCCACAGCAGCTGCCAAGGAAGATGGACAGACTTGATCATTCCTCCCAACCCATTCCTTCGCCATCCCATTATGCAGGGACACAGTCAGAATCTCTTTTCTTGCTTTTGGGCCTATAATCCATGCCAGACATGGGAAGATCTAATGTGATACCTTACTCCTTTCCACTATTCCACTATGCTTTGCATAAAATATTAAGTTAAAATTATACAACAGAAACATTGTCTTTAAAATTGTAATAAAGGACAAAGGAATGTTATAACATGTAGAAATGTTTCCTGTATATTTCTGTCTAGTGGGGAAAAAGAAACAGGAAAATAATATATTAATACAAGAATACAGTCAGAACTCTTAAAGAGCATTGATAATGAGGCAGAGAAGTGAAGTTTTGTTCTATAAAATGACTTGCACTAGTAATAGGAAGACCTGAATATCACTCATGCTGCAGAGAGAGAAAGCATGCATTTCCCAGCTGCCTTACGAATGACAATTTCATCTCTTTCAACTCTCTCTGCATTGTCAACCAAAAGAAATGTGGTGGAGATTTGTGTAACAGCCAAACAACTGACATTTGCTTTTGGTAGCCCCTCTGAAGCTGTGCACCTTCAAAACCAATATTTTTTACTAATACCCTTTCTGTTCCTCATCATAACGATTGTTCGGATCTCTTTTTGAGACCTGGCTTATTGAAAATATCTTGCTAGAACGATTGTGTCCTTCATACCTACAGTGCAATATTACGTGATTCTCCCATTGACACTAGAGATATATCCAAGCACATGGGAGAACATTGTAACATAGCTGAGTATTTCCCAAAGATCCCAGGAGAGAATTTCAGGCTTACGAGAGTTACTGCAATAAGCTTTGTCTGCATACGTTGTAATGGACAACTGCTAACAAGGTCCACAAGGTCAAACAGATTCAGTAAAAAAATGTTTCTGAAACTGCAGGGTTGGTTATTTTTTTTTCCCCCCTGTGTTATGTATGGGCTAGAGTAAGCAACATGCTGTAGTAGATCTGGATACCGGGGTTAATTTAAAAAACACCCACAAGATTACAGCTTTAATTATCTCTCTCACTCACTTGCTCTTTCCCCCCCAGTGCCATGTTCATCGGGTCTCGCCTTCCCTTCCAGCGGGGAGGTCAGGCAGAAAGCTGCACGGCTCTGCCTGCCCCGGGTCTGCCCAGCCAAGGCAGCCCCCAGCATTCCCCCCACACACTTATCTCTGGTTTCCAGGATCTCTCTCACTTCCAGGATCTTTCCTCCAGCCAGGATCGTCACCTACTCCTTTCAGGTCCCCCCTTTGCCTCCCTTCTGAGACCACTTCTTCCTTCGTGAACCCCTCTTTTTCAACAGCAGCTCTTCTTTCCAGAACCCACGGGCCCCAGTTCTCCCAGTCTAAATAGAATCATAGAATCATTTAGGTTGGAAAAGACCTCCAAGATCATCAGCCCAGTGCACGATCAGCCTCTTAATTAGTGGTTCTGGTTCATGTCTCCTCATTAACTGGAGGATTTGGAATGTGCCACTTGTTTAGTCTGCACATTATCAGACTTCACAGCCAGCCTGTACCAGGTTTCTGCCCGAGTTTGGAAATCCAGCTTTGGACATTTGTCCCCCTCCACAGACACACACATTACAGGCCACCTGTCAGCATTCACAAGTTTGTCCACCTACAACACTTTGGCACGAACTCAGTAAAATGCAGCTTTATGATGCACAGTCAGCACAAATTACTGACTGCACCTTAACTGCAGAACTCCAGACGAACCCTTGATGAAACCTGAAGGCCAAACAACGCCTGCAGAACTGCTGAAACACAGCAAGGGCTCTTCCCAGTATGCTTGGGTTTACTATAGGCAGAACTGCAGGCACGTGTGTTGACATGAACACGATTCCCAACCCCATGGTAATCAAGACATTTGTATTTTTGGGGCACTGCACACCCTTGATATGGGCTGCACAAGGGTTGAAGGGCAACGTCTGGCCTCTCCTTCTGATGCGGAGTTTCCATTGGAAGTGACAGCCCCCACCAAAATAGGGGCAAAATAGTTCAAATACATGAATTAGACGTTTAGAATGGTGGAACTGTATACTCACAACACACAAAAATAAGGACTAGCTTCTGCTCTCACTTGTACCAGCATAGAACCTGAATGGCCCAAGGGAACTCAGTAGAGCTGACCCAACATGAATAATGAGTTGTAAAATCAAGCCCTGAATAGCAGATAATATTCTTCCTGACAGCATTCATTGCATAATACTGCTGCCTTACCTGTCTGACCTACACTAACTCGCCTTAGAATAAAAGAGTGGTATGATTAGTATACCTCTGATAACCATCTAATCATTTGCTACATAAAAACATATATGTTGCCTTAAAATTAGGCTCTGAGATGAATGGAGAAAGCTTTGTAAAAAAGACAGAAATAAATGTGTTTTTTTGTTTGTTTGTTTTAGAAAATTCTAATGAGCTTTGCAAAATAGCATTTGAGACATCTACTCTGTTTCACCTACAAAGACAGAGAACAGGCACTGTTAGTTTTTTCTTTCCCCCTACTGAGTGTTAGTCAGGCAAGCTTATTGCCTGCACACATCATTTGACATCCTGAACACAGGATGAGTGCTCCGCTGGCAGTGAAGGAAGATAGAAACGTTCCCAACATTTGTCAGATCCCCTGATTGGTTCTCACTGAGCTGTTTGGCATGGAGATGCAAGCGGGAACGGCGCTCTGTAGAAGAGAGTGCAGGAAAAAGCTCTTGGAACAAAGCATCGTCTGTTTGGAGGTGAACACTGAGTTATGAGACCAAGACAGGAAAATGCATCACAATGATACATTTTGATAATGCTTTTATGCAAATAGAGAGGAACTTAATTATTAAGTCCCAATTAAGTATGTGTTCACTAGTTTGCTAAAATTCATTTATTTTCAAGAAGGCACACACGCACACGCCTAGGTTCAAAATGGATGCAGCTGCAGCACGCACCTCCAGTTCAGCGTACACCAGTGTTCAGCGCTCTGCTCTGCCGAACGAGGACAAGCACAGAGAGCCGCTCTGCCCTCAGCCTCCCCAGGGTGCCCCGTACAACCACCAGGCACGCGGGCAGGTAGTTAGCCCGGCTGGAATTTTGCATCCAAAATGGCAGTGAAACACTGGAAATCTACAGCAGCAAAACCAAATTCAAGTGAAAAGAAAATTGAATTATCCAGGAGAAGAACACCATGTAAAGAACGCCATGCTTAATTTGACTCAGATTTAATTGAAATTCACCCTCATTAGTTGACAGGTTTGTAACCTTTCAGACACCTAGAATTTAACTCTCATGTTGCCGAGCGGGGTACATGAGCCACTTTTCACGGGTTGAATTTCATATAGAACTTTCCTCACAAACTTATGAACTTCAGAAGTTACACAGCAGTTGCATATAACCTACATATTAGCAAACTCCCATGTTCATTTTAAAAAGTAAAGGGACCTCGTGATGTCTACCGATGAGTAGCTGACGTAAAACTCTAAAATATCATGTATGTATATAAGGTTCCATTCCTGAAACCACTCAACACTAACACGCAGAACTATGCTTAACTAACATACATACAACTATGTAATTAAATAGATGATCACGCTAGGATGAAATCCTACAGTTGATTTTGCCTTGACTTCAGCAGGGTGACATGCTTAAAGTGCCGCACTTTGTGGCCAGTAACCTGTGTGAAGCAGACAAGTATTCTCATCTCCATACACTTCACAAATGGGAAACTGAGGCAAAAGAAGGTTAACTGACTTACTCGGGGACACCTGAAAGGTTAAAAATTACACTGTTGTGAATGATGAATAGGAGAATGGCTGAACAACCCCTTGTTTAAAGCCCCTAAGTAGGCATACTGAAATGGATTTAAAATAGGCTCCTCACTTTTAAAATGGCTTGTTGGAATTTTCCAGCGCTTAACTTTTCTTTACCCTCCCCACCAGCAGCAAAGAAGTTCAGATGCACAAAAGCAATATTTAACACCAAAACGTTTAGAAGTTTCTCTGCTGTCACTGATGTTGAACTAAATCATTTAAAGCACTCGGAGAGGAGCTTCACCGCCCAAGCACCCCGCGTCCCGTTATGTGCCCGTACCGCGGCTCGCAGCGCTGCCTGCACCTCCCCTGTGCCCGGCCAGCCCTGCAGAACACCAGCGAGCCGACTGGGCGAACGTCCCACCCCAGCTGTTCCCGTCCTCAACGCAAGCAAGGCAGAATTCTGCCTCCAAGGATTCACTTCCTTATGTTTGCAACTAGATGTTTATGTAGAACATCCGTTCAAATTTATTAATTTTAAGAATACATCCGTGTAAGTCACTGCATGACAAACAGCCCAAAAGCAGTGACCAGCAGCCTCGGTATATAGGACCCTGCAAGTATAGAAAATATCAAGCAGGAGAAGATACACAGGAGAAAAACTTTAATTAAAATTGGAAGCCAAGAAAACTTGGGTGTTCCCTATTGCCCAACAAGCACAGAAGGGAGCGACTCAAAGAAGAACTTGTGACTTCATTTGGAGCACAACAACTGGCACTCCTGAGCTAGAGGAATCAGGGTCGCAGAGCCACGGCTATAAATAATCCTGAATTTAAGGCTACAGTTAAATGAAAACAGAAAATACAACTGACAGCACCTATGCTTCTTGTCTTTCTCTATATTCTCTTACAATTGACCTTGAGAATACTTTAATATTAGCCTAAGGGTGAAAAGAAATGTTCTTCACCACAATCATTTAATAATAGCTTGTCCTCCTTCTGCTCAACATGCAAGTAGACACTGCTTTTATAATACCTTCAGAAGGTGCTTTGTTCATACTGTTAGCTGCTGCATAAAGCACAGGAACTGCATATGCCTACGATATAACATTATAATACAAGTGCTAAGCATCAAGTATTCAGGTACAATAAATCGCAGTATCGCAGCACAGTACATCCCGGGAAACAATTTGTGGGTCATTCAACAGAACCATTTCGAAAGCTGCTTCTGGGGTGGGGACTCCTGCCCCTCAACTGGAGGGGAAAAAAAAACAAAATCAAACTGCAAAGTGAATTTTGATTCAACAGGCATTTTGTCACAAAAAAATGTCTGTGAGCAGTTTGGAGATGGGGTGAAATCAGATTGTTAAACTGTATTTTGTTCACATTTATGAAATGCTACAGTTTGACATTGTCATACGTTTGGTGATAGATGGAGGAGAGGAGGCACGGACTTTCCACTGCCGCTGGAGCAGCCCCTGAACCCTGGAGCCACACTGCCCTCTCCCGAGCCTTCAGCACACTCGGCAGAGGAAAACACAACCTGCTTTTTCGGAGTGCATCCCTAAGCAGGCAAAACATCCACAAATGCAGTTCAGGCATGTTGGATAAACTTTGCCGTTTTGCAGCCACACTGAGAAATGGCAGAGAAGTCTAAAGCATGAATACCACTGCCTGCTGCAATCCGTTACCCTTCCCTCCTATAGATTAAAAAGCTCAGATTTTCAGCACAGCCAGGATCTGGGGATCCTTCCAGAAGCCTGAACATGAGCAGTGTTGCTGTCTCAGGTTACCTTCTTGTAAATATGATTAGAACAACTTGAAATCGGGAATCTGCAGAAGAAAAACCTCTCTCTCTCTCTCAAGAGCAGAGCTTATCCAGCATGCTGCAGGATGACAAAACAAGGTCTGTAAAATGCACTGGGAGCTTTGCTCTCCTATAGCATAGCAAGCAGTGCAAGAATTAATCAACCAAATAACATCGGGGCAATTCTGAAGATATACCCTTATGAAGCAGCTATGCAGTACTGTAATTCCAGAAGGGCAGAAAGCATGTGCATTCACATCTGTAATTACTATGATTTCTGGGCTACCCATAATAAGCATACAGACCAGCTGCCAGGGAGAAGGCTGTTTGTGACTAGAACTAATGTAACTGCATATATCATTCTACCATGCAATGAGCTTCAATGGCAGAAATCTGGATCCAATCTGTATATAGCATATTTCCCTTAAAAGCCATTTCAGCCATTTTGTAGGCTAAATATAGGCTTAATTTTCAATAAAGCCAGTTAAATACTGCTTATCTTCATTTTCAGCTATCATAAAATAGTCTCTTGAAATAATTTTTTCCTCATTTTCCCTATTCACATACTTTCCCAGCCCTCTCATCTGATTTCCCCATTTCAGCTCCAGCCCTGCTCTACAAGCCTGTGCCTATTGAAACAGTGAGAAGTTCTTTCCCATCTTTCTTGCAGGGGTTCACGAGGACATGTGCACCATGCAATTCCAGTTTGAAGGGCAGTGAGTTTAAAGGATGATCAAGTTTTGTTGCTTTCTCTTTATGCTTAATGCTACATTTTTCCTTCCCTGCTATACTACAATTGCATTACATGCTGTAAGTTTATTTAAACAGAAGTCACAGGACATGGAAAGCAAAGTAACAATAAACCAACTTTTGGCCAACAAGTCTTTGCTGCAGCTCTAACCAACAAGAAGATCAAGAAATTGAATTAAAAGGGTTTCTGCAGGGGAAAGAGCTAATGGACAGAAAAGGGCACAAGTTCTTACTCTGTTCTGAGGACCCACCGCTAACACCAAGCTCGTGGAAGGTTCCCTGGCCAGAGGAGCGGTGGAGGAGTGCTGCTGCCACACAACAACTCTGCATGACCATGCCTCCTGTTAGCAAACCACCATACCTTGATTATAGTCATTAGCGCTTGCTGTTATCAAAGTAACATCCACATATCTTAACTTTTATGCTTACAGTTTTCGTGCAGGCACCTTTCTCCATGATGCTTTGCTCTCTTCCATTTATAAACATCAGTTCTTTCTTTGCGGTTTAAACTGAGCTTAAATTAATGCTGTTGTTTTGTTTAGCAGCAGCAAGAACTTCAACTACCAAAGCACCTTTTCAATGCCAAAACATCTTTGTTTGTGCACCAGCAACAATGATTAATGTCAACACAGCTCTGGGAATTGTTTGTTAATTAACTGCTGCTGTAGAGCTAGCAGGCAGAGTACAAAACATGGCGTTCCTACAGGGTGTATACAAATACTTATTATTTTTCTTATGCAAAAAAAAAAAATCCCAATGGAAGATTTATTGTTTTGTTTCATGTAACAGATGAAATAGTTACTCTCTGTTAGGTATTTTGGGGTAGGGTCTCTTCACCTGGGCTCCACTAGGCAGAGAACTGGTGTGGATGAACAGAAGAGTAGGATGGGTTTCTGTATGTTAGAGCCCTCTAAGCTGGGCCACCCCTGGAGTAAGGCAGTGTCTGCTCTAAAATGAAGTGTGATAAATTTCTAAGGGGATTGTATGATATGGTTTTCTGTGATAGCAAGAGACTGAACTCGGTGACCCAGAAAGCCCCTTTCCAGTGCTGTGCTGCTGAGTGCTACTTCCCAGGCACTGGTTACGAAAGGCCATAAGACACTGGCTACAAGAGAATATCGCAGGTGATGCAGACAGGAGACATGCAGCATCCTTTTGAGGGACCACTTACATCAGCTGGTCCTGACAGACCTCTCTTTGTTGCTCTAGAGACCACAGCCATTTTGGGCATCCAGATAATGGGATGGCAGAAACAGCTCAACGTAACTAGAATCTATAGCCTGAAATCTCCTGGCTGAGGTCTGCACACCAAACAAACTTACTGAAATATGCCCTGGCTAGGAACTGATCCATAACAATAACTTCTCCCATGGCTCACTGCAGAACCCTTTTTGCCATCCTGAATCCTGGGATGCTGCTGTAATTGACTCCATCCATTACCTTAAAATGTTCTCCAGTTTATCCTGCCTTTATCACATCTAGCCATTGTAAAAATCTCTTCTGTTTTACATCTTCCCTGTGCTTTCAGCAATGCTATTACTCCTATAATAAGCTTAATGAGGACACTGAGTGGAAGAGTCTTTGCATAAATCATCACAACAGAAAATGCTCCGGAGATGCATATAGCAATGTCACACTGCCCTCTGTTGAAATTTGAGACACTAAAGCAATTTTGAAACTTCTTATTTCTAAGGACTAAAGGTTAATTATTTAATATTTTAACTGCAACTGCTCTCTCCAGCCATTAGAGAGAATGATTATTTTTTCCACAGATCACAACATACGTATCGAAATAAGTTTAACCAGCTGCCAGAGAGAAATCCTTGCAACCCTCCAGTCAGGGGGGCAGTAGGGAGAAGCTCCAAATTCTGAACCTGAATCTGTCTTTTAGACTTGAGGACTTGCCCCACCACAAACCACAACTGGCTGAGCCCTCCGAGCATCCGAGTCATCAGTTCACACGCAAGCCAAGCTAGCTCTCACCAAATTTTCATTGACCGTTGCAACGACCACATCCACAACCTCTGGCAACCGTGGCAAACAACCTCTGCTTCAGAAAAACCACCACAGGTAACACTTCTTCCTCAGCAAAACCGGTTACTCCAAGTGACGCCCTGGGAAGAGGTGCTGAGCAGGTGCAGGTGTTGCTAACACTTACCCTCTGTGCTGTAAAGGACTCTCCTGCTGCAGAGCTCATCCTGTCTCTGCAGCATATTAGAAGCATAAAATACAAATCATTCTTCTGTACATGTTGGATTGTGCCACCTCCCATATTTTTAAAATCCCAGGTGACACTCCAATATTACACAAAGAATTTTTGACGCACAGACCCATACTTTAATTAGCCCACTTTGCTTTGAACACATTGCCCCAGAGATGAGTCAGGAGCAATGTGCAATAGAAGCGTCGTACTCTGCATTCAGCAAGTCTATTCTTAGGTATAGGAGGAAAATGAGACCGCGCGAGAAACAAGTATATACTCTGACCCTATTCAGCCGGAGTCTTCTCTCAGCGGGTTGGAAGTTGGAGAACACATCTTTTGATATTATTGGCAGTAGCTCACTGTCAGGAGAGGCAACACACGGAATGAGCAGCTCGAGCCAGCTGCCCCTCGGCGCGGACGCGCTACGGAGATGGGAGAGCTGGGCTGCACGGCTCCTTGTCCTCACCTGGCCACGCAAAGCCTCCGCGAGTGCTGGGTGAGAGGCAGTGAGAGCAGCTTTGCATTGACATCTAGTTCAGAAAGAAGGAAAAAAGACCGGCCTGTATAATTCAGCTCTGTGCCTTTCCTGTTGAACAGCAGCGCAGTGCCCCTTCAGAGGCGTTCACTCTGTAGAGCTGACAGCGTGGCTCTGATAACTTCGGAGTAAAGTCCATTCAATACTGTTTGTTTGAGTGCATATTTCCATCGCGCGTGTGACATTCACAAAAGCAAAGGCAAGCAAGACTCCTCAAAATATATTTTCTAGTAAAGATAATGTTTTCTACCTCAATGACAGCTACAATACCAAAGCCAACTTATCAGCATTCTTCTCTGATCTAAGAAGTAATTCATCAGCTATACCATCGTATCTAATAAGGACATGCTATAAGGTCTCGGCTTTGAAAATCTGAGTCAAAAGCATTTTTAAGAACTCCATGGAGCTTGTTTCATTATCTAGCATTCGCTGAAGACATTAGGACATCAGCCTTTTCTTTATTTCAATTACAGTAAAGGATGTTTTTTCCAGTGACTTTGAAGATTTTTTAATTTTAATACTAAAAAAATTATCAGTTAAAAAAAATTATCATACTGAGTATCCTCAGTAGCATGGCCCAAGAGGACAGAATGTTTTGGGGCTAGGCACTAGGTAAGTCTAACTCAGGTAAACTACTGATTGATTATTTCGCATATTTATTTCCATTTCATCACCTCTAAAACAGGAATATACTAGCTGGCTTTGTTTACAAAATTCCTTCAGCTCTACGGAAGAATGAATTATTATTTTGTCACCCCCTTGCAAGCTGGGACATGTATTTGAGGCCACGTAAGGATAACGCTATGACGGAGTCTGAGTATACTCTAAGCAACATTAGCTTTAATTATGTATATATACCTCTCCCTGGAATGAAGGTGGTCATAAAAAGCACTTTGAGCACCTCCCCTTCTGTCAGGAATTTCAGCACCAACAGTGATTTGCAGACAGATTGCCAGCGTCACTTAAGAACAAACTTTATATCAGAATTCAGGTAGAAATCAAACTTTTCTGATATATATACACACATTTATTATTATTACCAGAACTATGTATAATAGAGAACTGAACATGTGTGCTCTGAAGGCTAAACATTTAGACACACACTTAAAACACACCTTGAAAGCTACAGGTAACAGACAGATCACAAAACCCACCCAAACTGATGCAGCCTTTCTTCTTCAGATCCACATAGGGCAACATTTTATGCTAGGAGCCAAGTTCTATTAACAACAAAAACAAACAAAAGAGCGCACTGGGCTAACCAAGAACCCTGTATTAAAACTCATGGCCAAGTTTACATCAGTCTGCAGGAAAAAAAAAGGAAATTTTCAGCACTTCAGCTGAATAACACTTCACCCTGTGGCAAGTCTGCACGAACAACAGCTTTACAACACTCTTTGGTTTAATTTTTCAATTCTGATCCTGAAATATTAAACTCAAGTTCAGTCTTTAAGACTTGACATCATTCAAACCCAGAAAAAAATTTCACAGAAAATGAAGACAGATGTGTGGAAACAAGAGAGATGGGGAGGAGGTGACGGTTTTAACCAGACAATTCTATGTAGCCCTCTACTGGTTATTCTACAAAGAAATCAAAGTATGTCCTTTTTTTGCTAACAGTGTGATGCTAAAAACTCATATACTAATCTAAATGGAGGAAAAAAAAAAATCAATAAACAAATTTTAAAAATCACACAGCAACTTTTATGTGTGATACTACTGATAAAACAACAAACCTAGTCAATGATAAAACTTGTGTAGGTCCACATCTACACTATATGTTCTATATGTTAATGACCTTTGGTTAAAAAAAAAAAAAAAGGCACCAAAGGACATAGCAAAGCCACATACAAAACCAGAAGGACCTTCACTTTGCTCCCTCTCTATTTCCTTCCACAATCACCATTTCCCCGTTTGTTTCAAATTTGACTATCCAGTAGGCCAGTACTGCTATAAAAGTCCAGAAAAAGCAATAGACATTCAATGCATTCATTTCCCTTTGCATTCAATAAACACGTCTAATATCATTTGAACCCCAAGTTTGGATTGCTCTGCTTTCTAACAAAATAGAAGGCTTAACAGTTTTGTGGGTTTTCTTGGTGGTGGTTTGTTGGGCTTTATTTGTTTGTTTGCTTGCTTTAGAGTCTGCAGCTACCTTAAAGAAGTCAGCGTGAGCTCCCTCCTCCCTAGCAGCATACAGGCTCAGCCTTTTCCTGGTTTCAGAAACGCAGGCTGCAGAAGTTTGCACACATTCCGCTCTTCACTACTTGGGGAAAAAACAAACCAACCCCGACTCCCAACTAATTCTCTTACCTTACGCGCAGAACAGCCCCTGTGGGCCTGATCCGGCGCTGGCACTGCTGCACCGCTGTACCACAGCCAGCAGCGGCAGGCAGCGGGCGGGGGCACCGCCGAACCCAGCCCCGCCACCGCCCCCGGGCCCCGCGACCCAGCTGCCCCTGGGGGACGGCGCCGCGAGGGCTGAGCTGCGGGAGCTGCCTCCGCGTGGGCCCATCGGTGCCGTCCTCGCTGCCGTTTCACCTGGGCTTACACAAGTAATGGACACTGCAATGTTCTCTCTAGCATACAGTACGTTTTTTCCACATTCTTAAAACATTTCTGTTCACGCAGTAAGATTTTTCTATAGCTTTTTAGGTTTTTCAAAAAAGTCCTCTCTCATTCTAAGAAAGTTTTATATCACAGCTCTTCCAAGAAGCACAAGAACTTTACCTGTAGCTCCTTCCTCCCTTTAATAATGGGCAGAAGAAGTCAATACCTCTTCAAGCAACTTCAGCTTCCAGAGCTAGCTCCATCTCAGCAGCGTGCCCCGTGTCTTAGTGCCTCGGGACATACAGCGGCCAGGTGTCCAGCTGGAGGAACCACCTTTTCCTGATATCTTGCATTGCATTTCATTCTTAGTTATATTATGTTTCCTACACACTACCACTTGCAACCAGAACACACAAAAAAGAACAAGAAGCAGTTTTCCACTCATGTTCCCATTACTTTTCATCTTAATCAAAAACAAAGCACGGATTTAGTGCCCATTTGAAGTACTGACTCATGTTGACTGCAGTCAAATAGCAACAGGAATTTACTATCACTTCGGTCTCCCTGGGAGGAACTGGCTTGGCTGCGTTCACCAGAGCCAGCAGGGTCAGACCGAGCCGGTGACCGCTGAAGACGCAGCCCACGCCTGCCCCTAGAAGCGGAGGAGGAACCTCATTCCCCAGGGTTTGTCCCGGGCATCCACAAGAACGGGCAGAAAGTTTTGCTCTCTGCTTCAGGGGAAGAACGGTATCGTGTTTTGTTCATGTTTTCCCAAGCAGTTTCCTGTGAATATTTA
This sequence comes from Anseranas semipalmata, assembly GCA_013399115.1. Classification (NCBI taxonomy): domain Eukaryota; kingdom Metazoa; phylum Chordata; class Aves; order Anseriformes; family Anseranatidae; genus Anseranas; species Anseranas semipalmata. Next base: position 5,796,008 of record VXAA01000243.1, read on the forward strand.
TGAGGTAGGTTTAACGTCAATACATTTTCAAGCAAACCCAAAGAGCACATCAGACAATCTGAGAAGGCACACATTAAATGCTGAGATACTACGTGAGATCTCGAGAGAAATAAGCCACGGAATTAATTTATAACACCATTATGTTTTTCTGAATAATATGGCCTGTTATATGTAAGGTACCTATTTAAGTATTTTCATTTTTCTTCACCCTCCAGAAAATAAAGTTTGAAAAGCTTTCTTCTCCTTAAAAGCTCTCTTCAGTGTTTTATATTACACATGAAGCCTGAATTTCTTCTACAATTATTAAGATAATTTATCTACCAAAAGTGTAAAATGGATAAATTCCCAGCTACGAAAATACCAATATTCTGCTTCAATACGTGCTGTTATTTCCTTATCTACAAAAAAAATCAACTGATGTCATTATCTACCTGTTACAAAGATATTTCAACTTCCTAAAAAAGCCAAGATAAGTAAAATTGCCATTCTCAAAGGTCTACTTTAAAGCAAGTAAGGTACGTTTTATATTTAAAGGTGAAGTTTTTTCTTTCACCCTAAGGGTTTTACATTCTCATCTTGATGTATTAATTAAAAGCACATTTATGGTGAATTTTTAATTATCTCCCTAATAAATGGCATCACAAGGAATAAAACGGTCTCTTCACAAGCCTCTCTCGACTCCCCCGTGTCTTGGAAACAGCACTAATTCCACACCAAAATAAGAATGCAAATTGCTAGGACTGTGCATGCTGACGGGCAGGGACCAGATGGCTGTCTTACACTCTCTCTCTTCATCAAGGCGCGCTGCAAAGCACTGCATCCAGCGTCGGCCACACAAAAAGATGAGGCTGCTACATTTCCTTCCTTTCACTGAAAATCAAAGGGAAAGGAACGTTTTTGTGAGGTCAGTTTCTGTACTCCTCCCTGGGGCAGTTTATGCCCCTCTGTGCTCCTAGGCAGAAAGAGAAAGGACGAGAAATGCGAGGTATTTCCACTCCCCAGTGCTGTTGCCATTTATTTAGCCAGCATACAGATGAGAAATCTTCACCCTGTGGAGCACCGGTCCGGGCATGCGCGGCAGCAGCTGCGTGACCCTGTGTGGCCCATCCAGGACCGCGACAGCTCAGCATCTCCTGAGCTGCCACGGTGCCACATCACCAGCAGCAACGCAGGGGCTTTGTCCATCAGAATACATTACTGCTACATGGAAGACTTCATTGATTAACAAGGAACTTATGACTATTTCTTTTAACCACAGTCTAGTTCTTCTAATCAATTTTCTCCACCTTTAGTTAAGAAAGGTGCTCCAACGGTGCAGAGTAGCAGAAAGTAGCAGCATTTTTAAACACTTTCCACATCCAAGGCAAGACCCTAAAGTATTGAGCTACAGCATTATACAGAAAAGCATTAATGGACTACAAGACCACGACCATAGCATAATTGACAATTACACATTAGTCATTTGTGAAATTGAGCTGCCCGTGTTTACTGTGCAATGTTTAAAGGTCTAACAAGCCGCGGATGATTGAGAACTGTATCTCCTAACTTTTACTCAGATGTGTCTGCATACATTTTGACCAACTTGATGAGTAGGTGTGTAAATAATAATTTTAACACGTTCAATGATTACCGTCATTGTGGTATCTTCTTGTCTGGCTAAAATGGGATGTTTGTTATTAACGATGCTTTAGCCATTACACATTTTCCAAACTGCAAAGTCTTCAGAAGTTTTGAAAGACTTCTCTACTCGCTAGTTCAAAAGCTACTATTTGTTCAAGGTGTTAAACAGCAAAAAGTCAATAGTATGCATTATGTATTGTCATTACATGCTGGCGTGATTCCCCCGCATAAGAGATTTGTCTACATCTCCAACATGTTGATTTCCTAATAAAGCATATTAATTTGTCTGTGACAGTTATTGCCTTAAACCACCACAAATTAGGGATGAAATAAAGTATTTTATTTTGAATGTTTTCATTTATATGCTCATCTGTTGAAGTACAGACATTATTTTCATGCAAGTTATGTGCATGAATCAGGTTCACTTGCTTGTAAACTCTTAGTAGCTTGTAATTAAATAGCTTATTTTATATGCAATACAGGGTAGAGATTTACTGCATGTGCACTGTCCTGGCATGCGTGCAACGTCCCTTCAGACCCGCACAGTACAGGCACTACAAACCTCTATTTTTATACTCAATATTCCAAGTCACGCAGCCTATAGAAGGAGACCAGACCCAAACTCAGGGGGTTGACTGACCTGCTGAAGGACACTCCACCCAGGTCTGAGGGTCCTTAACAGACACAAAAAGGCACTAAAAGGCAAATGTTCCTTTTTTTTTTTTTTGGTCCTGTCTGGCCATGGTTAACTCACAGCTGCTCACAGGAGCCGCACGTGCCAAAAGCACGAGTAACCAGACCAGGGAACCGTGCCAGGCGGCTGCTGGCTGCGTCAGTACCACCACAATAAAACATCCAGATCATACATCATGGCCCTAAATTGCAAAAACTCCCCGTGGCACAGAAGCCAGAACAGAGCCCTTCAGTTTGAGCACTCAACAGTCAGAATTTTCATCAGCTTTAATGTGCGCTTTATTACCCCCCACAGAGCGAGCAGAGACGGGGACGAATCCTCTTCGCTGTATTCTGGTCACAGCTCCTGCTCACAGCTCCTACACTAATTCAGTGTCAGAGCACGGTTCCTCATTTTCATATTGCTATCTCATTTGTGTCACAGGTCCAAACTGGAACAGGAGCGTTATTATGCCAGATATTGGAGGGAGGTCACAGATGCATACCGCTAACTGCGGCAATTACTGCCAAAGGAAACCATCAGCTGCTACAGAGCAATAATGTAAGGCATCTCAGCGTACCTTTCAGCCGGGGGGGACACTGAGGACTGTGTGATAGCAAAGTATGGGTGACTTTACAAAGCACTACGCAGTAATCAGGATACACTTAAATAAAAAAAAAGTCTATGGCACTTACAGTAAAATAGCACAGACGGCTTGAGCCAAAGTCATGAGCATCATTAGGGAAGTTACTCAAGTATTCTGCAAAAAGGTCATTCATTTCTAAATCACACTGCAAGCAGTAATGCCTGTAGCCTTTTAAAGCCAGAGACACTACCAGATCACAGACTTCTCCCCCTCCCAGCTAAGGCCAAGTCACAACCATAAACCCCAACGAGGTACCAGGGAAACTCCTGCTTTCTCAGAGAACCACCTTTCCTCTCCAAAGAAATCCCACCCTCTCACAACAGTAGAGCAGTTGCATTAAGTAGCCAACATGCAGTCTCTGGTTTCCTTCTGGTCCCTTACACTGATCTCAGAGAAGCCACAATTTAGCTCTTAAGCAATTGATGCTACCACTCTGACATGAAACGCATCAGAAATTGTACTATTAATAATCTCTTGCACTTGTCACCCACTGAAGTGCCAACCTTTCTGACAGATGAATTGTTGAGGTTGTGTCAATAAGTGACGTTAATAAGTTTTTCCATAATAGGTAGCGCATCTGGCAGTTGCTAGGCAAACTTTTTATTATAGCATTGCATTAGACGAAAAGGTACAAAAAAGATTCATGGAAAAAATGGCAAAGAAGTCCCTCTTCACCAAAGTAGTTCAACAAAAAGCCATTTACAAATTCAAGCTGAAATACTGTAGAAATTACTACGGAATTTGAAGGGAAAAATGTGTTGAATTATACATCATTTGGCTGAGTTTTAAACAGCAAAATATTTATCAGAAACTTTGAAACAGTACTTTCTTCCTGAAAATTCAACAAAGCATAACATGGATATCTGCCAGTTTCCATCTCGATCTTCCAACTCACGGCGCATCAGTGCAGCTGCATTAGCATCACAGGGAGTGCTTGGGAAGTAAGACACTATTCACAAGGATCTGCCCCCTGGCTCTATTTACTCTATGATATGCACTTAATTCCAAAGTAATTGACTTTCAGTCATATGTTCGTTTTCAGTGTAGACCTAAACTCACCTGAATAGCCACATCACATCAATGACAACAGGAAAGCATTTGTCCCAGCAGTCATATTTTTAAAGGATGCATATACAGTTACAGCTTTATGTCCTTAATGAAGACTCTGCCAAGTGGCAGAATATAAACCGAAGACCTGTAATTAAGTTTCATTCCCCTCAGCCACCCTCTGCTCCAGCAGCCCCAGAGAGCAGCCCCTCTGCCTTCCTTTAACTGGCTTAAACTGCTGACAGGCTTCTCCCTCAGAGTCTAGGAGGGGCTAGCTCCTTACTTCAAAAAGGAGATTAAAGGTTCAAAAGTCTCCTACCACCTCTCACCAGGAGGTCTGGCTAACACCCTCAAATATTCCCTTTCTTGCAGCTGTACGAGGATCGTTAATCCTTCCGCACCAAGTCGCGTTGGCCTGCGTCAGCCCCGTTCCGCCCCAGCACCCCCGGAACCAGACCCCGGGCCGCGGCTGCACGCTGAGCCCGTCTCCGTCTGCTCGGTGCTGTGGAAAGCTCTTGTTTGTCACTCCCAACCTATCTAAAATATTTAATGAATATTTGAAATGGGTACCAACGTTTAGTTTGCCTCCTGGAAAACAAGGGGGAAAACATATGGGTAATATGCAGCTTGTTTTGCAAAACAATAATGAAGCATCTGGTAACTTCTCCAGGAAAAGAAATGAAAGCTGAGGGGATATTTTACAGAACTTGGAAGCACACACGGAATGGTGTACTGTTATCCAGCATGTGTCTAAACACACACAGTCTCCTAGCACAGCTTGAGGAAAGATATTTGGTATATTCATTGTAAATCTCTGGCAAGCACGCCACACGGCTATTGTGCTCACACTAGCAGGCGCGGGATCCAGTCACGCTCCACGCGGCCAGGCCGGGCACCAGACGCGCCTGGAAATGCAGAGAGGGCTCATGACAGAGCTGCAGACAGAATGAGACCTTCGTCGTGGCCTCAGCCACCAGGAAGCAAACACCTCAAATGCTAATGGCTTCTTTCCTGCTAGGGGTAACAGATCTATTCTAAAATCTGTGTTTCTTTTTTCCCCCCTAAATAGAAAAAATGTACCTGTGTTTAAAGTCTAATTCTCTACCCTGCTGTGACGAATAAACACATTCCATTTGTATGATTGAAGTCTGAGGCATCAAAATAGATCCTCCAGATACCACTTTTATTGTATTACTGTACTACTTATACCCCTTTATAAAATGCCAGACTTAACAAGCACTGCATATTACGCACTCCATACCGCTCACATACACATACTAAGTGCTGTATTTTGAGCCACGCTGTCAGCTGATATAACAGACCTAGGATTTGCCTTAGTACTATAAGAAAGGAATATCAATTAGAGAACTGTAAGACAATTTATATCCAAGTTGTTATAAAATACTATAAAAAGGATGGATGCTGATAGAGGGAAGGGCATGCAGCTAGAATGTAGTCAGCAAGGACATGATCAAAGCTAGGACAAATAGACTGCAAATACCGTATAATGTGCAAACACCTCTAAGGTATGCATAAGAATCTCTGAAGCTTCCTCACAGCAGGAGGCTGAAAGCACATTTGGCATGGCCTAATTTGCCAACATATCACAGCCAACTAATAAAAGCATTTCTCAAAGACAAGCAAGTTCTGCTGGGCTGGCCTAGCACCATGTAGTAAAATTAAAAAGCTGTTCTCCATACAGCACACAGCATCCATCCAAATCTTTGTTACACTTTCAGCCGTGCATGTAATACATTGTTAGAGCACGCTGCCTTTTGCTTAAATTACCAGCGTGAGGGCATTCATCAGAAGGCAGCCTCACGCTAGCAAGGACAGCTCAGCAGCAGGCTGCAGTTTGGGTCCCTGCTTGCACCCAGCACAGGGCAGGCCGGGGGTGAACTTGCCGCCCCCCCACACTCGGAGGCAGGGGGTCACCACTGCCTGCTGCGGGGCAAGCGGGCTGTGAGGCCGGGCACTGAGCCGCTGCACGCAGGGACACCAGCAAGCACCTCCCAGAGACCTCCTGCTGGCCTCCATCTGCGCCCAAGAAAGATCTGCCTTTTAGATGCAGCTCGTTTCCCAAGAAACACCGTGACTCGGGTGCGCTTCAAGGCACCAGCTCTGCCCCCACTTTCCTTTGCTCGGGAAATCCAAGGGGGAATCGCACAGGGAACAGCCCCACAACCAAATATTGGGAGGCTGGGGGTTAAGAGCACCCCCCAGTCACACACTGCTACCCAGCTCCCATGCAGTAACTGCTGCCACGGCACCTGCAGGGAAGCTTTACCTGTTCTGTGCACATCCCTGTACAAGAGCAGAAGAGCCCAGCCTGGATAAGGAGGGCTTCATTCCTGCTCCCCGGTGGTTATAGTTACAGCCTACCCCGAACTTGTTTCAGCTCTCTGCACCCATCACAGCAGACGGAACTTTGGGTTCCCGAATACCCAAGTCCTCCTGAGAATTAAAACAAAGCAGAAAGGAACACTGTCAAAAAATTCAGCCTTATCCCAAACCAGTCTTCTGTACAAGTATGTGTAATGCCTCAGCTTGCCGATTTCCAAGGAAGAATTAATTATTAATAACTTAATGCAATGAGAGCTGCTGTTTTCATTCTCCTCACAGCTGTCAGGGAGGCACAGATGCAGCACCACCTTCTGTAATTGGAATCTTTATTTTACAAACAGTGCAATAGACTGTGTTTTATCTCCTTTGATCCCTGTGTAATACAAACAAGGCTCGCTAATCAAGGCTCCTTCCCCTTTGTTTGCCCTTCAAATGCTGCAGAGAGCCTCTTCCTGCTGGATATTGTCGTTATGTACATTGCACAGTGAAAATGTGTGTGATACAGCAGGCACTACAGACAGTTTTTGTCCTGACTTTAAGGTATCTCCATAGTGCCAACTGGCAGCACATACCAGCCTGGCCAGGTGCTGTGCTGCTAAGATACCATTACGTACCAACAATTAACAAATCTATCAACATATTTCCTTTGTGATTCTTGGTGCTATTGAATTTAAATACACCACAGAAGAATAATAGTGTCTGGATGGTATACAAAAACACATCTAGCTGGCAGACCTGAAGCATGAACAAAGCAAAGCAGCTCAGCTAAACCACAGAATGGATGGAAGCGCAAGCAAATCCTAACCCTGTGGAAAGTCCTTCAAAGCCAGAAGCAGAGGCTATTGCTGTGGCTGCAGAAACCCATCTTGAGTCGGTAATTTGTCAAATCTTAGCCATTTGGGGCATTTGCCAAAGGGCTGAATTGTCTGCGCGCATTTCAGCCACAACACTTCTGCCATTTCTGAGAAGGGCCCCTGAGTAAGAACAACCAAGTGTTGTCCAGGTTAACTACAAATGTTTACAAGCTTTTTTTCTTTAAGAGCAGGAGTGTCCCTGTGCTATGGAGCAAGGAGACAGAATATAATAAACAGCTTTACTTTTCATGATAACCTGCCTGATTTTTACATAACTTCATAAGTAAAGTTCCCATCCATTGAGTTTCCTTGCAATATGATGGAGCCAAGACATTACAAGGAAGAGTTTTTCTTCTGTGCTCTTCTGGCCTCCCTACTCTAGCTGGTTCTAGGATGCGTGAGGGATAACAAAGCTTAGAATTAGTAAAGATAAGTGCCAAATAATCAGGGACAGGAGGAAAGAGCAAGGGGTGGAGATAGCTGGGACTGGCTAGAGAAAAAGAGACAAACAGAAAGAGGGATGAAAAGCCAAACAAGACGTTTTGGCTACAAGCAGTACAAAAAGAAATGCATCCTCATCAGTCCTTCTGCAATATACTGGAGAAACAAGCACTCACTTAACAAAGAGAAGTGTCATTGGAAAGCCAGAAAGACAGAAAAATAAAGACAGATTGGTTGAAGAGCCAGGAAAATAGTGTGGATGATGTGAGGAGTCAGGACAGCTATTGAACAGAGTTGGAGACTCTGTAGGAGGCTTTGCGTGTGAGCCGAGTACCTGCAGCAGGGAGATCAGGACTAACCGAGCAGTGATTTGGATCTAGGTAAGGGAGGAACAAAGGTTATATCTGGAAACAACCCACCTAGAGAAAGGGCTTGTTTGAAAGGGAAGGAAAAAGCAAAGGAGTTTCTGGGTAAGTGGTGGAACGTGTGTCTGAAGACCACATTCTCCGCCTAGCCTTCAGCATCACACTGTAGGGATAGAGACATCTTCGTTATTTTAGGAATGGGGAAAAAACTGTTCAAGCATAATTAGAAAGCTAATTAAAACAGTTATTACATTACATTGTTAATTTAGCTTGTGCAATCCTCTGGTAACACTGCGATCCAAGATTAGGGCAGCTTTAGATGGTCTCTTTCTCAGGGCGCGCGCTGGATCTCAGCAGCTGAGGCCTGAATGCACATCTCTACTGCAGGAAGCTGTGGCCACTTTCTTCCCTAGCCAGCAGTGGGCAAATAAGCAGGATTTCTGTTTTCTTACACAGAGAATTTGTAAAGATAGGCAAAGCTTACCTGCTGCCCAGCCTCGCTGTGCTAGGCTGACTGCTTTTCTCTTTGAGCGCCCGGGGAAGGGTGAGGCCCACTCAGCTGCCCCTGTCCTGGGTCAGAGCCCCCAGCTGCCTGCATGGCTTCTTGCCTCTTCTCCTCAAGAGGTGGAGAGAGATCAGGCAGCAAGGAGAGGAAGCGCCTTTGGATCAGATTCTGCATCCCCTACCTAAATCCCAAGAGCTCAAAAGCTTTCAGCTGCATCCTATTCACATCTTTTCCTTGTCAGATATCCTTTGACGAGAACAGAACCTGACAGGAGGGGAGGAAGAAGGAAATTACATAAGCAAAACAAAAGTGTAATTAAATTCCCTCTGCAGATGAGCTGATCGGGTCTAGGCTGTTACTGTACTTCATTCTGTCACATTCTGGACTGTTTTTCAAGGAACTCACAGCTAAGTGAAATTAAGAGGGCAGCTTAATGTTTCCTTTTTCCAAGAAATGCCATATGTCTGGTCTCTCTTTTCACTCTTGCTGTCTTATGCCATTCCTACTACCGTGAGCATTGACGGGATGAATCAGAAAGCGTATATTTTCAGGGTACTAAAATGAAACCACCAAAACCATGGCTGAATTATGCAGGAAGAAAGCATGCTTCCACCAAGTGCTAGCCTCCATGGGGTACAGTCCTAAGCCGCCTTAGCAACTGCTTGCAGCAGTAACAAAATGCCAGTTGACTGACACTGTTAGCATTTCTAAGGCATCTCATCAATCACAGCTTAAGTCTCTCCCAGTGAGTAACTTAGGAAAAACAAGGCCATTCTTCCTGCTTGTCCTGCTCTGATGATTTTCAGTGGCTCCATTATTCTGAGTTACTGATAGATGCTTTCTTTCTCACTGCACAACTTCTAGGTACAAACGACGTTCGATTCAGCACACAGATTAAGTCCTGACCCCATTTCACTTTTCTAATTGGAAAAAGGCTTGAGGCAAATTTGGGAAAATTGGTTCATGCTTCCTTCTTTCAAAATAAGGCAGTTGATATTTTTAAAAAGCACACAGAGTATGTTGGTGGTTAGTTTTCAACACTGCCTGGTAAAGAAAGTTTCTAATGAGAACACCAGGTATTAGCATAGTAAATTGCTATATTTCCATTTCAAGGTTATTATGTAGAACTAACTGAATATATGCCTTATAGTGGGGAAACAAGATGAACTCCAGATATTTTATCTGCAGACAGAATATCATTCTGACATTCTTAGAGTGCCTAAAGAGATCATGACAAACTGCAAAGTCCAGATACTCGTATTTACATTGTGGCTCTTGAAATCGTGATGTAACTGAAATAAATTCCAACAAAGAGTGTGTTTGACTCCATGCTATACTAGTAATGGCATGACTGTTCACAAAGAGCCCAGTGCGTTGCACACCCTCACTTCTGTATCAGCCTCTAGAGTAGCAAAGTTCATAAAGATGTATCACCGCATTTCGATTTGAGCATCAGCATCTCCATCGTACAGTAAGAAGTCATCAACCATGCCTTCCTATTAAGGGATTGCAATGGAGCTGTGGGTGCCATTTGCTGGCAATGTAGTAGACATGCCCAAACAACATCTTCAGTTCTGGAATATATGCCAGAAATTAATTTTTAAAGCGACAACATTCATTTAAGAAAAAAAAAAGTCCAGAGAAACCAGATGAGATCTTCTAAGAAATAAAATACAAATCATTGAACTACAGCAGGCTTCCTTGTCCCAAATCCAATGAGAATGTTTCTACACAAATATATTTTCTGCTTGATTTTTGATAACTTATGTGCAGCATGTGCAACCTGAGACATTGCAAGGCTACTAGAAAGGTGATGAAATAGTAGTTTGAATTAATAATCTAATCGGTTAAATGGAAATTTGACTTTCTTTTTCAGATACTTGTAGCAGCTGGCTATGAAATTATGGCAGGCAATTTGTCCAAAAGCTCTCCAAGCAGAAGTCCAATTTATTATAAAAATTATGTCTAATTTTCTCTTAGTATTCTGATCAGCTGAAAGCTATGCCTTATTTTTTGAAGTGCAAAAGAAGGGAACAGGAAAGTTCGGAATAGAAAACATGAACTTTTGAGGAAATTGGAGGGAAAAGGAAGTGAATCTTTCAACTAAAAAATGCAAAGTAGACAGTAAAGCCTCAGTATTTAAATCAGCAAATATTATACCATGGCGAAATCAGTCTTGTTGTGTTACCAGTTTTATTTCTCAACTTTTAACTTCACAAGACTTTAACAGAGGTTTCAGGAAATAATTGTTTATGCATGTTTAAATTATTTTTTAGGGTACCAGATTTTTTTTTTTTTTAAGTTAACAGCAGGATGACAGTGATAGTTTAAAACAAAAAAAACAAACAAACCAAAACCAAAAAAGACCACCTTCCATGACAGAGCTGTTTCCGAAATTCAGACTCCAAAAACTATCAATTTAGTGCATTAGATGGATTTGCATGCATTTAAATTCATAACTTAAAATACCAGCAACAGTGCTCATACAAAATTAAGATGTGCACACAGTTGCCTACATTCACTCATTATGATTTAAGTGACCTTTATGAAGAGCTACCAGTGCTTTCCCGGGCTGAGGAAGTGATTTACATAAATGATCCCTATGAGGGGGAAGGAAGGCTCCACGCCCTGCCCTACTTTAAAATCCAGAGTCAACTTCTAGAGGAATCAGTTCCTCATCTTTGAAGCAATGTTTGAGACTGCAGCACACTGCACCGCACCAGCAACGGAGTAGAGGGAACACGATTCTGATCAGTTCAAAAAAACAGTAGGTTTGGTTCAATTTCACTACCACAAAATGATTTCTCATTATAGTAGCCACAGAGCTGATTGGTCCTATTTGGGAAGGCACTGACTATGAAGTGGCATGGCTTTGCAAACATCGCAGTATCCTTAATGATACAGATTTTGAGAGAGTATTGTATCATATACTTTGGGGAGGACTCTGTACATGCAGTTAGACAGATGGCTGGATGACTGCATATCTATATAGTTTGTTAACTGTATGAGTTACTAATGATCATATTTCCAGCCAGTTTTACCCACAGCTTCTAGCTTTTGTGCTCAGAACTGAGCACGCAATTGCTTAATCCCAGCACTGAACTGCTCACCCCTCAGCCCCCCGTAACACAGACCCCTGCACGCCGTCCGTCTGCGCAGTTCAGTGCATAGGGCACTGCGAGGCAGCGGACAAAGGCGTCGTGCTGGCACGCATGCAGCAGGTGCCAAAGCTGGCTATACATTCCGTCTTTTGTGCCCACAAAGCCCCAGTCATGGTTACAGGGGACAGCAAAGCCTGTCTTCTAGACTCGGGTATAATTTAAACAACAATCATTCCAGGAAAAAAGATGGAGCATGAAAGCATTCCTACACTATTTAAGAAGGTCTAAGTAATGAAATGGAACTAGGCGATCTTTAAGGTCCCTTCCAACCCAAACCATACTATGATTCTATGAAATAAGATTGCTAAATGAGTTAAGGCTCACAGTAAAACTTGTCACTTCAAGGAAACACACTGCTCTACAGTCCCTGAACATTTGGCCTTAGGGCTCACACAACTGCGCTATTTAATGAGCCCATACTCGCCATCATAAAGAAGCAAAAGTCTGCTCTTGTTAGCATGTATTCAAACATCCCACCCAACTGCAGAGGAGCAGAGAGATATCAGAGGCTGTGGAAGCAGCCCTCAGGAAACAGGAGAACGTGTATTAGTTGAAAATTCAAATAGAGAAGTTGTTGAGATGGAACTGCTTTCAGAGAGAGTCTTGGGGACTTACAGGATCAGGGGTTTTGTTTGTTTAAAAAACACCTTTATATGTCTCTCTAAAACCAAGATTATAGATGTAAAAAAAGGTATTTCCTTGGCGAATCTGAGTAACAGCAGTGTATTTCTCTAAAACAAAATTCACTGAGGGAAGACGACTCGTGGCACAACGTTATCCCTTTCATCAAATCTAGACAATAATTTCACTGTAAATAGGAGCATTAAATGTTTGCCTATTTTAGCTGCAAAGGATACACAGCTTATATGATCCAAACAATTGCCGGTAATATGCTCAGAAGTAAGGAAAAAACATTATCCAGGTTAGTGAAGTGGCAACCTGCTGTAATATATCTCTGTAGTATAACTTGTAGAAATATTCATTTATCTATTTGCCTAATGTAATGTCCAGCACATGAAAAGTATACTTTGCACCATCTTATTTACTACAGAGAAGAAGGTTAATGCAGGAGAACATATTAAAGGTCATTTTCATTCCTTGAAATAATTAAGTGTAGCACTTGCAGAATTCTTTTGAGAGGATTTGCAAAAGTGCTTTTAAATAACTCCACAGGTAACTGCATTAAAATAAATCCTCAGGCGGTGGAGATCTAACAAAACACAGAACAAAACAGCAGCACCCTTTTGAGAGAGGGTAGCACTTTCTTGTTCCAGGTTTTAAGTTTTCAAACCAGCAGTGTCCACTGCACACCATTTCGTTCTATGGCTCCTGTAAGCACAATAATAAAATTCAGTTTTCTTGTATTTATAAAGTGGTTAATTCCAGATTTTCATATTGGAACAAGCCTTCAATGGACTGGAAATACAATATAGCCTGCAATGTCCTCTCACCCAAATCTCTCAATGTTACCAAAAACACTGGAGCCATCACAAAACTATAAAGGGAAACTCGTGAAACAAGAACAGGAATTAAACCGAAACCACAATGTTCCTGTGGGCAGCTGTTGTGCTGGACCCAGAAACTCCTCGTCCTAGCATGCAGAAGAGGTGACGGTGTGGGGTGGAAAGACCTGTCGCAGTTCATAAGGCAGCAAGGGGGAAACTGGGTTTGCAGCCACAGTGAGGAAACCCAGGAAAACCTCACGAACACCAACATCTACAACAGAACAGCATTTCCTGCCGTGTCTTGGGTTGTGGGATTTCTGTTAGATGGGGCACTTTAAGAAATTATTTTTAATAGCTATTAGTTCAGTGATGTCTTCTTTCAAGGTTAAAAAATAAAACATACAAAGCTGATGATAGTGAGATATATGCACGGAAAAGGAAGAAAAGGAAAAAAGTGTCCTGTATTTTAATCAGCAGGTATAACACAAGTGGCAGGGATCTGTGTGGTCATACCACTGTAGGAGTGGCAAGTGTATTTCCCTGAACGAGGTTATAGAGGAAGCACTGAGATGTGTCGAAGTCAGTCGGTACAGGAACCCCCACTTAGCACATTTCGGGGGTCCTTGTTCGCGCTGACAGCTAGCGGGACACTGCGCCACAAGGGCGGCGCGAGGCCCAACAAGCTCGTGCTGGGTTTTTCATTTTGACAACATATCACTTCTCAGACTGAGCGACAATCACTGTCCTGCAACCTGGTGCCCACCGCGCCTCACCTGGTGCCAGGCACCAGCGCCCACCGCGCCTGCTGGCCAGGGCAGCCCCGCAGGGCGGGACGCGAGATGCTGCGGAAAGGCTTCTCCTTCCGACACCAGTCACTGCGGCACAAACGTCAGAAACATTTTTCTGCTGAACTCTGCTGTCATTTACGTGGCCATATTTCTTACCCTTAGACACGTTACAAGCATAATGGCGAATGCATAAATGAATGCACAATGATTACGGATATTTATATGCAGCCTGCTAGTGAGAGATCGCGCCTATAATTCATGTGTGGCAAAGCCACAAAATTATGAAGGTTTCTTACCACTGCCATTTATAATTCAATGGGAATCCATTACGTTTTTATTCCTCGTGTTACATGAGGCAATTTATGACTGTCTGTATATCACATCATGTTTTAAAGGTGATGATAATATAAAAGCAGCCTGACCTCAAAAGGGAATAACTGATTCAAGCAAAATGCTATTTCACAAAATGTATGTTTGATTTCTTAGAGCAATAAGTAACTATGTGCAACACTTTCTATATTTTAATTATGACATTCATTTTGTGAAATCATTTTCATCAAAATAATCTCTTTCTTGACTAATTTCACTTTATTTTCATTTCAGGAGAAAAGGCATGATTTTTGTTTTTGTTTTTATTGTTATTTATTTAATCACAACCAAACATACAAAATCAGCCTATTTCAGAAGCTTTAAATTAGCTCATTCTCTCAACTTTTTCATTCTGGTCATTCCCAAGCTGTTCTGAGATCAATACTGAGCTGCTCCCAACCCAAATGGAGATTTCAAGACTGCTGCAATTTAATCACCTCCTAATGATGCTGTGAGGCATTTGATGCACTTAGCCATGCTTAGAGTTACTGTGATGACATCACTAAAAGAGGCCATGAATTCATGCCAGATAGTTGTAATGCCTAACCATGCAGGACTGGATCGGATAAAGCCATACTCACTATCTGCTACTTAGAAATGAAGTAACATTTGTCATAGCAACTATCCTGCGTCCTCCACAGAAGCTGCAAAGGCAACCAGATGATCCCGATATCCCATTAGCTACATCGTGCCATTCCTGAATATGAGGCACAACATGAACGTTCCTTTATTACTATTATTATTGTTGCTGTTATTTCTAAGGATAAGAGTTCTATGATATTCATTTTGTTTCTTAACAGCAATACCATTTGGTTCATACATTTGCAAACCTACCATATTTTAAGTTTCAGATTCTTAAGTTTCCAATATTAAGGACAGGATTGCCATACTCCAGTTACGTATTTTTTAAAATCTGTGAATTCTGTTCTCTGTTGAGGAGCTAGCTGCCTTTCTGTGGACATAAGTATTTCAGAACAGATTCATAAAAACTGACAGCTAGCTAAACTTTATACATCTTGACCTCACTAAGAGCTCAGTTTCACCTGCACTAGAGGCATTTATATTGGCATAATGTGTTACACAAGTATAGTTGAAGTCAAATTACACTTAATAAGCTAGACTGTATTTCAAAAAGAAGATGAAATAATGGCTATAATATTTAATGTGCCACTTAACTGTCACATTAATAGTAAATCTATCAGTAAAGATGATGGAGCTGCAATGATTTAGCAGTTGCCAATCCAGACCACTAGAGCTTTACGAGTAATAGCAGCAAACACCATTGTGGGAGCAATCCATGCCTCTTCTCTTATGGAGGATTACTCTCTTGAAATTCCTGAATAGCCCCAATTAACTGGGACCAGTCATGGGGCTACCCAGAGTCAGTCAGTGTACCAGAACGTGGATCTAGCAAGCACAGAACATTACTCTATTTTCCAGGCATATCTTAGATGGGGCTTTATGCAACACCTGAAGGATTTGGTTGTTGTTACCCTTACAGTGCCTAAAGACAGACAGCTCTTTTTCAGCACCAGCCAGGAATTCCTTCTCAGACTCACCTGCACTAGCAGAAAGGAACCATTTCCAGCCAGACCAGCTCCCTGAACCAACTCATGGCATCTTATCAACATGCCAGAGATCAGAGGAGACAGCATATGGGACCAAAGCAGCCCAGACTTGCATCATTTAAGCTGCCATGGAGCTGCGTACGTAGAGTGGAAACAGCTGAAGGCTGATTTAAGTTACCTCATAGCCCCCAGCTGCTGCTGATTCTAAGTCCAGGTAATGACTTTCCCATGCTTGCTGTGACACCAAGTGTTCGTACGTACAGAATAAGGTGTCTGAATCTTATATTTACTATGTAATATATTTTACTTTATATGGGTTATAGTCTAATTTAACTGTAAGTAATAATTACATCTAATTAAAATATATATTAATTTATATTTTTAATCAATTTATTTTAGTTTAGTTAGTTAGTTTTAAATCTTTTATTTTTGGAAATGGAAAAACAAGTTTATCTTTCTGCATTCAGTACCTGGTCTACTTCATCTGTACGTCTTGTCATTTAGTTGCTTTCCAGTGATGCATTCCAGGCCCTCCCCATCCATCAGGAGACTATTTTCAGTTTTTTTGCGTATCATCCTGACTACACAGCACTTCATACTGAAGCAGTAGTTTTTTCTTTTCATATGAAGCAAGCTTAATGTTAGACAAAGGTACAAATTCAGCTCCTGCAGTCTAATGCTTGAACTTTGATTGAACTCTTCACTCACCAAGGAAAACTGCAATTGTCCAAATAGCCTCCTCTTTAAGGAAAGACAACAGCTTGAGTTCCACCATTCATTGCACTGACTGCCAAAATAGGTTTAGCAGATGCTGCATGGCCCACATACTTGAAACCATTTTTCCTTGGGCTCTGAACATTGTTCTTCAGCCACATGCTAGAACCAGTGGAAAGCTCCACGGTCCATTACAAACATCCTGAGCTATTTGATCATTCAGGCTAGAAAGCCCCTGCAGATTATACATGAAAACATGCTGGTTTACAATTAGCTGCTTTAGGCTATACACTGTATAAATTTGTGCTTGGTGCACTCTGTGAAAAGCTTTCTGAACAGAAGCTGAAACCCTCATTTCTATCTTTAATACTGACCTCCCCCAACAGTAAGTCGCACGGCCACCGTGGCCAGCTGAGAAATTCAGTAGCCTCTGGCCACAGATAACCATCCACTAAGTAACCTTAAATACTATGCTCTCAAGGTTAAAAAATGTGTTTAAGATTACTCTGGCTTTCAGTTCACATTCTTGCATCCTTCCTGAACTCCAGCTTCCCAGGAGATTCTGGTCAGTGATTGATACAATGTGTTTTTCCTCTTGTTCTTAAAAGTTGATTAATTCACCACAATAGGTGGGGTACATTCTTTAAGCACTGGAATGAGAGCTGGACAGCACAAAACAGCACAAAAGGAAGATAAAACTGTGGTGAAAACAGACCTGGGCTAGTAGTAGTGAGTCGTGAGAAGCGCACAAAAACCTCTACCAGACACGAGACCTTCCACAAAGCAGCTCATTGCATCTCCCTCCCAAAAAGTCTGTAAGTCTCAACTAATGTTCTGGTTATTATGAAACATTTTCGCGTATTAACATTAACCGAGGATATATATAAATGAAAATTTTCTCTCATCTTTGAGGCCTATTCAGGGAAGGCACCAAGAAAGAAAACTGCTCAATATACAGTCTAGATTAATATTGTCTGCATAATGAACCTGACTTTATAGACAGAAATTATTCCAACTATTTTCCACATAACATTTTAAAAGACGGTGACTTTTATCTTCTCCATATATATTTTTCCCCTACGCTCATCCTCTTAACTCACCCATATAACTGCCAAAGGAGATCTCGCAGAAAATACAGACCAGCTTTCACTACAACTGAAGTCTTATATTTCATTACAAGATAGGTCTCATCATTTACTTTTCACATTACAAATGGAATTAGGATGTAATTAACACACATCAAATAATAAAACCACTCATAAGATTACTGCAAAAAATTCCTTTTAAAATCAGAGGGAATTAGTAATAGTGTAGAGGGTTTGCCTTTGTACAGTACAGATATTCACGCTTACTAAAAAGTCCTCAGCCATGGAAGATCTGACTATTGTAAGTACAGCTATTACTTCTAGACAGGTCGCAAAGCAGAAGAAATGGAGTTCTCATCTATAGTGGTAGTTACCACTGCACTGTGCATACATATGCAAACTGATTGTTTTAAAACTCACATTGCTTACATATGCAAAGTATCACATTTTGCGCACATATTTTGAGTTCAGAGCTCAAAGCATCGCTGCACTAGTGCCTAGAGAAAAATTCAACCTTAAAGGTGAAGTCTCTCTACTGCTGTTGATTTTCTTGAGATGTTATTTAATCTACCAGTGCTATCATTGATTTAACAGGCCGATGCTAATGATTTTTTCATAAATACTGAAAAAGACAGCCACAGAAGAGATGCTAGGAAGGCAGGTGTTTACCTGCTGAAGTTGTATTTGCATGCAAGGTGATTAATATATCTTGGGTCACAACAGCTCTTCAGGATAAAATTTCAGATGTAAGCAAGCTGAGACAACCCCTATCTAGCGTGGGAAGCTGATACATACGGCAAAGAGAGTATGTTTCATTTCCTTAATGAGAGTCTTCTTTTTCCTTCCTCCACGGTCTCCCATTTCTAGAAGTTATTAGCATTAAAATGCTATTCCAACAGATAAAAACATTCTTCTCCTTTACTTTATATTTTGCTTTGTTTGCTTTGTGCAATAACCACTTTCTAAAGTATGGAAAAGAAAAAAAAATCAAAGAGGGAAAAGCCTGCTTTAAAGGTACAAGTTTGACATTTTACAGCAGCCTATAGCTTATTTCAGCATAAGTCCAAATGCAATGTGCTTCCTGTCCAGGCTTTGTTACACAGCGGAAATCCGTTGCATAGATGGGTCAAAACAAACTAGAATTACTGTATTCAAAAAGGAAAAAAAAGTCCCCGTTCCCACATATAATTGTATTCAAAGTGCATTTGATAGCATTTACCAAAATGCTGCAGTCACTAAGTGGCACATAAACCCAATAAATTTAAGCAGGGAAGACTTGCTTAACAGGAAATAAGAACAGATACGGGAGATGTAATAGATAACCACACCATGATCCCCGGCTACAGAACAGCTCAGCAGCAGCAGCCTGATCTTCCTTCTCACCTACTCTCTGCTGGGCCTACATCCTCTTTCCACTCGAAGCCCACATCCTTGAGGCAACCCTAAGCTTTATCTCTAGAAGAATCTTTTATTGCTGAAGATGAATCCTTCAGGAGTGTATTGGGGTATGCTGCGTCACCGACGTGTTCTTCAGTACTACAGTTCTGTCCATCCCACTATACATATCAATCAATCCTTTGTCTTTGGTTACCCCCTTCTGTAACTACAGCCCTTCTCTTCCCTGCTCTCCTTTCACAAACAGATTTCCTCTGTCTTCATGACATGTGAAAGGCACTCTCCTTTAGACACTGAAGCAGACTGGTATTACAGTATTCTTTCAGACATCAGCCGGGCATCTAGATTATGTCTTCCCCTTGCACCATGACACATATCTTGAACTGAATGCCTTCAAAAAGCTGAAGGATCAGTTGTTTGTGTTCTCTTCAATAAAAGTCTCCTCTTGCAACCAAGGAGGGCAGAAATTTCATAAGTGGTCCAATAGGTAAGCATGTGCAATGAATGTCACGGGAAATACTAGCCTGGGGTACCTGAACTCCAAAGCATCTCCTGGCAATACCAGCCCCGTTTCACTCCGTGACAGACGGACGGAGGAAAAGACAGAGAGCCCACTGGGTCATCAGGGAGACTACCTCACACCTGGTACATTCCACATTCTGCTCTCATAAAAACAGAAGTACTGCACAAGCTTCAGGGATCCTTTGGCCCAGATGTCCCTACATCAGTTGTTAAACCAGAGAAAGAAGAAACCCTTGACAGCAAACAGGCGTCCCCTGGCGATACCGTGAGAGCACAATACGTGCCCTTCCCTATCACGCATCTTTGCAGCAGCAGCAGTGTAGGCTTCTTATTGCTGACAACGTAATTTGTATTTGCATCATTTATACAACTGGAAGTAGCTAGCACCACAGAGTTAGATAATACATGTAACACAACGCAGAGAAATGTCACCAATCCAATTAAAATCAGAAGGCTGCTTCTGCTTTCAAGAAAACGAACACAGCATTTGATTTTAAATGGTATTAAAAGTCCTTAAGATCATCACCGTATTTCTTAGTACTTTAGACAGAGATGCTTCCAAGTTGTATCAACCTGCAGCAGTAAAGCCAAAATTCTGATCACCTTACTCATGCCAGTAGTACTACTAAGGGAAATGGGACAATCCTTCCCAACGTGATACACAATTAGTTGTATTATATCTAGAATGAAAACTCTAAGCCATCCTTAAACATACACGATCCACAAAAACCAGAAAATCAGACAGCTATTTGAGTCATTCACAAACAAATTTGTTTCAAGGGGCTTCATCTATATTCAGCCTTAGAATTTAAAGTAAGGCCAATTTTAAAACTTAATTAAGCTACAGCTGGGTAAGTCGATAAAGAAGTTAACCCAGTGCATTCAACTCTTTGCAGAAGTGGAGAAAAGAGCACTTTGTGGGCCAAGTCTGAACTGATTTCAAACCAAAAAGCCACCTGCCCAACGCTTTGCCCAGCGGGGCCCTGTTCTAGCCTGGACACCTTAACGAACTTGACCAGCAAACTGTCCCACAGGTCTGACCTTAGCTTTGTGACCCACACACACTTTTGTAGATGAGATATCAATGCAGCTAAAAGGAGGTGTTTTAGCCCTGAAGCACCAGCGCAAGATCTACATCAGGCTGTGGAAGGGTGGCTTATGGCATGCATATCCAGTCATCCCAGAGAATATTTTCAGCATGGGCTAGGCTACACCTATGGTTGCTGGGAAAAAAAACAGAAAAGCAGGAAAGCCAGATTTGGTCACCCCAGGTTCCCTAGCACTGCAGGCAGGGGGACTGCTCCCTTCGGCTGTTCAGAGACTTGAGGGGCCCAGCTTCCCTGCAGCACAGAACAACCCGGAGCAGGCGCAGAAGCAGGCAGGGCCCGCTGCGCAGAACAGAACCGGAGGAGGCTGCAGCAGGGAGCAGGAGGCGCTGTGTAATGGCGGGGCTGGGCTGGGCTGGGCTGCTCCTCGCAGCCGTGGATGTTGAGCACACGTGGACTGGCCGGGAAAAGGGAGGAAAGGCGGTGTGCTGCGGGAAAGGGACGGGGTGGGAAGGATCCCTACGCAGCAAAAATAAATAAATAAAAATAAAAATCTCGGCTTTGTGACGGGATTATCTGCCACCACCCAACCATCACCTCCACCTCTTTAGTCGCAGCAATTCCTTTCAAGCCAGCACGCCACACTGCTGCAAGCTGAGGAATCTCTCCCGCACCCCAGGCTCCTGGCAGCACCTTATCAATAACGGCGGCACGCTAATGGGCGGCTCTGCCCAACAGGCACAACTTCTCCTGCAGGAGCGGGAAAGCCTCCGACCCTCCAGCAATAAGCAGAATGAAGCAAAGACTGTTCTGTCACTGAATTCTTTTGGTTACGCGAACCTCACAGATTTATGCTGCAAACTATATTTGTTCATATTTATTAACAAAGGCATGTGGTACAGCAGTCTCATTTACTCATACGCTAGTTGGTCTCTTCCTCTGTAAAGCCAAATCAAAACCTGGAATTTCTCATTTTCCTGATTTGCGATGCATTAAGCCCTTGCTGCATAGTTAAACTCCATGACTACAGTTGCCTCTTCGTTGTCTCCTCTACCTTCAGACTGTCATGTCAAAATAAAGCACAGCATTTTTTCAAACATAACCCAAGACACCTGAACTGGTCAATCACTGCTAAAGAAGTAAATCCACAGTTTCAGCTATTATTCAAGCTACTGTGAAAAGCAGGAGTTTAAAAAGCAGCCACAGTAGAAGCCCTTTATATCTGCATCTGTATAATTGTCAGAGATCATCTGCTCCAATAGCGTAAACTGACTCATAAAAAATTCTTATTTTGTTACAGGCTTTCATGTATTATATTAAATATCTCAGCCTGCCCATCGACACAGTTCCACTGTCAAATCACGCTCTGAAGTACCCATCACTTTGTCTTACTTTGACACTGTCTTAAAGGAAATCTACTTTTTGTAACAACAGTAGTAACACCTTTTATTTTTTTTCCTCCAGATAAGACAGGACAGAAAATCTTTGCTGTGACAGTCAGAGAGCGTTTATGTGAAACAACCACTCTGCGGCGCGCAGATGTGCTCCTCTACCTTCGTGCTGGCCAGGCCTTCCCGCGCTGGGCTGAAGAAGGCGGCTGTCACCACAGCACTGCCTCCCACGAGAGCCCAGCTGCCCTCCCCAGGCCCACGCAACACCTTTGCTCCCCCAGCTGGAAGCCACCAAAGAGAAGCCACCAGCAGCCAACAGCACATTCCAGTTTGTTGACTCGCAGCATTTCACTGCTATTTGTATGCGGGCCTTTTTGTTTCTGAAGATCCAGATTTTAAAAATTGGCTCAGATTTAGTGCTTACGTTTCACAAGACTTCTGCACGCTTTTCCTGTGTGGCAGCCCTGGCTGTGACAACGCTCCTCGGGGATGGCTTGACATGGCTTGTATTTCATCCAAGCCTCCACTAAAGCAGCCTTTCTGAGGCTTTAAAGGAAACACGTAGAAGGCATTTTTCATTGTGCCGTGGTGCACCTGCAGACTCTGGCCAAGGTCAGGAGCAGAAACAACAAAATTCTTCAAGAAAGCCAGTTCCTTTGTCTTCTGAACCTGGGCAGGAAACGCTGGAAGTGTCACAAGAAAGTTTTTCTAATGAGATCTTAGCCCAGTCTTGCAGAAGCCAAATAAAGCTTGGAGGAATAAATGCGCTAACATCTGGCTATTTCAGTCAAATATTTTAACATGCCAGATCCTCACTTTCAGGGAGGTTTCTGTGCTTCAGACCAGGAGCCCAAAGCAGCCCCAAAACTCTGCCTTGAGAGGGCTGCAGGGTCAGGGTCCGAGTCAGACCGCTCGGGCTGGGCGGCCACGGGTGCCAGGCAGGGCCTGGAGCTGGGACCCGCTGCCCTCAGCTGACCTCAGGCAACCTTCGGACGAGGGCTGTGAGCTGCTCCATAACACGAGTAATACTAATTACTAGGCATTTTATTTCAAAGGCACCTGAAGCACATTTAAAAACATTGCATTCAGAGTGCAAATAATACATAAAAGGTGCTTTTTTGAAAATCAAGTGTTTTAAAATTATGCTTTCTTTTCAAAACACATTTTTAAAGTTAAATCAGCATAATTTTCTGCTGCATTAAACCAGCGACAAGTCAAAATAGCTGTAAATCTACTTGCAGTAATTCATGAACATTTATCTTTCCTCTTGTTTACTGTAAATATATCGCAATCAGTTAATTAGTGGCGTGTTTTTTCAGGAGTGCACTCAGGCAGACAGACCCTCATACAAGTGGTCATGCACAAACTTTACAAACTGCAAAATCATTCATTTTCTGTTTCTCTGAATTTCCAGAATTTATGTAAATTCTGAAAAGTCCAAGCATGGATTTAAATGTCTTAAATTTTCCATTGTGCTTTTAAATATACATATTCTTTCCTTTGAGATCCTGTTTGGATGATATAGCCAATTCTTACTCTTTTTAATCTCTGTTAAAGTGCACAGGGATGGGCACGGCACAACCATTTGTACATTCAAGATGAAATATCAGCAAAAGAAAATTGTCCAGGGCAGATATATTTCAGCATGAATCATTAATCCCTAAAGCTTGAGCCTTTTCATTATTCATTACACATTTTTCATCCTGTATTATTCCCTCAGTTAGCAGAGCTGCAATGAGATACTTACAGATCAGAAATGTTAGCACATGACTGGAGAGACTCATCCCATACCTCAGCACTAACAAACTGAGCAATTCAAAGGTAACCAGAAGATTAAAAATGAATTTTCCACTGCATTGCAAAGATGACAGTCACTGAAACTTGGTATTTACAGACCAGGCCCTTCAGCCTCTGTGACTAGTTTCCCTGAACTGTTTGCAGGGTACGTCTTTCTGCCAAAAGCACCCAAACCTAAATTCTTGGATTTCCAACAGATTTGTGCTCCCCTTATGCTGTTGGAAGCTAGGAATTTATTTATGCAGTTATAAATGTATTTCTTCTATTAAGAATTTAATGTTATTTTACCAGTTCTAGCAGAAGACTGGGACGTTATATTTTACGTTCCGTTGCAATGGTTAAATTCAAAGTAGTGCAAATCAGAGCAGCTTCACTGCAGAGGAGACTAGCATCACAGCTGAGAATGGCCTCCAGTGTTTAAATAAAGGAAAATACTGGCTGCTGATGCCACCACACGGATGGATCAGTTTCAACAGGACGGGGGAAAAAATCCATACTGACTGATTTCCAAGCCATTAGGAGTTCTTACACATACACTCACTGGCTAAAAGAGGCACAATGCAGACTGCAGAACAGGAACAATACATAGGGGATCGTCAGTGATACACTTAAACCATCTGCATTTGCACAGTGTTTGGCAGCAAAGCCAAAAATAAGGCAGCCTGGGTCTGGAGGTATAATAAAGGGAGTGCATATAAATGAGTAAAAGTCACTGAACCAATTTACAAGGCATTAGTGCATTGGCTCCCAGACTTAAACCCCTTAGCAAGAATTCTTTCAGAGCAGCTCTCTCCACCCTCCTTTTGGCAAACGCTCAGACACGCTCAGCCCAGTGGGCAGATTCATGAGCAGCTTTTATATAAAGCACATGTATCTGCTTCCCTCCTCCCATGCGCTAGCTTAACAAAACAAAACCCCAGTCTGAAATCCGGTGCCCCCGGGGAAATGGTGGCAGCTATTTGAGATTTGGGTCCATCGGATCCGTGTCGCACAAGGCTGGGAAGTCTCGCACGCAGCCTGTGCGACGCGGCGGAGCCCAGACCCCACACCTCGCGCTGCTTCCTCCCATCGCTGGCACCTCACGCGCTGCCAGCCGGGTGCCGCCGCCTCTCTCCCTCTCCGTGAAAGCGCACACCAGNGCGCACACCAGAGGGATCTGGCCGGCCCCAGGAGCGACCTGCCGGCCAGCTGGGGCTGGCACGCCGCGCAGCGAGGCCGCGTGTGCGTACGTGCGTGCTCCTTGCCGGGCACGGCAGAGCGCTGCTGGAAGGTGCTCCTGCCCACCCGCGTGATGAATCGGGGCGAATGGGGCATGACCGTGACCCGATGCAGGGGATGCTAACGTCATGGCGTGACTTCACGCGTGGAGAATAATCACTGCAGTGCCAGAAGTTCAATGCAACACTATAAAAGGAAAATCTGGAGACTTCAAGGGGCATCGAGGAAAGCATTTAAGATATGGGTCATCTCGTGTCCTGTAAACACACAGCATCGCTTCCCTTCCAGGAGCTTGTTTATTCGCAAAGACTCGTCTGCAACTGAACAAAGCACTAGCGAGACACGTTCCTGCTCTGGCAAGTTTACAGTGGGTATGGTGAATCAAAGTCGGGAAAGACACTGAGCTGAAATGGCACCCCAAAGTCACCCAGAAAGTAACCCCAAGCCTGTGACCTGCTCTTCTTTGTACCCTGCTGTTTTCACCTCCAATACTGAAAACCTTACTCTCAGGATAAAACTCCTTCTGCACTTGATTAGCCTCATAAATCCCAGCATCACAGAGCTATTTGTGTGATGCAGCTTTTGGGATGACATCTCTCCAACATCTGGAATTTTTATTTGGCACATACCTTGCAGATCAAGCAGTAATCAGACTTTTTATCTCCTCTGAGGCTCTCGCAGAACAGTAAGAGGCAAAAAAGTTTGACTTAAGTCTTTTGAAAGGAAAATCAGCATTATTTCAACCTTTTTTAAAGTTTACCTAAAACCTTCTTTTGTTTCAGAGTTTCATAGCAGACGTTCAATTTCAGAGCAAGTCAAACAGCCAGCATTGCTGAGTGCAGGGACTGAGATTCACTGCCCTTGATCACCCCACCGCTGAAGTCGGGAGCTTGCAGTGACACATTTCAGTTGGCAGCATCTGACCCATTAATGGGGAGAACGTCACATGAAAGGCAGTGTCAGGACGGGTAGATCGGTTACGTGAATAGTGTCGGAAGGAAAGAAAGGAGGCCATATCCCTGTTTCTCTCCAGCTCCCGATTCCTGATATGCTGCGTCCCTTCCAGAGAGAGGCATCGCAGCACACAGTCGGGACACGAGCACAGTGTGTGGAGAAACACAAGACAGGGTTTAAGCAAAGACCCCCTCCCAGCAGCCCCCCGGCACTACCACTCCATCCCCTGCTGGAGACCCTGTTTGGTCCTGCTGATTTTTTTAAACGAATGCCACGGCCATAGTTTGCACTGCAAACTTTACCAGAAATGAGGATGGATGTTACCCGTTTCGTGTCAGACCTGGGATAACAGAGAGAAACTTCTCCACCAAACATGAGCTTCCTATTTGCATCACCAGTCAGAGGTGAAAGCTGGGCTGCTTCTGTAAACAATCGGCAATGATAATGAAGGAAGGGTAACTATTTTTATCAGTTTTGTTTAAGTGCGAAAATAAAAGTTTGTGCAATGTTCTTTTGTGTTTTATTATTATTATTATTTTTATTATTTTTTAAAGAACATTTCTAATGAAAGCAGATATGTTCTTTGGGTTAAAAAGTTACACCAAAACCAAGACTATCAAAACGCCAAAACCATTTCTGGAAAGTTTCTGATCAGCTTCACACCTCTGCACTAGACCTGCTCTTCAAACTCAAACTACACATCAAGGTTAGCGGGCCTCAGCTAGCCTGCAGACTTGCTTGGTAAAATCCCTGTGGACTGTGTTTTCATTGAACTAATCAGAGGGATTTATTGTTCCTTTCTTTCAGTTCAACGGGAAGGCAGTTTCATTTTACAGCTCCCGCTCAGAGTGCTACGAAGACTTTTAGTACAATTTGGATGCGTTTTCTACCATCTTTATTTTCCTGTCTTTTCCAAACAAGGAAACAAGATAGTCTGGGGTCGTTCCCCACTGAACGGTTTAGCCTCAAGTCCTGCAGTCATCAGTCTTCATGCAGCCACAGGTCTCTCATATGACGAGAGATTTGCCTGATTAAGGAGCACAGGATTTGACCTTCCAGGAGAGATCCAGCTTAATGAAATGCACATGGTACAGCCATAGCGGTACTCCGGCAAATATTAAAGAGAAATGTTATCGCATGACCCCAGCAAACATCCAATTCCACCAGCTTGAACTAAAATTCCTCAGCATTTTTTTTTAAATACACCTTACATTAAAAATAAATAAACAAATAATCAGAGCTACATTCTTTTGTTTGCCAAATCTGCCAAAAGGAAGCTGAGTCAGGCTCGCTGCAGGATACGCACCTCCATCTGTGACAAAAGGAAAAGGGTTACCAAGTGGAAATGACTCAGAGCACTGCACTGCCCTGATTGAAAGTCCCAGGAGTAACAAGGCAACTTTCTGCACAGATTAAGCTTTCCACATGGAGCAGTAATTGTTATTTTTTAAACTTTAAGCAATGTTACTTCCAGAGAGGCTTCAGACAACTGTCAGATACAATTGCACATTTAAAATGGGAGGGGATTTTACAAGGATTATCTAAACTGTTCAAAATTAGCATTTCAGGTTTATTTTTATAGCTGAAGGAAAGCTTGTGCACTCTTCTAGCACAGTTCTTAGCTGGTCATAAAAACACTGACACCAGTATTATTGTTGTGACTGCATTTCAAATCTCGGCAGACCTTCCCTTGCACTGTGCCCTAACATGCTGGTTTTTGGAAGACAGATTACTAGGTCTAACCTTGCCTATTGTTACAGAAGTATTCTTCGGCCATGTTGCCAAGTGTAAAGCCCCTCTCCAGGAGAGTCAAACAGTAAGATAGTTGCTTATAAGGAATTAAAACATCAGTTGCAGCTGTGTCAATAGCTGCCTTCGGTTTTGACGACAGCTTACTAAGAAGGGCTTATTTATCATATGCAATTTCACTGTAATTAGACTTAGTTGCAAAGAAGAAAAATCCTTACTCAGTGAAAGGCATGGGCTATTCCTCCAACTTTGCTGGAATTTCTGCTGGCTAGGCAAGCAATGAACTTGTTCCTACAACTATAGTTCCCATTAGTTCTTGGAGGAGAACTTCACAGACCGTTAATCAGATGGGACAGCCAACAAGCACTACAAGGAAAAACTGAAACAAGATGTAACTAAAAGCTATTATCATAAGAGTCATCCTGCTTTGCTGGCTACACAGAAAATGATGAAATTTCAGTTTCAGATCACCAGACAGATCTCCTCAGCAGCAGATAAAATACAATTCTGAAAAAAGAAGCAAGTTTTAATCTCACATTTATTCTGTGCAGTTATCAATTCCATTAATTTATACTAACCCAATCCCAGGTATCCATGTATAGTGAGAACAGTCAAATTTAACAGATTTAGCACAGTAAATGAGGGCTCCGTTTCTGCCCATTATAACACGTTATTCCTTTCAGCAGTAACAAGATGACAGTTATTACTTTAGATTCACAGAAATGTCAAATTCAAACTATGCACAAGCATCTGCAAAGCAAAGTTGAGGTTTACCCCACCCAAAAAAGGAAAGACTATTTTAAACTTCCCTAGCATAAGCAGTATGGGAGATTGCTCAGACAGCAGCAATGAAGTAACCCGGGCTAACATATAAACCTTAGGAAGAGATGCTGATCTGGCCCAGGCACATTTAACCCAGGCACCACAAGCTCAAAAAAGAGCAGCTAATGAACATCTGTGGGAAAACCTCTGGGAAAAAAAAAAAAAAAAGGGCAAGTGAGCCAGTGGGAACAGCTGGACACAACAAGGTAGAAAACTTGTAGAGCAGTGCTGAACAGACCCGTGTAAGAGACTTGGTGTCATCTGGGGAAGGAACTTGACAGCAGCAGACAAAGGCTGTGAACTGCGAGTAAATAATTCTCTCTCCTTTTGCTCACGCCACCAGCTCCATTCGTAACATGAGTGACATTGAGCAGTGGGAAGTCCCTACATGCTAAGGATGCTCTTCATTTTTTACCTATTCCTTTCACTTCCAGAAGTGTTACTATTAAATAAGATTTCATACATAAAATGAGGCATCTAGAGGGTAAGTATACCTGCTGATGTTGTCTGATCATGCACAGGATGTTTCCTGTTACCAATATTGATGTAAATTACCAATATTTTGTTTAAAACAATACCACCTTGCTTACAAAAGCAGTCAACCAGCAAGGGGTTTTTCCAAAGTCTTCTGATTTGGCACTGATAATAAAATGTCTGAAAGTCTAAGGTCTACAGAAAACCTTGCTTGCTAGCATTTTGAGTCTGCAGCTTTGAAAACTTGATGAAATTCACTACCTGGAAAGTGTAGTAGTGAAAATATCTGGGATTAAATAGAGGAAATGGGGTGGTTTGAACCAACAGGAGCTCTGCCTTCTGTTGAGAGGGATGCAAAGATAGGTTGTTCATTCAGTAAAATTTCAGGGCACATTCCCTCATAGCCAGAAAGAAACTTTTAAGAATCAGCTCAGTAGAGGTGAAATCTGTAAAACAGAATATGAAGGTTTTGAGATTTTAATAAGGTTTCTAAAATTTAAATGAAATTATCTTCCTTAAAGCTTATAAATGGCTTTCAGTTACTCTATTGAGCTCTGAAACAGGGCACGCTGAAAATGCCTTTAGAAACATTCTCTTTTTTTTTTTTTCTTGAACTTTTCACCAGAGAAGTCACCTAAGACAAAGCTTATTTAGTAGGCATCAAAACAGACCTTAGCAATCTAGGCCTGTTGCCCCAGGGCAACAGGAAAACATGCACAGAAAACAATCCTCTTCTCCCATTTCTTTCTTCGGGTAATGGACATGAAGGGCTCTCTTATCCTCATCCTTTGTTTAGATCAGCTAAATAGCATGCTTACTCCCAAGTCACAGATATGAACATCAAAGGCTATGCAACGGTTGTAAATACAGTTGAAGTCATTTGCAAAAGGAAATCATATCTGGGACAGCTGTCTGCTGTGGGTACCACTTTATCGCTGAGCTACATCCTGACCAGATAGCTGCAGTTCCCTGGAAAACTCCTATCACCATTCTCCCTGCTCTTCTCTCAGCCATGAAATAGGAAAGGCTTATTTTCTTGTAAGGGATCTTAATTCTAGTTGCTCTCCTTAAGTAAGACTTTGAAAAATGTCTCCTCATTAGTTGCTTAACTTTTCTGAATAACTAATGTATCAAAATTTTTAAAACGCCATTCATCTCTGCTGCTGTACACTATAAAAATGTGAAATAATAAAACCAATCTCAGCCTTCTAGAAAGCTAGGAAATCAATCCCATCACCTGTGCTGGGATGTGATGACAAATAGGAGCAAGAGAATATTTAACTGTGGATCATTATCATTTAAAGTCCTACTTAAGATACGCTGAACATTTGCCAACTTTTATTATAACTGTTTAAAAAAAAAAAAGTGTGTTTTGAGCTAAGTCCCACTTTTTCAGATTTCTTTCTGTGTTATTAGTAAAAAAAAAAAAATCCTCTTTCGCTTGTACTGTACAATGTCAGAGCTACACCTCTGTGTTGGGCTTTCACATGCAGATAGGGTTCAGACAACAACAGGTGGAACAGAAGGAGGCATTGCAGTCCCACAGAAGGTTTTGGGTGCTCAGGCTAGGCTGTAAGGAAGCCCACTGGGTCACCAGATTGGCCTCACTGAGCAATACCCTGACTTCAGCTTCATGCGAGTGACAGTATTAGGGACGCTGAGGTTTTGGTGAGCTTTCCCGAGGCTGCAGCTGCACAGCAAGCCAGGTTCAGTAATGCAACACAAACACGGAATCTCTCCCTTCTGTCTGGCCTGAGTGGTCTAGAGGCATAAAACCAACCATAATCACGATGCTTCGAACATTTTCTCCTTCTGGAAGGCCCACCCACACTGTCCTGCATCTGGGGTCATAATTTTACCTGTGAAAAATACTGTTACTTTTCATTTTCACATCCAGCACTGATAGAGTCTTACAGGAAGCCCAGTCTCACCCAAATGAGGGCTTCAGCTTTTTTACTTGTGGATACAAAAATCCTTACAGAGAGGACATCTCCAAACTGCTTTAAAATGTCATGTTTGTGCTAAACAGGCATAGTCTGTGCTGATCAAGTATCAGACACTATTTAAAGTACCATTTTTGATAATTCCGAAAATTCTTTGTAAAATGATACTAAATAATGTACCAGCTTCTGTGTTTCTCTTGGAGCCAATTTCCTTTTATTCAGCTACCTCGTTAGAGGCAGCGACAAATAAGTCAGTATAGCAATAATAAGGCTAAGTTTATCTTGTTTCCTCCACTCCCTTCTCTCACTGTATTACTAAGACTTGGAACAATAACAGGATGCCGGGATGCAGGATGGGAAAAGGCTGACTCCCAGATGGAAAACCTTGGAGATTGGATTGTGAACACTCCCAGTATTGCTTAATGAAAAGAGAAGTGGATTTTTCTGTTTGTTCTTCATTTTCTTTGTACTGCTTAACATTTTGGGATACTGTTGATTTTAGTTTGCCTCATTTGGGAACAAACCGAAGCTCTACCAACTCTGACTCAGGTAAGGAATAAACGGTATTTGCTGTCCTTCAGCTGTGAAGTTAATTGCAAAGATTTCTTATCTCCAACAAAAATGTTTTCTAATGTTTTAAATAAGTTAAGAAATACCAGTGGACAGGCTATGAATTTTATACTTATCCACAGCATCCTTTGGGCCTAATATTTGATAGCATTTAAACCAAATTAAGTGTAGACAACAGCAGAGCTGTTCACAATTTACACTGGAAGAGGAAAATTTCTAAATTTCCTGGGCTATACCACAATGTTCCAGATACTTTTTTGTAGTTCTGTTTTGTAATATTTAGATTATGTTGCCAATGTTCATTCACAACAGAAAAAGGACAGAAATGATACTGCAAATTGCACCTGTAAACCCTTTACGAAATGATTTCACTTGCAGTGTGGAGAGTTACAGGCTCAGGATTGTTTCTAGCGAGCAGGTGTATGCTGTGCTATGACTTGACACACTATGATCCATCTAAGGGAGGGCTGCCCTTGGTATTTGTTTTAAAAGGTGTGATGGCTTTATTGTTACAATGCCAAGAAGAGGTGAAAGGCACCATACATACCAGCCATCTTTGGCACATCACATTTGCTAACAGAGGTGCTTAGGGCTTAGAGGGAGAGTTTATATAAACACTTCAGTGCCTTGGTCTCTTAAGCCTGAACCTCAGACTACCAGGTTTTACAGCCCCTGTTTACTTACTTCAGAAGTTTCTTGATCTCAGAGGTCCAAAACAAAACGTTTTTTTTTTCTGACAAGGTATTTTGCAAACACTGGCTTGATGCAAAAAGTTGATTGAAAAGGTTTACCTTATCCTAAAGACAGTGTAGCAAGCCCCTGAGCTAACAAGGTCGCTGTACAGCTTGCAGAGACTAAGCATTTGTGCATAGGAGATGAATTGATACTGCATTTTGTGTAAGAACTCCATTCTGCAACAGTGGGACTGTCAGTGGGCACAGTACCTTACTGTGCTGGTTGTCACGCTGTAATAAAGATAAAGGAAGGAAAGAAATGCAAGGAAAGAAGATATGGAAGAAGATGAATTTCTGTGAGAAAATCTGTTCCATTCTCAGCTATTGAACACATTAAAAGTTGGTTGCTACTGCAGTTAATGAAGATGTAGTTAATCAATGTGTTCCTGCCTCCACTGATTATAAATCATCATATCAGCATTTGTAAAAGCATACGGTATTATAGATGTTCATGTAGGAAAAAATATTAGACAAAAGCAAGGATGCTCCAATGATTTACAGAAGGTTCTCATCTTAGGTTAATTTGTGCCTTGTAACAACACCCAATATACCAGAAACATATCACAGAAATGCTGACTTGCAATTCATCTGAGGTATCTCCAGAAGTTACTTTTTATCCTTAAATAAAGGGTGACATCAGGAGAAAAGGAAACAGCTTTAATTTAGCATATGAAAGCCTTAGAATAGTATATAGTATACTACAGAGCTGTATGTGAAGTTACCAACAATAGAACAAATGAATAGGAAAGCAAAAGATGAACTCAATTAACAAACCATTCCTGCTTTGTCCACAAAAAGGGGTTTATTTTTCAGAGTGCTACAGCTGCACTGCACTAAGAAATACTTCCCAATGCCTTGCTCTTTAACATAAAATAATAAAACTGATTCTTAAACATTTTAAAGCAAATGCTAACTCTGAAAGTAAGCCATGAGACAGCTATGTGTCATTCAGCAATCTGTAGCTTGCACAGAGCTATATGCTGGGTTCAGTGCTAAAGAGGGTGCTTAGGCAAAGAAAGTTCCACTTAAACAGTTAACAGGTTTGCTGCCAAAAGAAAAGACGGGTTTGTTTCATATCCTGCCTCTGTTGAATGAAACAGCTGAAAACAGGATATACGTAAAAATCACTGGGTATGGTTTAGAGGCTCCTCTGATTTATAGCTGTTTTGGAACAAAGGATTGTACTGTGCATCCACATATCAGTATTTCAATTATTATTTCAAATGAAAAATAGAAAAGCTTTTTAAAAAATCTTTTTCTTTTTTTTTTTTTGTCAGGTTACATGTCTACAGAAGTATAGGCTTACATCAGGCCAGATAATACTTTATAGTTTCTAAAAAAGCAGAGGTTCACAGAATAGAGATAATTGATTATTTCTAGCAACTGAGCTTTTTGTAAGGAATCTTTGTGGTTATTCTTGTCACTTGTTCTGTTTTTTACTTAGGTTCTAGAAGTTTAATTCAGAGGTTCAAATGTTAGTGCCAAGAAGAAAATAAGAGGTTCTCTATCCGTGAGGAATTTGTTGAAAATTAAAATGCTTTGCTGCATTTTTTTTAAAACCAATGTCTTTCCCTTTGTTATCCTTGGAGGTTTACAAATCAAAAATCCCACACAGTTTAGCACTGATACACTGGTTTCCGTTCTACCTTAGAACACAGCAGAGAGTGATTATTTGTGTAGACTGGAGATTTGCTAGGACAAAGAGCGAGATGACCAGCTCACAGTCACTAAGGTAAAAGGTGTGTACACAATTCCACACACATGCCTTTAAAAAGCTGATCAGAATGTGAATTAGGAGAACAGACCTTAGTAAATCCTGAGCTGGATACTAGTTTGGCCCACGATGAGGATGAGTTTGCTTGATCAAGCCGCTGACTTCCGTTCTGTACCCTGCTCCATTCCAGAGGCCTCCTCGGGTATATTTCCATTGCAAACACAGAAAGCAGAAGGCGCTGTGGTACCACACACGGTCGTAATCAGGAGCCACCATTTTCACTGCCAAGGTCCAGGCAGGCATCCTGTTCCAGGGCCTGTCCTCAGCCATGCCACGAGAGACCCAGCACAGGCCCCCCTGCGGTCCCAGGAAACCCACCAGCAGGACTAACGCTGGGACTGACGATGTGCAAAATTACTGTACATCACTCACCAACACACCTTCCACCTGCCTCCTAAATTCTGCAATGGTATAAAAATATATACAAAAGACAAAAAGTTCAATAAAAATTTGCCAAGATCCTGTTTATGGTTCTTCCGTACGGGTATATAAATTAGCCTTTTTGTTCAATAAGAACCTGAGCTTCACTCATCTTAATATGAATTTCAAATCTGTCAGTAAGCATGAAACGAGCTATATTTTGAATGTAAGATTTTGCTGACTATTTTAAGCACGCTCTCTCTGTAGCATACTTCTGAGATGGATGCTATTTGTGCCTGGAGTCTATTTTGTATACACACTGCCATACACACCTGTTGGGCAGGCAGTGAGAAGACCTGGGGCCGTGACCCCTTAGGTATTTAATTAAAGCCCACAAGAACGGGAAAAGTTCAAAAGCTTAGTGTTTTTCAGGGCTGGGCAAAGAGGGAAACTTATCCATCCACTGCAGGATGCCTACTTTGGTCTTGGTACTCTGAGTGTAACCAAGTAAAGATTTACAATCGGTAAACCAGAAAGAGGCAAGCAGGTGGATGGACACTATCTCCAGACAAGTATTTTTGTGTGAGAGAGACAGCAAAATTGTCTTAGAAAAGATTAGGAGCTACATGTGAAAGTGTTACCAAGTAGCCTCTACAAAAGGTCCAGAGTTAATAGTGAAAAATGACTTTTTTTTCGGAGGAAAGGCAAGCACGGTCACCTGGTACACACCGCAGAAATTGTAGGGACACCTTTCCAAAGGACTAGTGGAGTGGAAGGAGTATTCCTCTGCCCTAACATTGCTATCTGAAATGCCAGGAGTTAGAGCACCACCGTAGTTAGAGGTAGACTAAAAGCAGAAACCTTTTAAATTCAGCAGGGTTTTTCTTCATGTTTCGAAATCCAAAAACGTCAGTGTTCTTGTCCCAGTCTAGCTGTCATCACAACCCTCCTGTTCCTGGGGGATTTTGCAAACATCCTTTGCCAAAACTTAAGAAAAAGCCCTCTGTTTCTATTACACATTCTTTTAAAAAGCCCACTATCAGTCTTCACAAATCTGAAGGAACCCACCTGGCTTTGCCCCCACTGAAGTCATCCCCTGCCCCGCTCTCTGCACCCTCCTCTCCTCCCAGGCCCACCTGCAACATCTGGAACGGTCCTCCTGACACCTCCTGACCCCTGGTGACGTTTGCAGGGTGCAAGGTGGGTTATCTGCAGCACACACAGGCCCTTGTCCTTAGCATGTAGGACAGTATGAAGGGAAATTCCACTTGCACAGTATGTCTGGAGGATACGGTCAAATTCCTTCTGCTGTCTTTGTCCACATTTCTGAGCAATGCCTTGCTAGGATCAGTCTTCCTTTTCCCCTTCCTTTTATGATGCTATCTGTTATGCATTCGTGTTCTGGAAATCCTCTCTAGGAGTGCAAAGTGTACCTTAAAACATGTTGCTTGTGAAGACTAAGGGCCTAATGCTGCTGTCATGCAAATGATAGGAAATCCTGCCATTGATGGGAATTGTTCCTGTGTTAGGTCCAGCTTCATAGACAGTCTCAACTGGCACAGAGTTTTAGGTTAGCTTCCTCCTTCTTTTTGTGGAATACTGCCTTCCCCCTTCCCCAGTCCTACACCTGAATTCCGAGGAGATTTGCAGTATCTTACTGGATTTTATTGTCACTGTCTTTCAGATAAATAGAATCTGTCTGCAAGACAGCCAGCTTATTCATGTTAGGGTTTGGCCGACCACTCAATATTACTACTAAGGTATCAGACTTTTTTTCACCACCTAATCTATGAATCCAAACCTACAATGAAATAGTATATAATGCCTATTTATTCAATTCTTTTAGTGCTAGGGGTTTGTATGCTGTCATTAAAACATAAACAAATATTGCTACACCATGCATATTTTAGTATCATCCAGATTACCAATGCACTCCGACTAAAACATGTATCCACGTGGAAATTGAGAAGTAAGGGCAGAAAGCAGAGAGTACAAAAAGCATGGATGTGTTCATTTTACAAAGATGATAATGGGAACAAACACACTTGCTTTATACACCAGAT
This sequence comes from Anseranas semipalmata, assembly GCA_013399115.1. Classification (NCBI taxonomy): domain Eukaryota; kingdom Metazoa; phylum Chordata; class Aves; order Anseriformes; family Anseranatidae; genus Anseranas; species Anseranas semipalmata. Next base: position 5,832,444 of record VXAA01000243.1, read on the forward strand.
TTGCCAGCAGCGGCCTTGGTAAAAGTTTAGGGTAATTGCATTGTCCAGTAACTGCACTTGGAGAGACTTAAGTTTCTAACAGGAAGAAGGTGGCACATTTCTCTTTGGAACACATTGCGTCATTTTCCTGCTGTGATTACCTGCCTTATGTGGAGTGATCTTCAGCTTCTTTAAATGAAGAGGAAGGCTTCACTTGCATAAGAGAAGTGTTTTCAGTAGTCGTGATTAAAATATGAGCAGTGGGAAAAATAAACGTTCCACTTTCGCAGCCACTAACTGAGGACAGTAAAAATTTCCACCTCAGCTTAAGAAATATCTCCAGCTGTGCTTCAGCTTCAGGCAGCAAAGCCCCGCAGCGCAGCTCTGCTGTGAAGAAGGGCTTCCCAAACTGCCCACTAACTCTAAAGCCGCCCGCTCCCGGGGTGCTCACCACGCCAAGCCCCGGCAGGGTGGCAGCAGCTCGAGGCCCCGTCACCACCCCGGGTGCTCGCTGGCGAAGGCCCGGGAGCAGAATTCTCCCAGGGTCAGGCAGATGAAAGCCCCCAGCTCCCACTTTTATCACCTTCGCAAAGACTCCTTGCCACACGGAAACGGCCCGGCCGGCCCTGAGACAAGGCCACCCCTGCACTCGCATCTTACCTGCTGAACCAGCACCTCCTGGGGTTGCAATTTGTTTCAAGCAGCAAGCTCTGCTTACATGGGGGGTTTCCACATTGCCTCAGGACTGAGGTTGTGAAATTCATCAGGCTAATGACCTGCTTAAGCCAGTGCACAGATAATGGAGCAAAACACAACACAACACTGTGTTAAGTCACAGTCATTTCCACATGGAAACAAAAACCATAGGGAAAACAGTCTAGCTCGAAAATCTGTCACAAAACTTACAACAGCTTTCCTCATCTTTTGAAACCTCCCTAAGTCTGAGGACTGAATTTCCGGGCCTTCCAGCTTCGCTTTATCAGCACTGTAAGCTGGAAGCTTGCTTCCCTAGTTTTATTTTGATTTGAAGATTTTCCTGACTCCAAGAGCTAAGCTGTAAATAGCTGCAAGTAAAAATATTGAAAGGCTCATTGTAAATTCATAACAGTAGTAATAATATAATTTGTATCATCTCACAACACATGGAGATTATAACAATGGAAATGTTCCAGGAAAAGACTGTAACTATAGGGGCTGGCAGAAAAGGTCTTGAAGTTAATTAAGCCTGGTCTGGAAGTCTAGTTGAATAAGGGCAGGAAACAGAGAAGAATGAACTGACATTTGAATTAGAGATTCAAAAATGGGGAAAAATACTGAATACTAATAACCAAACAAAACAGATCCAGACACACCCTGTTTTTCTAGCCTCTTGCCCAGACAGAAAATGAGATTTATGTATATGTATATGCTTTCTTTATCTGCCAAAAAATAATTTTCAGAGGAAATACCAATGCATTAAGTTACTCAGTAGAATAATCTGGACAAAGGAATCAGAACACACATACAGTTAAGCATGTTTTCTCTGCTTCAGATTACTGTTAGCGCAATAAATATCAATGACTGTGACCTGCACATGATGCTTGTGTTAGAGACAGATACTTTTGCTCCTGAGCTTTGTTGAAGGAAATGTCAAAAAAAATCTTATCTGCAGCAAACACAGCTACATTGTGCTTTAAAAAAAAAAAATTATATTTATTGCATGCAGTTCCTCAAAGGATAGGGACTTCTCCTTAATCAAAGCCACTCAGTTGGAGCTCTGTGCTAGGAAGCCTCTCTGATACTAAGGCTTTATCTGGAAACAAAGGAGAAGTGGAAAAAGCTCTATAATATATTATTCTCAGACTGCACCTTATTTTTTCTTTTTTTTTAGCTTGGACAAACTCTTAAACATTCAGTGACAGCTCCAGCTAAACTCTGTGCACAGCAGAGCTAACCAGGTGGCAGTATCAAAACAGATCAATTCTGAAATGTGCACGCAATTTATTGTAGGAAACAAAGCTTCTGGTCAGAGATGTTTGAGAAATCTTTTTAGCAATCACAAACACCTCCAATATAGCAGAACTGTTCAATTTCTGCATGGGGATGAGCCAAACAATTACACGAGGATTCCTTTGTCCCCTCCTCACCCAAACCCCGGCTCCCCAGCAACCAAACCACGCAGCCCAAGTGTGGGAGCTGCTGAGGACGGGGAGGCTCGCTGCTGACACACCTGCATCTCCATCTCTCCTACCAGAGCTACCAGAGTTTGGGCTACGCAAAAATTAATTGGCTGAAGGAAAGGAAGAAAGAGGCTGGCTCTACAGCGCTTCAGGTAGTGCCAAGGAACTGACAGAGACGCAGTCCTTCCTCGGGGTGCCAGACCCTTCTCAGCAACGAGTACAGGTTCTCTGCCTGCCTGTAACACTGGCACTTCATCACTTGTCCTTATCAATAACTGATCTGGATGGGAAATATTTTTTTCTTAGCTTTCTATTTCGGACAAAGAATTCACGGGGAAAAATGTTTGCTGTTCCAAGCTCTGCATGCAGGGTTTATTCCACTCATCTTATTAGCTCATTTCAGAACAGAAGGGCTGTATTTAATGCAAAGTAAACCCCTCAGAATAGCTCAGATTTCAACAGCATTTGGCAACCGTCATCAAAAGACATGTGGCCAAGAACAAATCTTCTGTCATTTAATTGTTAGTTTCATCCCTGCAACATCTGGAAAGCAAAGAAATCATATTACTCATAGGTCCTACGAGCTTGCTGATTTAAAGAAACGGAACCTTCTAAATCACCAAAGCACAGAGATCTCTGTGACATGATGATGCTGAGGTGGTAACACTGTACCAAAATCTAAACTCCACTTATGGGCTTGAACATACCCACTAAACACCAGAACACTTCTGCTCCTTAGGAGCCACTCAACCCTCATATGTGTGCCCCCAAGGCTCAGGAGCTGTACAGAGATATAGCAGAGTAGCTTATGATCTCAAACTCAATGCTGCCCATGCTATCAACTCCTAAAAGAAAGCCAAAATCTTCTGTTTAGATACTATATTTATTAGTTGTGAAAGTGTCACAAATTGGCTTAATAATTTTCTGTTTGATCACAAACAAGCTTCAGAAGATTTTAACACCCGTGCTTATACTGGACACGTAAAGTAGGCCCTCTGCTTAAGCCCATCTCATCCCTTGTTACATTTTGTACTAACATGTTTGTACGTGAAGTGAAAGGCTTTATGCATGGAAAAACTGGACAATACCACTTGCTGATTATTTAATCTAATCCCATTTGGTGTCACAAAGGCAGGGAAGGCGTCTGTAGTAAAGCATTATATGACTATAGCAGCACGCCCGTCTTAAGAACTCTTAAGCAGCACCAGAACAGAAATATTTCAGTGTTTAATGTATCTGTTCAGTTTCAAATTGGTTCTCTCTCAAGTATATCTACAGTCTCTGTGATGACAAATAATATTATTGTGAAAAATGAGTAGAGACATTGATTCCGCACCTGGCATGATACATGATCTGCATGCTCAGAGTGTGAAATGAGGAAGATTCTTAAAACTCACCTAATGATTCCGTGTGGCTATAATAGACCTTCATGAGTATTTGTCTCCTGGGGGAGGTAGAAGGCCACCAGTTCCACTAAGGCTGGTGGATTCCTTTCTAGACACACCTGGATGCTCATATAAAAGGAAAAGAGTCATCCATTAAAACAACAATTGTACTGCATAACTGATCTGGGTAGAAGAGCAGAAACTGGTCGGTGCTCTTACTACTGCTCATTTTAATGCTTTCAAAGTATTGTTTTGCCTCCATCACAAACGCCATCCTCACTAAACAACCTTCACTTAAATAATGCACCACTGTCATGTCAACAGCAGCACTGATTCAAGAATTATTAGCTTACTCCAAAAATAATGCTTTCTCAAAGTTCATGAAGAGACCAGCCCACTAATTAAAACATGTATTTAATTTGCTTTTCAATTATCAGATTTGCAAGTAAGAAACTCGGATAAAAAACATATTACTGCATATTGACAGAAAAATGATTTAGTTCGAGATTGGAACAGGAATCACAGCACGTGCACATGAATCACAGAAGTAGTCCCTCTTGGTTTGGTAACTTTACTATGTAAGATTTTTGATGTGCCACATAAGAAAAAACCCTAGCATACCCCCGACCTATGTGGAAGTTGCAAAATTTCGTATATACTACACAGGTACATAAAAATACAGTCACTTGTTTTCTTAGATCATGTATGGGATTCATTTCCACAAACAGAAATGTTTCAGATCCCCCAAGGTATCTAAAACGACACTATCCACAAAAGGCTGCCATTCCCTAAAGAATGCAGAACAACTGGGCACACACTATTAGCCTCTGTCTTCCAAACTGACCCAGAAAGGGTATTGTTTGAGGTTTTCTGGAATTCTAACAGAAGCCAAATTCAGAACTGATTCAAAGTGTATGTGTGGTAATGCAGATAGGTACATCAAGATCTAAGCCAAACAAATTTAAATTAAAAAAAAAAAAAGCTTCTCTGGATTTTAGAAACGGCATGAATTACGGCCCAAGTATGTCTAGGAGATACCTTACTGTAAAAATTCGCTTAGGGTTTGCTGTTCTTTGTTCATATTGAAGACAGAAATCACCCAACCTTAGTATCTGCTATCAATCATTTGTCCACAGTGGCATATTCCTCACCTCATTACAGTCAAGAGCCACATGCAAAACCACATGAGCTCCTATCCCAGCCGCGAGCATGCTGTTACTCCTTCACTGCAGCTGCTGTCCAGTGAGCAGCTGGCAGAGAGACAGACGTGGGCTCTCCAAAAACTCTTATGCACCTAGAGGAAAGGTCCAGCCAACATGGACGAGAGCACAGAACACTATTTCCTGCCTGCTGGAATGGCTGACTGCATCTGTAATGCTGGTAGTTCACGGATCAAAACAAGCAAAGCCTCCTATAGGCTATTCTTTTCCCACTCGTGCTTACATTTTTGCTTTTGTTAATCTACCCAGCTAAAATATTATCAGGCACGTCACTGATGTAAAACAAACTCCAGTGCAGTCAGGAGAATTCACAGATGCACGATCAGATCCTGCACCTGACTCATCTTGCTTCTCCTTCAGGTCTGTGATGAGGTGACTTGCAGCAAACAAAATGCAAACCGATACGTCCCTTTTCCATAAAAGCTTCCCGGCGAGGAACAAAGGAGATCTTTGTGACCTCTTATAACTTTCTTCCTCACTCATTTCTCTAAAATCATTCTCTTTACAGCAAATGTCCTCTTGGGCCATACATTTGTTATTTTCAGTCCCCATTTGCCTTCATACAGCCTCTCTCAGTATTTCCTGCAGCTCTTTAACCCTGGAGTCAGCAAGTCGCTTGCTGAAATGCAAGCAGGGGAGTCAGGAAGCTCTGGGAAGACATTACTGTGGGTTTCATTACTGCTTTTCACCATCTTTAGTGCATGGGCCTTCACGCACTAGCTTGGAGGGTAGCTTTGTTGCCAAACCAGTGCTTGCCTCCCCCATTTTTATCCAGCTCCGTATCAGAAACAACAGAAAGACTGGGAGTCCTATTTGGCTGCCTGCTTGCCACCAGTCTGTGTGGTGTCCTTTGCTTGCCAGGGTGGGGAAACCTTTCTTGTTGACACCGCTGTCCACTCAGGAGTGTAGCGTTGGGCTCTCCATCTAATCAAAAGCAATGAATCTTCAACATACACACAATAATTTATAGTTCCTTTGTAACCAAATTTCTTCATTTCTGAAAGAGGTAACTGTCCTGGCTGAGGACTCCATCCAAAAACCAGATGAAGTTTATTTTGCATCATGCAGGACAGAATTTTCTTTTAAGTTGAACATATAGGGGAAAAAATCATTGATATATTTTCCCAGACTTAGCAGAAACTTAGAGCTGAAATCATAAAGAACTTTCAGGTTAGAATTATTCTCTTTTTCCCTGGAAAAAACATGAGGAGACAAAACAGGAGCCAAAGCCAGAAGTGCCGAATTACCTCTTCAGCTATACTGGGATGCAGTGCTGCAACATCAGCACCAAGAACTGACCTGTACCAAACGCACATAACAGTGCTCTCACAACACTGAGTGACGTCTGTTTTTTCTTAAAGTAGCACATTTAGTTAAGATACTGCTGAAGCAGCTTTTCATTCAAAGGTACTATCACAAGTATCAAATGTCATTTTATAATCAGTTTTCAGGCAGGCATCTGCACTCCAGATTGTTTAGTCATCAAAGTGGCTATTTACTCAAAGGTACTATCGTGCATATAAAGACTCATTTTATAATCAGTTTTCGGGTAGGCATTTGCACTCCAGACTGTTTAGTCATCAGTGGAAGCCACTTCTCAGATGCATAAAGCCGACATAAGGACAATCAAAAATATAATACTAGGTAGTCAGGCACTAAGCACATTTAAATCAGTTCAATAATCCGGAAACCAAAAAGCAGCACAGTGTTCTCAGGAAAGACCTATTTTGAAATGAATCATTGTACATTGTTGAGAACATGTGACAAGACAGCTTTAATCAGAAATAAGAGAAACACCGAGTAACCATCCGGAAAAAAATTATATCTGAAAGAGCAACAAAAAATGATTGCTCGGAGTCAAATGTTGCACAATTTACTCAGACAGCTTTTTTCAGTGATGTTACTAAAGTTTGAAGATCTACCCTAGTTACCATTCTCATTGAACTCACTATGTGCCCTCAACTGTTCTCGCGTTGTAAACTCAAGGGAGCAAAGGAGGACCACATCTTTGCAAGTTAGATGCCAATCAGAAACTGCAGCGCAGGTAACAATTATATCTATGTGATTACTTTGCTGCTTTGTCTCTCTGGGTTTGTTAGGAGCTGGTTAGAGCAATGTTGTCTAATTAAGAGATGAAAAAATTGGGAGAAAAAAATCCAAGACTGTTGTTATGCCTGACCTCGGTCCACCATCAGGAGATGGCAAAGACATTTAAGTCCTCTGTGCTTCAAATGTGCCTTTTGAAAGGGATACGGCTTTTCATCTAGCTGCAGTACTTTTCAGAGGGAACTGAGGAGGCTTTATCGATTCATGTTTGCAAAGCCATTTAAGGTCCCTGAAATGTAGCATTAAGTATTGCCAGAGCTACTTTCTTTTAATAATGTTTTGTCTGCTTACCAAACATGCTCCTTCTGCAAAACAAGCTAAGTATGCATTAAGCTACAGGCATTGCAAAAAGAGAGATAATTTATCCCCCTCATGTTCAGCAGATTACCTGCCTATTTCTCGTCATTTAATGTATTCACACATTTACCTTTGGTCTTAAACATTATGTAGATGAGAAATTAATGTTAAAACTGGATTCTGTAAGGCAGTGTTGTTAGGTTAGTTGACACTGGGTCAGATTTCTGCTCTCATTAAACCTAGCGTGGTTTCATTAAACATAGGAATTTTGGAAGTGTTTAGATGATGTATCAAAGCAAAATTTTTGCATCTGAAAAAAATCTAAGTTCAAAGTGTTGTCTGCTCTGTGTTGTTGGGTTCAATCCAGTGCAAATTCAACAGAATGTTTCGCACAGAGCTACTTAGGAATATGGGAGAGGGACAGCAGAGAGGAAGGGGAAAGACTTCTGAAAATACTTATGAAACTAAACTAAAGCTATCCAACGTCAACTTCTCTGCTAAAACTGTCATCAAGAAAGTTTTCTTAGGCCTGAAAGTATCAAGTTACCAGAAGATATTCAGCACAGATCCCTTGGACTGTAATGGCAAGCCTGCCATTTAGTGAAGAAAACTTGAAATATTTCAGGTCCAATAAACTATCATTTTCCAGTGAGACTTTTTCACTTTTCACATTTTTACATCAAGGTAGCTTACACATGGGTGCTCTGATGGGGACCGTAACGCCTTTGCGTTTCTTGCAAGCCAGTTCTTCCCTGCTAGCACCCAGAGCCCACACGGAGCCCTGCGAGGGCAGCGCGGGTCCTTGCTGGGCCCCCATGGGCCCCGCACCCCCAGCGAGGGCAGCTTAAGCTGAGCCAAACACCTTCCTTCGAGCTCTACGTTTCTCACAACCGACTGAATACAGTAATTCAGATATTTAGCATTTCCTGCATTTACATTGCTGCAGGCGTGACAGCTGAGGTTTGACTAACAACCAGAAACAGCAAAATTGCCAGTACTACGGAATGGAATATATTCTATCCTGTATTATTCATTTATCAGTAATTTTGTCAATTTTTTCCGCTTTGATGAAACTCTTATTTTTGCAAGGGAGTTTTCATTTTCATTTACATTGTTCAGATTCCATCCAAGATACTGTAAGCAAAAATAATCATTAAGTTTCCAGCTTGATAATCAATAATCATTTAGTTTCCAGCTTTTCTGAAAATCTGGCATGAAAATTACCTGAACAATATTGACAAAAAGTACCTGTTTCTTTTCTGATGTATAATAGCCACTTCTAAGCAAATTCCTCCCTTAGGATGTTCCTTATCACTATTTCTATCTTGCCTGGAATCAGCTTCAAATGCCACAAAACAAAAATTCTCTAAGATTAGTACAAGATGCTAATCTGACCAACACACCATTTCAGCTACAACTGTCTGCTTATTTATCAAAGTCTCCACACAGAAATCTGGTTTAACTTCTACTTAACATGCAAGCATAGAACAAGTTTCTTTACTAACTAAACTAACCTCACATAAGCATTGATATATATTTCAGAGAGAGAATTACACCAAATAAGATGCAAATACCACAAAAAATAACAAATGTTCAGAAGAATATTTAATCAAATATGTTTTCATTACGTGAACACTTTGTTTATATTTGCTGCTCATCAAACTTACAGTTGATTACTTAAGAAAACAACTTGTAAAATACACTTTTAATTAGTACAGTATTGTCTGTATCTCCACCTGAATTTTTTTTTTAATAATTACTCCCAATCTGCAAATAGAAACTACACCGTATGATTCACGTGTCCCCCAAATCAGTTTGAATACCAAAATTTCTCAGTTAACTCTCTGTAGAACCCTGCAGACCAAGAGTTATTTGCTGAAATAATTCAACACATAAAATGAAAAACGTTGGCGGAAAATAACATCATTTCCTGAGAGAAAATTTAAGAGCATAGCAAGAAGCTTAGCTATTTGAATAAACCATTCCCCTACTAACTTTAAGGAACATTTATGGTCCCTGCTTAAATCAAAAAAAAGAAGTTTGAGTTATTGACCTAATCAGTTAGAGACAGAGGAGTAACTGGAGACTGTATGTTAAGGCAGGCCAGCGGTGGGACCTCACAGCAGCAAGCCAGGGAAAGCCACGCATGGGACAGGTCGGTCACAGCGCAAACTGTGCTGCCCTCTTCTCCAGAAGTGTGGCCACGAGGGCCATCACTTGAAAGGGTGCTTCTTATTTGCTTTTCTCAGTCCTGGCAGCCACAGTGAACGTGAAAAGAAACGAAAAGCCAATCCTTGCACGTCATCCGCCTGTCATCCATCATAAACTTTCTTGCTTTGACTCCATGGAAATGCATTCCCCTGCGCAGGCATGGGAATCTCTCTCTTCTGCCGCTACCGCTGGCATTTTAAATGAGATCCACTGGAAAAGAAAACTATCATGGCCAGAAAAAGATAGAGCATTTAGTACAGCCTGTCAAGAGCTAACATCCATGGAACGTGGCCTTCACACCAGGACAGTGCCCTTATCCAGTTACTGCTCGGCAGGGTCCTGCTTCTGAAGCGTTTGTACGTGCTGCCAAAGGAGGGGATTCTTAAACACTGTGATGAATTCACTTACAAATTGGACAGCAATAGAGGCTTCCAGCTGCAGAACGGAGAACTCCACAGTGTCACAGAGGAACTCCTCTCGGAGTCTGACTGTCCTATGGAGTCATGCACATCAAACACCCCTAGGAAGGACAGCATGCACAGTGCTCAAGAGTGCAGTGTTGCTTCTACCAAAATAAGAAATTCTGAAAGATGTCAAAGATGAAGCAGAAGTCATTTTCTGCAACAGGCTCTTCTGTCTCGGTCTGTTTGACATGCAGTGCATACAAGAGGGCAGACCCAAACTCCACCAAGTTGCTCATAAAGGAACCTCTGCCTTACCAAGGAGGCTGGACAAGTATTAACAAGCAACCCATTAACGAGGAGTTAAAGGAAGTGAAGCCACCTAAAATGTGAGAACATGAAGATGGGTCTGCTGACTGGAAGGGTTAGCTTAAGTTTCAGCTGAGATGTGCATCTATTTAAACGATCCAGTCTAGTGCAGAGAGGTTACAGAAGGCCTCCAATTAAAACAGGGGGTTGCAGATATTACCACAATATATATACAGTATTATCAAATGTATGCCCAAGGGACATCTTAGTCTTCTCACAAGTGCTTTCTGTACTGATAGCCAAGCTTTCAAACAAGGCCTGAACTGTGAAACACATACAGGCCACCTACTTCAAAGGAGAGTTTGCTGAGTGGATCCTCAGGAACAGTCTGGATGTTACCACAGTCCCAGAGCTCCTAGACAGGTAACTGCACACTCACTATGAACTTGAGCCTTCAATTTCCGATAAGCAGTGTCCCTGCATGAGGAGAGCAGCAGTCCTGGAGTTGCTGTTGCTGGCAATCATTCTCAGCACCAGCTGGAGAAATCCCCGAGGTGTCTGACTGACGGCACAGCAGGCTCTGCACTGCGCACTGATGAAAACAGGAGCATCACTAGGAAAAGATTACCAGGAAGACACAAAACTTCTCTTTACAAAGTAGATCCATACTGAGACCAGTATGCTTTAATCGAGGTTTGACTATTTAAGCTAAAAATGCTTTTCTGCAAGGATGTTTGTAGATGTATCAATTACAGTGAAATGAGTGGCAGCTTAAGTGGGCAGTGTCCTTGGTTTCCCCAACTAATCTCTTCGCTACAGCAATTCAGGAGATCCCCTCTGGACCATAGCAACAGGAGGAAATGAGAGTTCAAACACTACAGTCTGTTCTCCCAAAACTATGGTCTGTACAAGCTGACATTAACCAACTGGTTTTCCTTTGGTTACCAAGTTTTGTAAGTTTATGAATGAAAGACAGGTCACAGCAGAATCATACTCAATGCCTTACAGCTCCAGTTGTACAATATTCATATGCACAAATAGAACAAAGCAAAACAAGTAAATCTTACTCATTTTCCTGGAAAAAAAAAAAAAAAAAGAATCAAAGCCAAAGTAAGTGCATAGAATACAAAGAAATAGCCGAATCAAAAAGTTTTATATAAATCCACCCCAAAATGTACAAAACACAGCTTGGTTATTAAAAAGCAGCTTCAAAGCCAGCCTATGTAGTCATTTCCTACACACTGACAAAAGAAGGAATGTTCTGCAGGTCATGTACAACAGTGCAGAAGAGAGCAAAGTACAGGAAAGCAAAATTTCATGGTAAATAAAATCTTTTTACTGGTAATGATGCTGCACCACAAGATAACATTGATTATCCAGTTACCAAAGAGTAATTAGGAAAACGTCTCAGCAAATCCTGCCCAAAATATTAATTTAATCTCACGTCTAGCAACCTGCACGATGTCAACTTTTCTTTCACAATTAACTGTTATATTTTTGATGCACATACTGACAGCTCCTAAAAGTTAATGGAAAGTCATTTATGTAATTTAAAGTCTGATTATTTGAGTGTTAAATTTCCCTGACAGTGCTTTATATTGCAAAGGGAAAATTTAGTGGAGAAATGAATCAGCTTTGCCACATCAAATGAACTTCTCAATCTGACATGAAAGTCAGGCCTAAAGTTTGCTAATATTAACATATGATGAAAAAAAAAAAAATGTTTTGCCCGAAAATAATTTCATGAATTATCCTTTCGTATATGGCAAAATCTGAGAAAAAGGGATAAAGGAACTTTGTAAGTACCTTCACACATTTCAAAAGACAAGGAATTGAACCAATAAATGAGCTCTCTGAGCAAGATAATTTGCTACATTGTACTTGGAATTGATCGAAAATTCCATATGAATCATTTTTTCTGTCAAAATAAAGAAGTTTTATTTTAAATCAATATTTTCCATATGAAGATATTGACTACAGTATATTTTGTGTCAGGCCAGTCAAAACATTGCATTTTGGTTTGTCAAGCTCTACCATTTCATTTCAAGTTGAGTTAACATAAACTTTGATCTGGCCCAGCCTTGGTGTTGCTGCCCATGGCTGCTCTCCCCCGTGAGCTACGATCTAGAGCCGAACTACATCTCGTGTGCTGCACAAAGGGTGATCTTTGCTACTGAATCTTCTCTTCAGATTAACTATGGTAGCTCAAGTGGATGCTGAGTTTTATGCTAGCTTTAAAAACTTGAACATTCTTTACTTAACTCAAATATTTTAAGTGGTTTGTACAGTTCTCATCTCATCTGGTTGAAACTGTTTTGTGTAAGGTTTTGTGCCTCATATTTCAATTTCTGATTCTCAGGCAGACATAAAGAAATACAGAAAGTAATCAAACTTTCCTCCTGGAGGAAATTACATTTGCACTTCCTTGTGTGCTCTCTCTGATTAATCTGATTCTGTTGTTATTTACACATTTTTATACTTTATATTACTTCCTAGGCTCAGAAGAAGATGAAGAAGCTTATTCTGCTTTTCTCATTGTTCTTGGCTCCAGCATTTGCTTACAAAGAAAGTCAGAAAACAAAACAAAACTTTTCTTCAAACAATACTGGTCATAAACGACTTAAGAGAGACTGGATATGGAACCAAATGCATATCAAAGAAGAGATTGATACACCATTACCACACCATGTTGGCAAGGTAAAGAGCAGGCTGTTAGCAATGAATAATTAGAAATGCAGACAGCAAATGAGTATCTCAAGAAGTATTACTTGTTTGCAGTTTAGGCAGAATTGATGGGAAAAAAAAAGGAAATAGAAGTCGAACTTAATACCAATGTACTAACATGCTACAATCTTAAAATGGGCACCGAATAAATCAAGAATAATGTCAAAGGAATTCTAATTTTTTTGAAGAATACAAATAAATTTTAGAGAATAACAAGTATGGAGCATCCGCAGTGAAGAAACAACTGTAACGCACACAGGTGCACAGTTAGGAAGGAAGTCTGGCAGCTGATATACATCAATATTTTTCTGGTAGCTCAAGATTTGTCTCTTTCAAAAACCTGGGAGATCAGCTAATAAAAACATATGTGTGAAAAAATATATAGCTTACATCCCTCAGCTGGACACAAAACTGAAGTGCTGTTTTGGAGTACTGTTACACAATCAAAAAATTTGTTTCACAAAGTGAAGGAAAATAATTTTTAAAAATAATAACAAGCATTGACTTGTCTGCAAACTCGTTTTCTTCAGGGCAGTGCTCATAAAATCCTATGATTAACTGCATATCACCCAGACAAAGTTCTTCCAATCTAGTCTTTCAAATTGAACTACTTTGACACTTCTCAGATAAATGCAGTTGTACATTTTCCTCCCATGTACAACAATCAGCATCTGTCAAGGCTGTTTCGGCAAAGTGAAACAGACCTTTCTGGATCAGTGCTGCTCACTGGCAGAAAGCACGAGAGAGAGAGAAAAGGGGCCATAGGGTACTCTCAGCTAACACAGGGTATATCTCTGTTTCATTTCAGACCAATTCAGCAGCAGATTGAGGAGAACGCTTTTATTCCTGGAGCTGTCCTAAATAAGAGTAATTCACTTCGTACCGTGCTTTGTGGTCTTTCAACAGTGGAATGTTTCTGATTACTTTTGCAATATCTGTGTTCAGTGCATTGCCTTTGCAGGATTGAACACTTGATAAACCCTTTAGAAAAGGCCACAGCAGCAGCATGGCAGAACTGAGTGACAGCTGCAGGAATATGCTGATATGCTTGGATTTTATCTTTCTTGACCTTGGAGGCTTCCCTTTGTATGTTCATCCTCAGTTTTAGCAAAGGCAATCTTGGAATTCTATACCTTTTACATCAAATAAGTAAATGAAAATTGAGAAAGAAGGCAGACTATACTATCTTTGAGACAAGGGTGGGGTTACTTCTCCCCTTACATCTTCGGAGCTGTGAGCTGTTCTATAGCAGTGCCAGCAGTCAGAAGCATGATTAAGGATGAGGAATGAGGCAAGAAAATTTTAATAACACATTTCAAAATAGAAAATATAAATGAAAGAATGTTCGAAAGTAAATGACAACTACAGGATAAATAAAATCCTGAATACCAAACAGCTGCAATTTATGATAACATCAGTAACAAAAGACGAGAAATTCTTGGTCAAACCCAGCAATTACTGATAAATAGCTTGCTGAAATAAGAATGCTGATATAGTGCACAGAAAATTGTGGTTTAAACTTGCTAGCAGTGTACTTAGAGGGGTGAAGGGAAGAATCATCAGATCATCTCCAGAATAAATAAAATAATACGCAAAACCATTTAGGATTGGATTAAATTACATATAAAAACTGATTAATGTTTATTCCTTTTACCCCATCCCTTTTTCATAGCATATAATCTTAAATTTTAGACTCTGTGGAGTGAAAATATAATCTTACTGTCATAACAATGACTCTAAAGACTGACTATGAAGAAACTACATGTGACTATACACAAGAAAGCTGTCAGCTATGGCAGGAATTCTGCTAAATACTAAATAATAGAGATTAATGCTAAATAATGTCAATAGCTGTGAACACAGATTCGATTCTGTAATTCTGTGAAACCTAAGCAAAATCTCCACTAAATTCAGAAGGGTATTTGCTAACAAGAGAAGCTCAAACTGAACATGGTGGTGCATGTATTTCAGACAAAATGAGGTTAATGTTTTTTTATCTGTAGCTGCATGAACAATTTATATCTTTAGGAAATGTGAGATATAATCTCAAAAAAAAATGCTTCTTGATATATAAGCAAGCAAGTTTCAGTCTGGATGCAAGTTTCATCCTATAACCCCGGATGGCTGTAGCTACTGTTTTGTTCAGTAATACTCCATCTGGCAGCAAAATTCCTGATGGTTTTTCTGGTTTCAAACCAAGTCTGAAGGAGAGGTCAGTCACTTTTGTGTGTATGTTCTGGTAGAAACTGTTTTGCATCCAGGCGCCAAAGCTTGCCTTTATCTCTTTGAATTATACCTTCTAGATCACATCGAGTGTGAGGAACAACAATGCTAAGTACATTATTGAAGGTGAATATGCCAATACCATCTTTAAAGTGGAAGAGACCAGTGGTGATGTATATGCATTTGAGAGGCTGGACAGAGAAAAGAAAGCAGAGTATGAGCTGACAGCTCTCATTATTGACAGAAGAAACAACCAGTCACTGGAACCACCATCTAAATTTATTATCAAGGTTTACGATATTAATGACAATGCCCCCGTGTTTGTACAAAAGGTATTCAATGGATCTGTCCCAGAAATGTCACCAGTAGGTACGTTCTTCCATCACTCATTGTCCTTCATGTCCTTGGCTAAAAAGCAAAATTTATACTAAATGTGCTGTTTGATCATCCTTTTCTAGGAACCTCGGTTACCAAAGTGACAGCTGTAGATGCCGATGACCCAACAGTTACAGGTCATGCCACAGTTACCTATCAAGTCATTAAAGGAGATGAATATTTCACAGTTGATGACTCTGGTAGGTCAGATATGCAAGTGTCAAACTTCTACCTTAAGCTTTTATGAAAGCACAATTTTAAGCCGTTTTCTTTTGGGACAAGGGAGATAATAAGTCAAAAATTTAATTTCAACTATAATTTGGAAAGATCTTTCAGTCACAGACACAACACCACTGTCTGCATCTGAAAATGAACTAATAAAACCGGGATATTAGGTACCATGAACTGACTGAGAAGATGAAAGGTCATTTTTTTCCCACTGATGAAAAGACTGACTAGGAGCTAATACAAGTTTATGTTTCCAGTTTAGCACGGGTATCATTCCTTTGACCAAACAGGAAAAGGGGAATACATAAAGAAGCATCACTCCTAAAGATTAACTGAGAGAAATTCTTAAAAAAGATAAGCAAAGGGTAAATAGTGATTACAACCCAAGAAAATTTCCTACAGCTTTGCAGAATTGACATATGAAGGACAGGTTACCCACTTCCCAAGTTAGCAGAGACCTGGAGTAGGTCAGTACATACAAACTGAACAGCATTTTATTGGGTTGATTTTGAAGTTTGGTTTCCAGTTTCTGATCAGTAACTCAACCCTTTGCTTTCCTAAACTTTTTTGTTTAAAGTTTGTCCAGTTTTAAAGACAATCTCAACATCTCTTGTAAGCACAAAGCATACTAGCTCTCTGGAGCAACTAAATCAGATAACAAGGTGGTCAGACAAACTAGATGTTGTGGTGACCAAGTTTAGACATTGTTTGATCATTTCTAAGCAGCAAAGAACAGTTTAAAGGAATGTACCGTAAAAAATCTTCCAAATATTCCATCATATAGAAAAATTTCTAACATTTTTAGCCTTAGAAAAATACCACTGTAAAAATGCTAGTTAAAGTTGAATGTGTAGCATAAGGCAAAAACTTGCTTTCGAAATTAAAAGATGTTGGATATGCTACAAAATCTAATCATATTCAATTTTTTTTTAAGGTGTAATTTTTACAACCAGAGCTGATTTAGACAGAGAGAATCAATCAACATATGAAATTATTGTTAAAGCAAAAGATGCTCCAGGGTTTTCTGGGGATTCAAGCACAGCTACAGTCATTATCACTTTAACAGACATCAATGACAACTTCCCCGTATTCAAACACCGTAAGTATAATGCCAGTGATGTATCATTTGGAAACCAAGGGCTGACATGAATAAAACAAATTCGCATTAATGTTCATCGCAATTCAATTTTTCTTAAAAGTGAACAAAAGAATCTTACATATTCAGAAGGCCTTCTGTATTTCAGCACTAGCTACATTTCCTGGGTGAAGCACACCTAGAATAGAAGATAAAAATCAGTATTAATTTTGGTAACTTTATAAAAAATCTTGACAATTTTGAGAAGTAATTATACTTCAAAAAAAACATTTGTGTTGTCTGTAAAGATCAATAATGCTGAATTCTCAATGGTTCTCTATATGCCTATAAACTAAGAACAATTTTTAACTAAGTTCTAACTTCCAAGTGCACAGTCTTTATGACTTGTTTGTTGATTTTTTCTATTTTTTTTTTAACAGCATCATTTCACTTTAAAGTTCCTGAAAACGTTTCAGTAGGAGGAGAAGTTGGCAGAGTCAAAGTGGAAGATGTTGATGAACCACAACACAGAAATACAAAATACAGTTTTGTCAGGGGAGATTACAGGGACACCTTTGAAATTGTAGCAAATCCATTCACAAATGAAGGAATCATTAGACCAAAGAAGGTACTTTTCCCAGTAACAAAGAAAGATGATGATTTTGTTTTTCCATGTGTAACAAGTGTTAGGTACAGTTTGGGACTAGCAGCGGGGAAAAATGGGAATGCATGGAAGTCACAGCATGAAAGATGTTCATCCTGAAAACCCTGTTCTGTAAGCTCTGTGAGAAGAAGAGCTGGTGATTTACCAGCCTGTTCCAATTGCTAATACTGGGAAAATCTGCGATTACTGCAGAGTGCAATGGGGACTATGTCAGATGTACAGGTTACACACTTCGGGCTCCTCTCAAACTTCAGATATTTGGATGCTTCAAAAAGTCAGTGAATTTAAGGGATGAACCAACTAACCAAGTCAAAGAATCTTTTCTTCTGCAGCCAAAGAGAAACCAAAGTAGAAAATGGTGGGATACAATTTCAACTGATAGACAGACGGTGTCATTTCCATTTGCAATGTCTACTCAAACAAAAAAAAAAAAAACAGAGCCACCACGACTAACTACGGTGTACTTCACAGAGCATAATCTCAGGCTATTGTGCATAGGGACCCAAACTTTGAGATGAGAGATAGCTGGGGCATTTCTTACCGCCCTGGCTCCTGGCCTTCCTTCCATTGTGGGATTCCTATCATAATCTCGGTTATGGGAAAAACAAGGAAGCGGATGGTGTTTATCACTAAATTCCCCAGCTATCACTCGGTGCAGCTACGAAGGAAAGGGGAGAGGGGAAAATCTGGCCCTCAACCCTGGGGAGAAAGGAGCTAAACAATTTCTGGTAGCTACAGAATTATAAAAAGAAAATTATTTAAACCAAGAAATACTTGCTGAACTTTGAGTACTGAATGAATCTGTTCAAAACCAGAAGTTGCTCAAGCCACTCCATTTAGGAAAGAGAAGTTCATTTCAGATATGCTTCCCCCAGAGTCTAAATTGCAGTTCACTAATATTTCCCAACAGAAATTATAGCACAGAGCTTTAATTTGCATAGGCAGCTAATGTAAAGTTTCCGTAGACATCACCAAAGGAAGAGTATCTGTGTTTGTCTTTCTTCTAGCCCCTGGACTTCGAAAAAGTAGCAGAATACAGGTTTGACATTGAAGCAACAGATCCCACAGTTGATCTTCGCTATTTTAAATCTGGTGGTTCTAGGAGCATTTCAACAGTTACCATTGAAGTCACTGATGTTGATGAGCCTCCTGTCTTCACTAAACTACCATATGAATTTAAAGTAATGGAAAATGATCCAGAAAAAAAAACACTTGGCTCGGTTTGGGCATACGACCCTGACGCAGCTAAACGGAAAATCAGGTAAGACAACAGCAGCTTTAGTAATTCTATTTTAAGGTGAAGAACTTGTAAATGATTCCAAGAATTTGACAAAGAAACGAGACACTGGCCCCGGTTTTCAGACATCTGCAAGCACAAAAAAAATACAATCTTATTTTTCTGCCACCGCAGCCACAGATATATATGGCAACCAACAAATATGAACACAAGTTACTTTTACCTATGTGAATACCACAAAAAGCCACTGAAAAAACATTTGCACATTTATGGGAAAATGCATAATCTCGGATATCTTTACATGGTTGTGGTTGTAATTTACTGTTACAATGTTTATTTTACGAACTTTCTCGAGCATGTGCTTTGAAAGGGAAAGAAAATAGATTTCTTAAGCAGCAAAAGACAATAATCTGGGAACTTTCTGGATGGATACGTTATGCTCTCACAGCTTGCACAATTTTAGGGAAATATTCTGAGACTGCCTGGTCATGATATCAATGCAATCTGAAGAACTGAGGTGAAACACAATATTATAACCCTTGTATTGACATGTATCTTTTTAAACAAAAAAAAAAAAACAGATTTGTTCGACGAAGAGCTAGTCCTAATGGAGATTATATTAGAGTATCTGATACTGGAATTATTCAACTTCCCAAGCCCCTGGATAGAGAATTCAGTTCCTCATACAACATCACCGTAGCAGCCCAGGAAATCCTGGAAGATGGTAAGTGCTATCCATTCCCTTACTTGAAAGAAACCAGTGGGTGACTTTACAGCAGGAGTGCTCCTTATCAGGAAGGAAAGCCACAACCTGACAGCTTGTTTCCACTAAGCTACGAATGAAACGGATGTTTGCAGGGTTTGCACAGCAATCTTCCAAATCAAATGAGTACCTACAAATAGGTCAAATAGAGTTTCAAGATTTGGGCCCTAGTTATTACAAAAATGCTTTCAGTTTGTTAAAAGTAATGAAAGGGGCGTGAGGAAAGGAAGAAGCTTGGGAAACTGGCACGAGCCGGTGTTTGGAGCAGAAACATCCCAGCCAGTGTCATCCACCTACACAGAGCTACAGCATCTGCCTACCAAGCTGCTGCCAGGCAGCATCGCTGCCCAGGCATCCCCGCACAGCTCCACCGGGGCTCGGGAAGCAGGGCAGGCCGGGGCCATTCCCCAAGCTGGTTTGGGGGAGGCCGGACTTTTCTGCAGGATAAAAGATACTTAATAGTATGGGTGCTCTGTGCCTGTGGCCTTCGGGACAATGTTGGACTCCACAGCCAGACAGTCTGAAAATCAGGGAGCCACAAGCAATTGTCGTTTTCTTCCTCATGGACCCTCGATGGTTTAGCCCAATATGAGAGTTTTCAGAAAATAAATCTGAATCTGACAAAGTAAAAGTTTAAATGAATGATGGACCTAGAACCCCCCCGCATTCGGCATGCGGGAGTCAGGGAGGTGCACGCAAGCAGCGGAAGGGGGGTTGCAGCCCTGAGATCCCAGCCATCTCGGAGACATGCGTTGGTGTTGCTGTCATTTCAGGCCGTCTTTCTGACAGAGAATCACACGCCCAAGTTCACGTGATAGTTACTGACGAAAATGATAACGCTCCAGAACTTGTTTATCCTGAGGAACCCAGAGTGTGTGAAAACGCTGCTCCGGGAAAGGTGAGACAGGAGGAAGGGTCTTCCCTTAAGCCTGGGTTACCTACTTGCAAGCGTAAACCAAAAACGTCTTCTAATAAAAGATGGTCTCAGTTTTCACATTCAAACACCTGATCATTTCAGTGATTTCCGAAATGTCAGTGGTTAGAAATCTCTCTTCAGGACGCCACTCTGCTGGAATATTGACTTTTGTCTGCTTACGCACATGGGCTGCCCAGTTGCTTTCCCTCCAGGCTTTTAGGTATGTGCGTGCATTAGCAACTGAACCGTGAAGTAAAGCAACCCTTGCAAAGCAAAAACTAGGAACTCAGTTTTATCACACGAATGTTTGAACTTGACAGTGAGAACAAAACCATTTCAAAACACTGAGAGAAACAGTGCTATGTACAACATTACTACAGCATTCATCAGAGTGCAAGCATCTGCGTGCACAAACAGTGACAGCATTTGTGGGTTTAG
This sequence comes from Anseranas semipalmata, assembly GCA_013399115.1. Classification (NCBI taxonomy): domain Eukaryota; kingdom Metazoa; phylum Chordata; class Aves; order Anseriformes; family Anseranatidae; genus Anseranas; species Anseranas semipalmata. The sequence continues at coordinate 5,853,154 of VXAA01000243.1, forward strand.
ATGTCTGACCTCAGACACAAGCAAGTACTTGTGTGGCCTACACACAGGTATAGGTTAGATTAATAGAGACTCTGCCACAGACTGTACACACAAGGTATTAGTTCACCTTTAAATTAATTTTTAAGTTACCTTTGGGACATAAGCATACACATTTTTTATATTTTATACAGCTAACATATCCCAGGTTGAGGTTTTCAAAAAAAAGCATGTCATTCAGGAGAAGCAGTCTCAATGGCATTCAGTTAATGAGCCTCATACTTCTAAATAAGTTAAACACTTTAGATAATATCCATTGTGGATATATAAATGAAAATTCAATACCTACTTCTTTGAGCATAAGACTCTTTTATGCTTTATTGACACAAGATTTCATCTTTTGTTTCCCACCCGTGAATGAAAGGGAAAGACAGCTCTTTTTGAAGAGCTACAAGGAAATTACTTGCCTTGAAAGAACTGGAAGAGGAACATCATAAGATATCTTTGTCCTGCCCTTTATTGAGGGGTTATACAGGGTACACAGCCCAGCACTAACTTATATCCTGTAAGCGTTTTTATCACTGGAGGCAATGTATACTGAAATTTATGACCTCTTCCATCTTACCTTTATAGGTAATCATCAGGATTTCAGCTACTGACAAGGATGAAATATCACCTAGAGGTTTCTTCAAATACTCCCTGGCCACAGAAGATAGCAACTTCTCCCTGGTTGAGAACTACGGTAGTGTATCCCTGCAATGCATTTTCTCAGATAGCCAATGTGAGACACTAGGGCACGGGGGAGAAAAGCTGCAGCAGTGACCTATGATTGGTCCAGCTGAGCTAAGAAAATATTTTTAAAGGCTTAATCTACTGGAAAAAAATGTTGTTTGTTGCCACCCAAGTTTCACTGGGTTCCCTAAAGGCTTGCTCTGTCAAAGGGGAAGATGTACCAAATGACTGATAATCTATAAGGAAAATCAGGTAGAGATTATCACTTAATTAGATGTCGTTACTTCTTCCAGATAACACAGCTAATATCACTGTCAAGTATGGACAGTTTAATCGTGAACTTGCCAAAATCCACTACCTGCCTGTCATCATCTCAGACAACGGTGATCCCGAGCTCAGCAGCACAAATACACTTGTTATCAGCGTCTGCAAGTGTAATGAAAAAGGCAACTTCACTTTTTGTGAGGAAAGAGCTAAACAGGTTGGAGTTAGTATACAAGCACTGGTGGCAATTTTTATCTGTATCTTCACAATCATTGGTAAGTGATTTGACTTTGGTAATGTTCTCTGACTTGTGGGGATTTCTTTTTTGTTTTTTTCTTAACTGAGGTCCAAAAAAGCTTTGTGGCTATAAAATGGTCATGAAGGCAGAAAAACTGTAACTATTGATTAACCTCATTTGCTTTTCTATTTGGCCTGTTAGTATAGTTTCAACTACAAACACGTTCATTCTATTGGAAAGTCTGAGTCATTGGAAAGGCCATTGCACGTATGCATAATATACTTGATCTAGTATTACCAGGCTCACATGCAGCTATAAAACAGGAAATTTGTGCCGGGGCAATAACAAAAGGATTCCTGTTTCAAAAAGCTGAACTAGTCTGAAAACCCTTTAAGCAGTACAGTGAACATACACACACAAATAAATCTGTAAATCACCAGAACAGTACCTATTTGCTGTATTTCGAATCTATCAGAGAAGGGGCGTCCTTTGCAATTACCACGCAGGAAGCATTTGCTGCCTGGCATTAAAAGATTTACCACTTCCAGGCTGTAGCTGATAGAACCATTCAATGCACTTGTGACACTAAACGTTTGCACCTGGGATTCCAGCTCAAGAGTCAGTTGTACAATTCCTGCAGAGACTGAACTGCTTTGAGAACATACAAATCCTACAATTTAGCAGTATTTTAAACTATTATTTTTTCAATAAAAATCTAAAAAAACTCTGGAAAAAATGCTTCAGACTGTGTTAAATATCTGAAATGCATTTACTTCATTACTTCTCTATTTACAATTACTCACGTACATTTTCTTTGCAGTAATCGCATTGCTAATTCTTCTAAGAAAGAGACACAAGAAGGATTTGAGCGGTCTCGGGAGGAATGTGGCAGAGATTCACGAGCAGCTTGTCACTTATGATGAAGAAGGTGGTGGTGAAATGGACACCACCAGTTATGATGTGTCTGTACTCAACTCTGTGCGCAAGAACGGTATAAAGCCGGAAACGGTGCCCTCTCCGTATGCACAGGTCCAAAAGCCTCCTGGAAATCTAACTTCTGGTCCTAGAGAAATGGAAATTATGATTGAGGTTAAGAAGGATGAAGCTGACAATGACAGGGATTTGCTGCCATATGACACACTTCACATTTATGGCTACGAAGGTGCTGAGTCTATTGCAGAATCTCTCAGTTCTTTGGAATCAGGCTCCTCAGACTCAGATATTGATTATGACTTTCTAAATGACTGGGGACCCAGGTTTAAAATGTTAGCTGAGCTGTATGGATCAGAACCAAATGAAGATTTTGTGTATTAAGTTCAAATTAGTCATGAATTTTCTCCCTCCCAATACAGATAGATACCAAGAGCCTGCCAATGGCCAAAGAAGAATTCACAGCTCTTCACCCAAGCAGTACTAGGATTTCAAACAGACTAGAAAAAAAAAAATAACAGCAGTAGGGATAAAAAGAAATACAAATAATGTGTATCGACTCCCCCAGCACTGCTGTTCTTGCTAACATTCTGTTCTTTCCCCAAAATTGCTGCTCGGGGACATGACTCTTCTCCCTATCCAGATAAATTCCTCCCCTTAAAAAGTGGCTTTGTCTCCAGTTTCTCCTTCATTCCTCTCCTCCTGTACTGTACTCATCAACACGCATTCGGGATCTCCATCTGCTGAAGCAGAGAGGTTTGGTGGCACTGGGAAGGAATGTTTTGTACAACCTCCTGTATCTCCAGCCTGCTGGTTTGCCTGGCCCTATTGTAACATCTTTATTGATATTCCATGCTTATGCTTACCCAGCAGAGGAAAGGAGGAACATATGGTTTATCGCTTAATATTAGAAATGATTCCATCACTTTCAAAACGAGGCATGATTCTTCCTTCTTTCCAATCTATTAATTATTCTTGCTTTATAGTTTTCGACTACATCTATGAGTTACTACAGATAAAATTAGACAGGATTTTTCGATGCACAATCTGGTTTCATCTGTCATTTTTAACAGCCTGTTGATGATTTCAGGCACCTTTCTGGAGTGCTAGAATTTCCTCTAGCTAGCAGCAAAATTGTTTTTTCTTTCTGTAAATAGGACCTCAGTGTTACTCAATGGAACATATCCTGCAGGGCAGGAAATGTGGAGATCAGGGGAATGCTAAGACTCCAATACTGTAAATCTCTCTAGACAGCAACATAGGTCTCTCTGGATCTCTAAAAAGGGTGAATAGCTTTCTTATTCAACATTATTAAAGGAATTGTATTATTTCAGGGACAAACAAAGGAAAGGCCTCATTACTGTGAAACTGTTGATTTTTTTCTAAGCAGGTACTGTAAAACGGGTATTTTCCACCAAGGAAAATATTGTAGACTTCCAAACCAGAACGCTTCACACCTACACATTTATCTGCATAAAAGAACCACAAATGTAAGTAAGGTTTTGGAACTGCAACTATTATGTCCCTGGTAAGCATGTGTTCAGTTTCTTGCCTAATGAAGAGCCACACAATGAACAGAATGAAACTTCCCAGGCCTGAAGTTACCCAGCCAAATGCAGTTTGTTCAAAGTGGGTCTCTTAGGACAATGGCCAGGCTCTGGCTTCTGGCCACGCAGATTTCTGTTGCCTTCAACAGGAACAGAGCCCTGCTACACAGATACTCGGTTTTGCAGAGTCTGTGCTGGAGCTGTATGTGTTAGTTTAGTTTAGTTGATTTGATTATTTAAATTTGGTAGCTAACCACATAACACTAAATCTTTTTTTTTTTTCCTAAACCAGTGTAGTGGAACCTCATCTCATGAATTTCCTTTTCTATTATTCATGTCCTCTCCCTTCCCCCGAAATACTTTCTTGGCAGGAATTAGCAATGCACTGATAATACAGTCTCATATTAGTCCACACTATGATAAAAAGTTGTCTAATACAACACTTAGTAGACACTAACGCATACTATCATAAATAATTCAAAGCACTCAAATTTTCACATATGAACTAAGGGAAAACTAAGTAGAATCCTGCCTATCAATCAAATTACCTTTGGATCAGATCCTCTATAAAAGTATATTTTGCGATGACAGCCTTGGTTTTATTTTTAATGTGTTCATTCTCTTCTGTTTTGCTTAATCCAGCCAACGGTGTATGCTGGTGAGGTTCCATGTGCTAGTGTATTATAAAGAATTCTAACTAATAATACTTACAGTTTAAGGTTTTCATCAGTAATTAAGGTATTGACAATCAACAGGTAAAGTTAGTTATGAAATTATTTAGTGCAGTAAATAAAGTATTTTGGTAAGCATTGTCCAGATAGTATTACCTGTAATCGCTGTTTGTAAGCCTGTTTTATAAAGCTATTTTAAGGAACACTGTATCGATTTCCATTGTATAAAGATGTTTGCACTGGATATTTTCTTTTTATATTGCTGTACTGTATTTTTCTTTTTTTTCTTTTTTTTTTTTTTGACTACATAAAAGCCAATGTCAAGTTTGGATTTTCTGTGCATTAATGAGTTTCACACAGAAGACAATACCATGCTGTATACTACAGTGACCCCAACCATGAAAACACTGGTATCTACACCGTAAGCAAACTCAAGATTAGCCACAAATTCACAAAAGGACTTCCGTAAAAGAAGTTTTCTCCCACTCTTTGGAGAGCTGTCAGTAAAGCCAGTGGGGTAAGGAAGAGAAAAGCCCCAGCGGTGCAATCTGCCTCAGCAGCTGGTAAGGCCGAACCCGCTGATGCTGGAAGACCCGTGTCTGCCAGCAGGACAGGATGCTTTCTGTTTCCAAGCAGATGTTTGGTATTTTAGGAACCAGGCATCGCAGGGATTTTGAACCACCACGTCTCCTGAGATGCTGCCCTTTCCTACTGCAAAGGCACCCCTCCAGACGGCGGGGGCTCGTGGCAGGACACAAAGTGCCAGCACCATGGCCGAGTGCAGGGCCCCTGCCTGCAGGGGGGCTCTGCCTGGCCCCCCCCCTCAGTGGGGTACTGTCAGTGCTGCCGGGAGGGGGGGAGCGGCTGGCACCCCGCCGCCCCAGCCCACCGCCTTGGCCTCCTGTGCCAACCCGGTGCCACGGCTGCACGCGGCGAGGCCGGGAGCCCCGGGGAGCTCCAGCCCTCTCACAGCCCCGGACGGGCGTCTGACCCAGCACGGCAGTGGGCGCTTGTGACAGAGAAGTAAAGCTGGCTGTCCCTAAATTTGCAGCTTTAGAGAGCACAGTTTCTTAGCATTTCCCTTCTCTGGTAATAATCACTGCCCCAATATATTCCCAAGATTATTCGAGCGCTTTAAAAAATCCCATCGATTTTCCCCAGATATGGCACTTATAAATTACAAAGCTTGGAATAAAGCAAAAGAGTTCAATTCCTTCACTGCTAATTGCCACGAGCAAACTCCAGATCAAACACACTTTAGCAGAAGTTGTATTAAAAACACAATAGATGTGCTAATTATGTTATAATGAAATGCACTTTTTCAAAGAAGGAATTTGATTAAACAGCTACTTGCAACTTGTAGCAGAGATTCTCATAAAGGTTTTCATTATTCATTTAATTAATATGCATTTTAAACTCTTATCCCTAAAAATATATCATAAATTATTATTTTATTGCATTCATACTGAGAAGTTCATGCCATTTAATAAAGGTTTTTTACTCCCACCCCATTAGAAATTTTTATGAAACAACGACTTGTGACTGGAATCCCTGATACATCCCAAAGCAGCAATGAAAAGCTGTCTGAATGCTTTGCACTGGCACTGTGCCACACTGCCCGACTAAGCCAAGTGAGCCAAGTTCCCTTTATCACAACCAATTTCCACTGTTCAGAGAAAGAACGGTCGCATCGGGTATTATCTGATTACAGTCCACTATTACTGATGCACTGTCAGCAAAAATGTAACAGCAAAAAGTGAAAATAGAAAGATTCGTTATAAAAGGAAAAAAAAAAATTGTTTCTGAGTTCTCGTTCTCTTTCTCCGATTAGCGGATCCTTCCCTTTCCTTCTTTCAGCAACAAGGGCTTAGAATAGCACCAGAAGGGCTCCAACCAAGCTGGGAACCAGACCGGCTCAAGCACAGGCATTGCCAGCCAGCCAGGCCTAACGGAGTGAACAAGTCACGTAAAGCAATGCTGCTTTTTGCAGCTTAGAGGATAGAGCCACCTCAATATACTTATTTTAAATGTTTTCACTCCTGACACTCCTATGCGTATGTCACGTGCATGGGAAGTGCTCCTGGTAGTAGTAAGCATGAAGGTATACCATCCTATTTGGCTAGGAGTAACAAACTTATTGCATTGTATTTCAGGTGGGGCTAGGACAGAAAAGAAGAGCAATCGTCATTTTTCCTGACCTATTTCGCCTGCCTAGTTTTCTTACAAATATTTCAAATTTGGGGGATGAAAAAATAAAACTCTTGTGGATTTACCTTCACACACTTCCTGGAATGAAAGAAATCCCCAAGGCGGTATCTTTCCCATGTAAGGAGCTATCACAGTTTTACTGTAGCATAAGTCATCAAGTCTCACCAGGAACTGAATAAGAGTATGATCAGATCAAAGCGTATGGTTTATCCTAAATCCAGTCCATAGCAAAAGCGTGACAGAGAACACCCTTTTGGTCTGCATCAGAAACAGGAAGAGAAGACAAAGACAGCGAAACTCTTTTATGAGCAATAAAAAACATGGATTTTTCCTGACCTCTCTCAGCTTCCTGACTTTGTTCCTGCCTGACCTGAAAGAAAATGGAGAAAGAGCATTTCCTTCCGCCCATCCCCAGCCGCGGGCTGTCCCACCTGCTTTCCCACAAGACTTAATTCATCCTAGTTAACCCTCATCGATGCCACAATCGACCACAAGCCCCTGCAACTCTTCCATTCCTCATTAAAATGAACCTTTACTTGAAAGCCACGCCTCTGTATGAGGCCACCGAAACCAGCGGAGCAAAGCCCAGCAGTTCACCAGGCGCACACACCTAAAATGAAGCCGCGGAAGCTTGGCCGGTTTTTCAGAACGCCGCTAACAGCTGGCCCGCAGACGGCCGAGGAGCCCTTGCAGCAGCCTCCCTCGTGCTGCCGGCCGGCCTCCAGGCCCTCCCAGCCTGCTCAAAGAGGGGGGCTCAGGCGGAGGCACCGCGGCCGTTTGCTGCTCCGTCCCGCAGGAAGCCTGGTGTGCTGCGGGTGCTCTGGGGTCTGCGTCTGGCCTCCAGAACTGCCGGCATGCAGCACGGTAAGGCTGGAAAGCGGGTCCAAGCTCCTCCGTTTTAAAAGGTCCTTTCTGACCAGCTTGCCACGCTCTCCTCTCCCCACCTAAAGAGCAAACCTGAAGAACCTAAAGATGCTGAGGACCTGAAAGGCACCCGAAGTGCCAGGTTTTACCCCTGCGCACAGCGCACACAACCTGTTCCTCCCCACAGCAAACAAAAGGCACCCGAGTGCGGCCCTGGAAATCCACCAGTGAACTGAGCACCAGCGAACTGAGCACCAGTGAACTGAGCACCAGCTCATGCTGCCGCGCTGTCACCTCCGTGCCGTGCCCACGCGTGGCCGCCGGGTGGCACTCGATGCCAGCGCTGCGAGGACAGCCACGGCTCGTGGCCTGAAACCCGGCCCTGCCGGGGGCTGTCGCTCGGCTCTGTGCTGCGCCAGCTCCCGGGACGTGGCACTCGCCTGCAGGAGGGCTGGTAGCTCCGGGAGGGTCATTCGGTCAGCCTCACGCCTGAACGCTGGCCCCACAAAAACAGCCGGACCTGGCCAGAAGCCGGCGAGGCTGCTAAGCCTGGGTTTATACAGGAAGAGCAGGGATCTCAGGCAGGAGTTGTGAAATATCTCTGGGGAAAGGATGCGAGCTCCAGGTGTCTCCTTTACTCAAACGTCCTTCATCCTTCCCGTCAGTCCGGACCACGCTACTCCGGGCACGTCTGCCCGTCTGCCAGGAGTCAGATGCTAAATCCTGCTGGTTTGTCATCTGACACCGGCATCTGTGCTTGTTTGGTGGCAGAGATGTTGAGATGCTGTCTAACCCTACTTCTCTAGAATATCTTTCCTTCCAAACCAAACTGCAACTACTAATCAGAATTTTCTCAAGCATTTCCAAGTCATTTTCGTAGTCAGTGACTCTTATAAAATAGCTGGGTTTTGCTGTGAACAAGTGTAGCTGTGCATGAACACGTGCATTATCCACCTGTCATTACTTGTGTATTATAAACATGCAGCAAAACTTCCCCAAGTAGCCACACAAACTAACCAGGAAATAAAAAGCACTGGGAGTCTTTCAGTAACAGCCTGAAGTTTGAAAGTATTCACAGCAGCCACTTGTCACACCATTACAGATTGTTTCATGAAAGTCAAAGGCTCCTTGCAAGTGGATTTAATTCAGTATTTGTAACCGGTAATTGAACCAGCCCTCAGCATCTCTCCCCATGCTCCTCCTGCAGGCAGCCTGCCCTAACTCTGCCGATCCACCGGCTCTGCAACGCTCGCTCTGCAGTGTGGCAGGAGACACAGAACAATGCTGCCTGCAGATCTTCGGGATGCAATCAAGCTGGTCAGCCACAAAGCAATAGGAGCAAACACCTACGCCAGTTTAAAATGTGTTTAAAATCTAGTACTGGGCTAAGGCTATGGCAAAGGTTTATGGCAGAGTAAGTGACAAAATGCACGGGCCTCTCTGAGCACCGTACTGGCAGCACCAGGACGAAGGACTTGGCGGCAGCAGCCACCCCCGTCCCACCTCAGCCACCCTTTTGCTACCACCTCGCCATGCTACCTGCTGGGCTCTCCCATCCGGCTCATACTTTACTCCCAGACACAACATTTGGCCCGAGCCTCTGCCATTGCCAGCAGCAGGAACAGCTCGCATCGCACTCACCGCCCAGCAGCTGGAGTCCCAGCAGGGCCACTGCGCTACCTCCCCTCCCCTCGAACGCCTGCTGGCTTTGCCTAACTTTGCATAAAGGGATGTCCCAGAAGAGCTCCGTGGTAGCAAGCAAGTCTTGCTAGGAAGGGGAGAGAGAAGGAAAGAGAAACATGGCAGCAGGTGAATTTGTAGGTCAAAAACAGGAGAGAAAAAAGAAGTAATTTCCCCTCCCTCCAATCCAAAAAGTTATGTTACACATAAGTAGCAAATGGGAGCAAATTCTCTGTAAGTGGAGACTGCCCCGAGCATCCCTGAGGGACAAGGCTTCCTCATTCCTCCGCAGCAGCTCGGTCACCTCAGCCTGCTCGGCTCACCCGGCTGTTCCCCTGGCGCACGGGGTCCCCATCTGCTGCCACCTGCTCCTGCGGATGCCACGCACAACGCAGCCAGCGACCAGGGCTCTGCGAGCAAACCGCACACTGTCCAGGCCCCTTCTCCTTTAGAGAACCAGAGCACGCTTCCCCAGTATGCCCAGCTGAGTATAGCTGGGGACTTCTTCCTAAAACACAGCGGTGCTGGCAGGTGGCTGAGCAGAAAGGGCAACACAAAGTCCCCCCCCAGGCCAGCCCAGCGGCACCTGCAGGCAGCTCTGCTTGCACCGCCGGGGCCCGCTCGAGCGGTGGCACGAGGAAGCTTTGTGCACCTGCCCACGCCGTTAGCGCGGATGTCAGCGAAGCTGCCGCTGTGGTTTAGCATGCCTCGGTGTGCAGCAGCGGTGGCTTCCTGGTCGAGGAATTCCTGTTTGAACCAGAGGGAGGATGGACAGAGATAATACAAGCACGTAACACAGCTGGGGAGACTATGACGCTCTTTTCCGTCACTCAGCTGGGTGAGAGTCATCCACACGGATATGAAACTCCCTGAACGTCATTGCTAACCACTCCAGTTTTGGGTGGCAGACAGCTCTCCAAATTTAGAGTATTTTGTCACTGCAAACACGGCAGGCAAGCAGACACAAGCAGTGCATTGCGCTCCTAGCAGTACCGTGAGAACAACATGAGTTCCGCAATTGCAGCCAGGTAAGGATCCAGAGCAGCAAAAACTGCAACCTTTGTGTCCAGTGCAGCCCGGACAGGGGTCAGAAATGTGATACGGCCGTTCCCAGCCACGCAGCCCTCTCGTACTCACCAGCAACAGACAGCAGAGGCAGAAGGCAAGGCTAGCAGGGATCTGCCAAGAAAGCCGACCATGCAAACGAGCTGGCATCGAGGAATACCCCTAGAAAGCGAGCAGAGGGCTAGATGCAGGGCAGTCAGAAACACTGGGCAGCAGAGCTATGTCTCATGCTGACACAAAATCATTGCCTCATTATGCTTATTTGGCAGTGACCACTTGTCACCTCACTGCATAACCACCTCTTGTACAGACTCGGATCTGTCTCTCAGTACCTGCACAGATCTGGCCAAACTGCTCCTCAAGCCAGGCACGGAGATCACTTTGAATGAGTGAGAAGCATCTATCCTTACTGAAGAGCCGTAACAAGGGTCAGAACACAGCCATCCTCCCCTTCTTCCTTTAGTAAAAGAGCTTGGAGCTAGCCAGAAAAATTAAGTGATCATCTTCAATGCTAGTAAAGCAACTTCCACAGTGAAGTCCTTCCCATAAATAGATGATAAAGCATCAACCCGAATCAGAATTGGTCTTCTTGGATTTTGTCGCAACATCTAGATTGTTTTGGATGCTGATGCAAGTACTTGGCAAGCAGACAAGGCGTTCTCTGGGCACAGCTGCGTATAATCCATCTGGTGCCACATACATCACTTCTGAACGAACTGGAAGCACCGCGCGGCCTTCCAAGAGGATACCTGGCAGAACACTGAACGGTCGCCAAACAAACCTATGCAAAGCTGACTGCATCAGTACGCACTAATAGAGCATATTCAGAAGATCAGGACTCTGGGCTTGTATCCTAGCTGTGACACAGACTTCATTTTTCATCTCAGACACGTCACGAAGGCTCAGGTCTTTGCTTTTGCACATTAGGTGTGCAAAGTAGGACTCCCTTCGGAAGGGTTATCTGGCCACAGTCTGCCTCGTCATGTGCCCTAGCAACCTGACATACAGACACTTCCCTACATCGTCACAAGGGTCAGTTGATATGCTAGAAGTATTCTGAAGAAGTAACATTCTCTAATGCTTACACATGTTCAGGATGAAAGCTTTAATACTGTTCATTATTTTCCAGCAACTTCCAGGAACAAGAAATTTTTGCAGAAGATCTTGGAAGATCTATAATTAAAACACACACCCCTGTACGTATTCCCAGTTCTGCATGATGTATAGAATTATTCTACTGCAATTAAGAGAGAACTTGTAGCATACTGCATGAGTAGAACCGGCATTTTATAGGTCACTGTGAGCAAGAGTGACGGGTAACACAGAGAATGCGAGGGGGAGTTAGAGCAAGATAGGCATGTACACACTTGGAAATTAAAATTACAATGTTAGGCATTTAAAATAAGTGCCATAGCCACACAGTATTTATTACATGCAGAAAACAATGTTGAGAAATACAGCACAGATTTTATTTGTATGAGATGCTAAATGTATGACCAGCATACCTCACATGGCTCTATATGGGACTTACACTTTATGGGACTTATATAAAAGACTCGTATTTAGTCAGGGGACTCAAGTTTCAGTATCTTTTCATTCCTTTAATTCTGCCTCTAAGAAAGATGTTTAAGTCATTCATACTACTTACACCAGACTTTTATTGGAGCTGCCCAAATTATCCTATTTTAGACCACAACCGATAACGAAAACAGCTTTTTCTCACATAGCTATGAGATTAACTTTTTACATTTCTACCCATCTCTGATGTTTTCAGTCACCAGGTTCACAGGCCCTCTGGTTCAGATCCTTTACAGCACAGAAGACTCACGAAACACACCCACCTCTAGCTACCATTCCTTTGACCACAGCGAGCTCATCCCAGGACAGTTCTGAAAACCACAAGGAACAGCCGAACAGTTGAACAAGCCTTCATTTCCACGACAGCAGCTGTTTGGGCTAACATCCAAGGGATGCGCCTTGGAAGTGTTAGCACATCGAATTTAAACTTAAGAGCTGACACGCTTCAGATGGGGCTAAACTGTACTGTAAGGGACCCCCTTCTAGTCACCTCCGAAGTGCCAGGAGCTGGAGCCGTACAAGCTAGTCAGAGGAATCACTGCGAATTGCCCCTAACGCACAGTAACACAGGCACTGCTTACAGGGTGCTCATGGCCAACAGAATTGCTTGCAGCAGGCAATATTAAACAGATAATGTCCCGAAACCTTGCTTTTTGGCCTTCAATAACTATGCTACGAAAGGAGAGGCTTTCACACACCAGCATTCATATAAAGCCAAGTTATGAGCAAATCTTAGTTCAGAATTGCTACAGTCTTTAGTTCAAGTCTTTGGACTCACAGCTAGCAAAGTCCCTGAATTAACATTTTACCTTATTTCTTTATTGTCGGGGCTCTGAAATATCTATATTAATCTCAAAGGAGATGGGACAGACTGAACTCCAGAGCAGCTAAGCTGATAGGACCAGGCTCCTGAAGGAAAACTGAACTGCACATCCACTGATTCTCAGAAAGAGCACAAAATACTAAACACCTTCAATGGTCTGGAAAGCATCCCCACATTCACATGCTGGGTAGAAGAGTATTGTTATTATGCTGCCTTTAGATGCTAAAGCCTTCCTGAGCTTCTGAAAAGGCTTCCTTGCTTTCTGAAAAAAGATAAGACATGCAGAAAGAGAAGGCCCAAGTCACTATTAAGCACCCAGAGTGTGCAGAAATTGAAGTTTACTGAGTCTCTTTCTTCTCCTCACTGCGATCAATCAGCAATCTTCTCTAGGTCCCTTATCAGATGGAGTACTGGCAGTGGCAGAGCCAAACTGCAGCCCACCAAGGTGCGCTAGTGCACATTCAGTGGCTGGTGGATTCTCTTAACCCTAAGAGGCTTTCCAACACTGCACGGGGAGAGAAAGGGACTGGCGCCATCACCGTCCTCCTCGAGCAGGGGAGATGAAAGAGGAACCTAGCTGTGACTGTCAGCCCGCCGTCATTCTGCTGTCCTCTTCTGAGCGCTGCACAGCTGCTCGGCCGTGCAGGGATAAGGCTCTTACTGAACGCACGTGCTGCGATTTCACCACCCACACGTGTTCAGCTGCCCACTTCCCCACAGGCAGGACTGCGTGCAAAGAGCCAGCGCTGTCCAAAGGACTCTGGCACATTTACACTGCTCTGAGCACCCCCGGTCTGAAGGAGGCTCCACCACCAGAGCCCAGTTTCACATGACGATCTTTGGACAGAAGTTAAATCACAGCAGGGTGTATTGTGAGCACCAAATAAAGATTTGAAAGCTGGGTTATAGGACCCTGAAGATACGTTTAGCATAGAAATGCTGGTGGAAGCTTAATTACAGTGACACTACTATACGCTGCTCTGCTAGGCAAGCTATTTAAGCCCTTTCAATAATGTTTTGCTGTAATGGGAACAGCTCAAGCTGCAATAGCAGGTTTGCTACACAGAAAACATTACAGCAGTTGATCTTATTCTTTCCAATGCACTTATTTTAACAGCTTTTTCCCTGCTGCACCGCCTATCAGATGTCTTTATCTCCAGAGAGCACAATTGCCTTTCTTCTGCCACTTGCAGGTAGTTATGATTTTCAGATTCAGCTTAGAGAAGCTTCACTCAACCTAAAATGAGCCTTTTTCACATATTTCATTTATCTGAGGGTTCTTATTGAATGTTGAGCATGTGATTGCACTGCACCCAAGTAAATCTTTTCTGCTAGGTAATAAAGAGCTGTGACGCCTACCCTACCCAGAAGCCTGCGAAAATTAAATACCCCCTAGATATTTCTACAGAAGTAGACGAGGGAAGGACTAAGACTCAAACTGTCAGTTTGGGCCACCTAGAGAAACAGTTTTCCAAGCCCTGATACCAGACAGTAGGAGGCCAGAAAAGAATTAGAGGCATCATCTCTTAGAACAGGACTTGCTCAGCTTCGTGTTTCTTTGTTTTCTCATCATCCTACTTTCCCAAACCAGGAATAGTTCCCTCTATCCTCCCTCCCACACACCATCTCTCCTCCCTTATACGTCCACCTTTTCCAAACAAGATCCTAAACCCATCTTCTCGTCACACCTTTACTCATCCAAATAATTCTCTCACACACCTCCCCACCTCTTTACAAATAATACCACAAAGTTCCTATTTAAATTCATTAAATCACATCACCTAACTCAAGGAAGAGACCCTTTCTCCAACTGAAGATAATGCAGTAAAGCCCACTGGGAAATGAAGCCTTCTCTGTCGATACAAAATTTATAAATGTCAGTCACAGTAGTGCCTACTGTAAAAGAACAGGGCACCATGGCACAAATTTATTCTGCAAAGAGCAGATCTATTCAGTGGCAACCAGCTTTAAGGTTCGGATTGACTCATCTTCAACAGCAAGACATGATCTAAGCCAATTTGTGTACAAACGTTATTATCAATTGTCTGCCATTTATCCTCAGCCTCTCATACTATGTTTAAATATTAAGATATTTTGCTTAATCCCAACTCTAGCTTCCCTAGGATTCTGAGTTTTCTTCTGAGTAATCCTGCTTTTCATGTAGCTGCCTAATGATCTGTCAAATAATGGTAAATTATTTGCTCATCTAATTGCTTATTTTTTAATAAGGCATTCTAAAACACAGACAATGACTGTAAGCATATATTTCTCAAAGGAATAAATAAGGTCAGGTCACCTCAATTATACTTAACCTAGCAAAATACAGTTAAAATATATTATTCACAAGACAACTTTCTATTGCCCTGTGTCTTGTGTTAAAACCATCCATTTCTTTGCATTAGTAATTAATTCCATTCAGTGGCAGGAACACAATTTTGATAAACTGATCACTTTGATAGGAATCTGTGAGTGAATTAACCTGGCTTGGCTGTCTTTACATGATAAAACTTGTAACATCAAATGTCAGACACACAGATATAATTTTACCGTAACTCATGTAAGCTTCTAAACTCGCATGCAAAGCCATATAAGTAACAGCAGTGACATGCCCGGTTTCCCTGGGTTTCCCTGTTTCTTGTGCCCATTTCATCCATGCAGACTACAAGACCTTCTAGGGAAGCATGGTGCAGTTCCTAAATCCAAGTTCATATACAGCCGCCTGCCTAAGAGCTGCTGCAGGGCAGACAGACTTTGTAAATAAATCTCTTTATAGCAGCACTAATCCCTTTCTATCAATAAAAGGAGAGCTCTTCTTTACTCGCCCTCGTCTTGGAGCTCCTGCCCACAGGCTTACATCTGCTGTAATTTAAATGCAGCTGGATATTGGTTTCTGGTAAACGTAACTTCTCCATCAAGTCCCTCACAGGAGGCACGTCAGCAGTCAAGGGGCGACTAAAGGGAAAAGAAAGAGCGAGCCTGTACAAAATACCCTAAGTGGGTGGGACACATTTTCATTTTGTTGTCAGTTCACATTGTCAGAAACAAAATGATTTTGAAAGTAATAGAAAATCAGTGTAATAACACTGTCCTCAGCATGGCTTTGAAATCCATTTAGGGGAGCCCCATCGGTAAAGTACATATATAATTACAACTGAAGCTGTATTTAGCTTCAGACTAAACACCATCACGAGGCAGTGTGTTAAATAATGCATTTCCCTAGTGCTTTTTACTGAATATGTGATCGTTTCATATATTAAAGTTATTGTTTTGATAATAAATTCTAGTAGCTTCACAACGAATATTCATACGCTTTTCAAAGATATCAGTGAAGCAGAAAGTGTCTGCACCCCTGAGAGGCAATCGCTGACATGCAGAAATGTCACCGTGTTTCTGCTGCACCTTCCCTGCTTCACCTGGGACTTAAATTACTAAAGTAGGAGCATTCAGGGAAACAAGGGCCTTGATGCTGCACCAGCAATGCAGTGCCACCAGCTCTACAACTTGGGAAGGTTTCCCCGTTGGACTCTGGGCATGAATCGTTTTGTGGTCCACAGCGTGCTTATTTCTCAGGTGGATGCACAGGAGCGAGTGAGCAACAACGACAGTCACCCCACTGTCACTGTCACGGCAAGGAATGCTAGCTTACCATATATGAAACATAAACAAGGGCTTCCTATCTTTTTATAGCATGCACCAACTCTCTTCATTCCTTCCTTCTTTGTCAGAGACAGTCCCTACATACACATTCACAGAGAGTTTTTTCATTTTGACTTAAATATCAAGCTTCATCACTAAATTTTTTATCAGTATTTTCCATGCCAGATGCACATGTGTGTCAGCTGGCATTGGATTTCATATTGCCAAAATAACAGTAAATCAAGAAAAGACAGCAGTTAAATTGGTGATGCCAGCTATTTTCTGGACAGTTATCATGGGGATATCATTGTCAATTTAATAAAACACTTCATAGCAGGACGGAGACATGTTCTTCCATTTTGAAGTGTGGTCACAGTCAGGAAACCGGCTAGATAAATTGACATTACAATCTCTGTACTTATTCTTTCCCTGTTATTAATCTTTGCTGTATTTACAAGACGAGAAATGCATTTTCCTTGCCAGGACAGCAAATATATCCAGAAGTTCAAAATCCACATGTTCTCTTTCCTTCTTAAACCTTGGGAATTTATAACCAATCTTTCTGGTGGTACAATGTGCTACAATGATCTCTACAGTGGTTATCTCAAAATCCAGTAGAACAGCAGTGTACAGAATCATTATTATATACAAATATAAGATTTTTTCAATAGTAAGGTCTAACAGCTATTTATTTTTGGTCTCGAGTCTTAACTTTTGTAGTAAACAAACTGTGTTATCTCCATTTTGCCCACAGACATCACCTAGAAGACAGATACACAAATTAATTTATAACATAGAAAATGGCAGTCTACCACCGTATAAATAACTTATTCTGAACATAACAGGGTATACACTTGTGAACCAACTAAACTGTATCTTCTGAGCTGTTCATTCACCACATAGTGGCAGTTGCAGCTAAAATACAGCAGATGGCACAGAAAACAGTTTACCACAAGCTGACAGATTACTGTTGTAGGTTTTCCCTGAATACTGCCACAGAATGTTACAAGCTAAACTTTAAAGAGGAGTTTAACCGAGAGCTTTGCATTATCCGTAGTGAGCACAGATACAGAGAAATGATCAGAGGACAAAACGTAGATGCTAGCTTCACTTTTGGAACCTAAGTCAGTAAAACGCAGCAGTTCTTGGTGAATCACTGTAAAAGCAATTCCTTGCGTGGTATCAATCATCCAAGTTCTCCAGAATAAGCAAGACTTGACCTTCTCGACTTATTCCAAAGCCTGAATAATTGTGTTATTTTTAAAGGGGCTTTCAGACTCCTTTACAGTGTATCCCACAATACCTGGGAGCAGAAGGCAGCACCAGTTGAGTCCCTTTCAACGATGAGTCGAGAGAAAGTGACTTACTCCTGAAATAACAAAAGGGGCTGGAGTGTTTTTCGTACAGGCAAGTTCTAGATTAAGCTTGGAAATCAGCAGATCTTGCTATGATTGTTCTCAGTTTGTTCCCTCTGCGTGCTCATATTCTGCAGCCCAGAGAACCAGCAGTGGAAATGACAGTGATGCTGGCTGGGGAGCGCGCCCACGTTCCCCTGCAGAGCAAGGCAGGTGGAAACACCTAAGTACCGTATTACTGGGCTTTATGCTCCCAGTTATGTCGACACTGGATCACATCCTCATTTCTGACGCCAGATGATCTGAAAGCAAAAATACAGCCATCTGGGACAACAGCTTTTTTTTTTCCCCAGTGCACTTGCTTAGTTGTGTAGCAGAACTGAAAAACTAGCCGCTTAGAAGAAAAAGATTTAACCAATGTAGCCAGAAATTCCAGAAAACAAGTATTCTTTTAACAAATCATGACAACAAGGCTCAGTTCTGAAGCCTACTGGGGCAAAAACACATACAGTGTTTAACAGATGCTCACCTTGGGACATTTTGTAGACCTGTGCTACCTTGGGACCTGTTTTTTATTAGGCCACTGAAACAAAGTAGGGCTGGACCTAATTGATACTCAGGTCAGAATCCGCACACTATTTTCATGTGCGTGCTTTAATCATTCATGAAAGCTAGTTACTGACAAGAACTTCCAATAATCTGAATAAAGCAGTTGCTAAAATACTGACCCACTCCAAATAACAAAGACCAAAGCATATACTGGAATTAAAAACGTAATTGTTCAAGCTAAGAACCCAAAAAAATCAAAAAAAAAAAAAAAAAAGATCAATAAAGCCTTTGCTTTCTTTGGTCTCCATTTGGCAGTCAGTACATTTTCAGGTAAGCTTGGAGCAAATTTGGATTAGTAACAAAGCCATGCTCATCTGCCCAGCTTGTACTGAAAACAACGAGTGGCAGAGACACAGGTGCGTGTTTGTACCATTTCATTTTTTCTATTGGGCTTTTGATAGAAGTCAATTGTCCTTTTAAGTGCTAAGGAGCATAAAACTGTCCTTTCCTGCGTGATTACAAGTCGCTATCCTGTGTGATTACAAGTCACTAACTCAAGCAGCCTGTGGCTTCCTTCCCCTTCAATTCCTTTCTGTTTCCGCACTGAAATTTAATCATAATTTCCCTCCTCAAATAGAAGCCAGTTATACTGGCTTTTGCTCACCTATACCCTACAGCGGTCACTCACAACTGCTTCTCTATAACTTCATCCTCAATTTTGAGAATATCTTGTTTTATCAAAAGGATGCACAAAGGCTGACTAGAAATTGATGCAGCTGATCTCTTAAATGTGGTCTCACTCAGCAGCCTTTCAAGTGCTGCAGCAACCCAGCTCATCTGAGTTCTTCTTGATACCTTTTTACTAGTTTGTGTCACGCTGTTGTTTGCTCTTTCCACTGCATTAAACACCAAGCCAAAGCTGTCAGAGACAAAGTTTTATCTGCTCTTAAACCCCAGTACAATCTTTTTGTGTTGTATAACCCTCAGGGCCCATTTCTTTTTCTTTGCTTTGCTCTGTTCCTTTTGTCCCCAAGCCTGCCTTACATTTCTCTACAAATAAATTGCCCAAGCCACTTAGCTGGCCTGGCTTCCCACCTCTCCCAGTCATTTATCACTGTGCTTCTCTATGCTAGCAAGGGAACTTCTCGGTTCGGGAGGTTTTAAATTAACTGCCAGTTTGCTTGTCCTACTGCATATTTATTTCCACAGCTCAGACCTATTAAAACAAGTGAATATGTTACATCCTTATTTGAACTGTGAATAGTTTATAAAAAAATACGTCTCACTCTGTAAGCGGTGCCAACCTGTCAGGATACGGGGGAAACACACCTGGAGGTTGCTGAGGGAATGTTTTTGAACCAGTTTCATGCAAAATCTGGCTGCACTGGAACCATCCTCCGTGCGAGTTCCTTCCTCTCGCTAGTTCCTGCTTCTGACAGCAATTCCTGCCGGCAGGAGCCTCACACTGTGTAAGACTGAGCACTGAGCACTGCTCCCAGGGCCTTATTTTACCCTCACTTTTGCACACACAATGTCAGTGAAACCCCGTTTGAGTTGCACGAGGGCTTCGTGAGCCTGAGGGTATGTCCCCAAGCATGTGATCTCCTGTCCCCATCTCCTCCTTACTAGTATGAAAAATGTTCACAGTGCCAGTGAGGAACTTTGCACTGCTACATATTTATGAATGTTTTACTGTCTTTCAGAGATCCCATAGATTCAGAAAGACTTCATAAACAGAACAGTAATAAAATCTAGAGATACTGGTTTGGGTATTCATTGGTAAGACACAAAAGACAATGAATTATAAGGTTTGTACTTCACAAGGTGCACTAAGTTTTTCTTGCTAGTACACAACAGTTTCAGAAAGATAAACTCAACTTTGAATACATACTTTGTTTGCTGCCCTACTGGCTTTTTCTCACTTGTGCTTCTTTTGTTTTAGGTTAACAAACGCATTGCTAGATTCATATGCCTGCCCACACAACAAATCCTGCAGGGCATGCCTTCTTCCCAAGAGCTCTCTATCAAACACCTTTTTAGAAAAAAGATTACTGATAGTAAAAGATAAATACCTTAGGGTCCACCTGTAAAAAATAGGAAACAAATCACAAAACCCCTGACCTCCACAAGGGTTACACTGAACAACAGTCTCTGAAGTAGCAAAGAAACTAGCTTGCAGCATGAAGCTTCCTTTCATCGCACCTTTCTCCCTCCCTGCGGCATTGGCACACGCAGGTGGGGCTCCGTGCCGCAGCAGAGCTCTGCCTGTGCAGGATGCGGCCCCTGCGCTGGGGAACCGGTGCTCAGTTACGGTCCCCAAGCCTGCCTTACACTTCTCTGGGTCATTTCTTTCTGTGTCAGCCCGGAGACCACAGAGACCTCACCTGCGAAGGCCATCGCTGCTTCATGGGACTCCAGGTGGAGCTGATGACCCAACGCGGGATCTGTAGCACAGAGCGGGACACGTCTGCTAGAGAGCGAACCCACAGCGTGTGAAACGTCGTGTCACAGTGGTGGTACCGAATTCTGCGTGCTGCGTATGACGTAGTTCAGCATTTCTTTATATATATTTGTGTATATTTATACTCATGTATCCCCAGGGACATGTTATTATCTGTTAGTAATCCGCTGGCTATCTTTAATTCCAAAAATATGATTAGAATTTATAACAAATTCGTGCAAGGACTAATGGAAATAAACACTGAGAATGTGCATTCACTGTCAGATGCCTTAAGGTCCTTGAAAGGTCAACATAAAATAAATTGCATAATTAACTGTAAATTTAATTAAGGAATCACAGAATGAGAGGGAAAAGAACACTGAGATCAAATTTTCCATTTTACATCCTTAAACATTAACTCAGTTGGCATCAGGAAGACTGAAAACACAGACAGACACATAGGGGAAATGTTACAGACTTTTCAATAACAATCCTGGACCCAATTATTTCCTAGTGTATACACCCATACTTTAAAAATATGTACGTACAGATAGCAAACACAGCATAAGTTACCATCCTCCTCAAAAGTCTGCAAGCAGGTGAATAAATAAGAAACTGAACCTGGCCCCATTCCAATGCCTAAGAGCACCTTTTGTTCCATGGAAACAGAGAGTTGGTAGCTCTAAAAATCAGAAAAACAGCCTCTGAGAATTTGGGCATGACATAAAATTCCCACAGACTACTTTCTTGACATAGCAACTATAGAAACAGAATGAAGAGCCTCTCCATTCTAGATCTCATTTCTTTAGATGGCATGTAAAAGAAGATGACTTCTGCCTTTGGGTCTCAGGGCTACTCTAAAATATTTTTATTTATGTTTCAGCTGTATTAATAATTTAAAATGATTTTTCCTCTTGACAGATTTTATGCCTTAAGAACTAAATCATTTGATTCAAACCTCCAGAAAATATTTTAAATATAAATTTACCTGTCCTAGAAATGCCAGCTGAAAAATGTTATGTAGTAACTTTATATGATATATTTACAATTCCATCCTTTTCATTAAAATAGCTTTTGGCACAGAAGAATTTCTTTTGTTAGTAATTCTAGAGTATGCCCAAACTCAGAAAATCCTTGCTGGTAATTCATTTTGGTTTAATCATATTCAAATCCATTGCCTGTAAACTGCCAGCCTGAAAACTGGAAACTATTTTCACCCTAAGATTTCTTAGAAATGTGATTTAGTGAATAAGCAACTGAATTTGAAAATCTAACCACCCGTCCTCATCCTGCAGGAATTCCATTCACAGCAGATCTCAAAAACATAACTGATTTCATTGTTTCCCATTATCCCTCCTTTAAATACAGCATTAAGACGGCAAAAAATAAATAAATAAATAAAAACAGTGAAAATTAGGAAAGTAAAATGGGGGCACTGATACAAGAAATCTAAAAGTATCACATGCACTGGCCTGAACAAAGGGAAGGGTACAGCAGTTGTGCTAAAATCCAGGCTATGAATTGCACGTAATATCTTAGACTCTTCCATTCAAAATAAAATAAAATCCTTGCCCACATGAGGCCAATCCTACTCACTGTACTAATGCAAGCAGATCCATAGGCAGTGAAATGAGTCCTTGCATATGGCAAATAGGAGTTGCCTTGAACCTGACATCAGCCAGAACCGTTCCTCTTCCATTTAAGTTCAGCAGCAAGCGTCCTATTTCGAGCTCATCAAATGTAAGCACGGTGCTTACATCCAACAATATACATTGCAACAACATCATATACAATATATACTGCTTATAGCCACTACACTGCAATTTAAAAGGGTCTTACTTCCAGAAAAGAGCTCAGTGTGACACACTGCAGAACAGACAATTCTAATTAGATACAAGGAGAACAAATCCACTGGGAGCATAGTTATCACTGAACAGGGGCCCGGAGGGATCAGTCTTCCACCTCGGAGACACCCACAGCTCAGCTGGGCAAGGCTCTGGACAGCCTCCACCAACTGGACCTGCGGTTAGCCAGAGGACGAACCGGGCCCCCTCCGGAAGCCCCCTCCACCCCTCGCTGTTGCCCAGCTCCATGAGACCCGTGGGAAGGGTCTCCCCTCGTATGATGTCAGCAAGGACAGCAAAAAATAATTAGCGCACGAATTTATGCCTACGCATATCAAATACGTACCGCTGCTCTCTTCTTTAATGGAAAATGATGTTAAAAATCTCTGAAAAGCCATTTCCAAAAAAATGTTGCTGTTTTTCAAAAAAATTCATTTGAAAATAAAAATTAGGCATTAAGACTCACCATGCCAAAACAACTGCCTTTTTTCACAGTTGAAAAACATTTTTAGAGGCAGAATGAACGTGTATTTTTCAGAAGAATAATTTGAAAAATTTCCCATCAAAAGATTCATTTTATGCTCACTACATTTCAGAACGGTGCAAGCTGTAAAAGAATGGGATGCTTGCTATCAAATCCCACTCCCTCTTCCCTGCCCTCTCATCTGCAGCAGCAAGCACAGACCTACACATCCCAGTCCACCCCGCAGCGCAACCTCCCAGCCAGGCATTGCCGCAGCCCAGGGCCGGTTACAGCCGGTTTGACCAGACAGGCCGGAGCGCTGGGAGTGCTCAGCACCACTGGCCTCGCACCGGTGCGGGGCTGGCAGAGCGGGCCTCAGACCTGGCCGAGTAGCAGGAAGGCAAATGTATCCACAGCCATTTGGTAACGGGACTTCGCCAGCGGCTGCCACTGGTGCGCTCTCACTGCCACCACACCAGTGCGATTACCACCGCCGAGACACAAAATTTTGCACACAGAAAAGACTGTCCTGCTCCCACAAACTGTGATTAATCTATTTTGCTCATCCTGAGGCATTTTATCCAAGACTAATTATGTAACCCAACTGACATTTATTTCATTACCACCTTTTCCATTAAAAAAGATGATGTGATGAGGCGTATCCCCCAAAGTCTCGTTACTAATACATAAAAATTTGCAGTCAAGAAGAGATCTCATTTAACAGTAAAATGAATTTTGCCTTACAAAAATTGGCTGTCACAAGATGTCCAGGCGGGTGGCATAGCAGCTACCACACCTAAGCACCAGTTCAGCGCTGAGCTCCAAGGACCTACAATGAAACCACGGGAGATGGGGAGTAGAGCTGAGGTCTGTCACTTCAGCAGACTCTACTAACTGCACAGTTTTATAATGAAGTCCCTGGATCGGAGAAAATGTAAAATCATCAAAGAATAAAATTATCTGTCTTCAGCAAGGGCTTCTCACACTGATTGCCTGTTATTAGTAAAGGGGGAAACACCCACTGAGGATGGCAGCGTAAAAAGCTGCCATCCATAATGACTGCCATTCCAAGGCTTAGGTAAGTGTACCCGAGCTCTCTGGCCGCGTGCTCCTTATTTCAAAAGGCTGGGGAAAAACTTGCTCGAGAAAGCGACACGATTCAGCCTGGACACACAGGCTGTACCTCGCCGGAGATGGATGCTGCCTTGGTGCTCCTTGTTTTGTGATGTTATGAGAAAGACAAGCTAATTAAAATATAAACAGATGTGAGCACCGGAACTTCTGAGCATTCTTTGTCTTTGGTCCAGTCCTCCCAAATACAGCATATAGGCAAACTTGTGTGTAATAAATCATTTATTTGTGGAAAAAAATCTCTAATGCAAAGCTATTTTACCAAAACAGAAAAGCAGAAGCGACAAAGAACATAAATAACAATGCAGACAATCCCATACCGTCTCCCTCACACAACACGTTACTGTCGAGGGACTGCACAAGTGTGCAAATGAGACTCCGGCCTGAATTCCGCAAGACAAGCAGGGTTCGTTCAGGTGCACGACTGAACCAAAAGAAAAGGAATCCCCCAAATCTGAAAAACATATGGAATAAAAGGGTAAAAAACCTGTCCCATCTCCACATACGCTTAACGCAGATTTGGAAATTAGCGGGGTAAGCAAAACCTGCAAACATTTCGTGCAGATTGCAGATGAGCGTGCTGAGCACTGGCAAGTACTGAGAAAGCTGCCGCTAAGTACGATGATGCTTCTGTAAGGCTTTGCTGGATCCTACACGGCACGTTGTGCTGCCTGACCCAGAATCAAACGTTCTGTGTCTCAGAAGCCATCGCAATTCCTCCGGAGATAAAGGACAAGACTGTCACAGAAAAGGGCCTAAAAATGGCTTAGATAGGAATTTTTTTCCAGAACTGCCAACCACAAAGCTGTTTCCCCTGAATTCCAAATCAGTTACCGAGGCCTCTACATTCTCAACAGTTTGTCAGCTTTTTTAATTAAGTGTAGATTTTGCAAACATGAGACTCCTAGTCTGTCTGAATTAAAGTTAATACTGATACTACAGCTAAATGTAAGGCACAATTTGGGAAACATGGCATCACCAAAATTTGCAGGTGCACTAAACACTAGAAATTTTGAAATTTAAATTGGAGAAAGTATTTTAATATCCTTAAGTACAGCATTACATATGTACTTGACTCTTCACGTGCAAATTCAAAAAGCCAGCACACAGAAAATCAGCTTTTCTGACAGTGTGAAAGTGAGAATCTCTGTACACCTAACTAGATGGTGAAGGGCCCTAAAATGAAGTCATATGGTTTCCACTGACTGAAGTGGCAGAGAAGGAGTCTTTCAAGGAGTCAAATATTCTGACGGGCTGAAGAAATTCATCCCAAGGTAATTTTTACAGCAGCATTTTGAGGGGATTTTAGTGTAGAGATGGGTTAATTAAGAACAGAGTTCCTCTAATTTTGGCAAAAAGCACAAGTATCACTGGGCCATAATGAAATCTACTCGTAAATTTCCAGTAAACGTTTCAACTGCCTCAGACATGCTTCATGCTTGCCTGGATTAAAAAGAGGAAAAGAAAAAAAAAGCAATCAATGACAGCAGCATACTTCTTACAGGAAGACCTGAGAGTTCACAAGCATTTTATCAAGCCCAAACTTCATTACAACTCTGCAGCCATCTCTGTTGAACCAAGGAGAAGTTGAACAGCCCAGGTATTGATGGCAAAGCTGTTCCCATGTGGGGGAAGCTGCTCACAGGCCTGCAAAGCCATCCGGCGGCAGGGCAGTACGGGAGCTGCCTGCACACCCCTCAGCACGCGGCCCATTTGCCCTCGCACAGGCAGTACGGGTGGGAGCACCCCACAAGCCGGCTTCTTCGAGTGCCTGCGGGGCTAACAGGTGTGCAGAACAGAAAGGAATTGCCGGGACAACTTGGTTCCTAAAGAAATCCAGACTGCTACTAAAAGGACACGCCAAAAAGGCTGTATTTCTCACACTCTGCCTAAGCAGCTGATAACATGGTTTCTTTTCTTTTTCTCACCTAAGTGACCCATGATGAAAGGTCACAGACACTGGTACCCACTGCAGCCCTGTTTCCCTGCCTCTAGTACTGGGGCATTTATCACTTGTGACGAGAAGCACCTCCAAGATCCCCAGTAATAAGCGGGTCTTACTACTGCAGACGGATTTCAGCTCCTACTCGCACCAAATGCCCCTCCTGGACCCCATCCAGCCGCACCGAATTGTTCCCCCGCACCGCCCGGCTGATCCCGCCCGTGCCTGGGGGCTCACTCCGGGGCAGCGCCCTCCCTCGCAGCCGGAGCGCGGGGCTGCGCTGGGCTTTCGAGAGCCGCCAGCCGCCTCCAGCTGCTTGCCCAGGCAGCCAAGCCCCGCGGCGCCGCCAGCACTCCCTTCCCCTTCCCCTTCCCCTTCCCCGGGGCCGGCAGAAGGGCGGCGAAGGACCGGGGCCCCCCGAGGCCGCCCCCGGCCCCGGGGGATGCGCAGCCCCGAGCCCCCCC